>SJYW01049592.1:44311-83182 GCA_006410735.1 Raphicerus campestris
CTACAGCCAAGACTACTGTACCCAGCAAGGATCTCATTCAAATATAAAGGAAAAATCAAAAGCTTTATAGACAAGCAAAAGCTGAGAGAATACAGCACCACCAAACCAGCTCTCCAACAAATGTTACAGGATCTTCTCTATACAGGAAACACGAAAAGGGTGTATAACTCGAACTCAAAACAATAAAGTAAATGGCAATGGGATCATACTTATCAATAATTACCTTAAATGTAAATGGGTTGAATGCCCCAACCAAAAGGCAAAGACTGGCTGAATGGATACAAAAGCAAGATCCCTATATATGCTGCCTACAAGAGACCCAGCTCAAAACAGGGGACACATACGACTGAAAGTGAAGGGCTGGGAAAAGATATTCCATGCAAATGGAGGCCAAAAGAAAGCAGGAGTAGCAGTACTCATATCAGATAAAATAGACTTTAAAACAAAGGCTGTGAAAAGAGACAAAGAAGGACACTACATAATGGTCAAAGGATTAATCCAAGAAGAAGATATAACAATTACAAATATATATTCACCCAACATAGGAGCACCACAATATGTAAGACAAATGCTAACAAGTATGAAAGGGGAAATCAACAATAACACAATAATAGTGGGAGACTTTAATGCCCCACTCACACCTATGGATAGATCAACTAAACAGAAAATTAACAAGGAAACACACACTTTAAATGATACAATAGATCAATTAGACCTAATTGATATCTATAGAACATTTCACCCCAAAACAATGAATTTCATCTTTTTCTCAAGCACACACAGAACCTTCTCCAGGATAGATCACATCCTGGGCCATAAATTTAGCCTTGGTAAGTTTTTAAAAAAAAATGAAATCATACCAAGCATCTTTTTTGACCACACTGCAGTAAGATTAGATCTCAATTACAGGAGAAAAACTATTTAAAAATTCACGCCATTTCACACCAGTCAGAATGGCTGAGATCCAAACGTCTACAAGCAATAAATGCTGGAGAGGGTGGAAGAAAAGGGAACCCTCTTACACTGTTGGTAGGAATGCAAACTAGTACAGCCACTATGGAGAAGAGTGTACAGATTCCTTAAAAACCTGGAAATAGAACTGCTTTATGACCCAGAAATCCCACTGCTGGGCATACACACCAAGAAAACCAGAAGTGAAAGAGACACGTGTACCCCAATGTTCATTGCAGCACTGTTTATAATAGCCAGAACATGGTAGCAACCTAGATGTCCATCAGCAGATGAATGGATAAAAAAGCTTGGTACATATATACAATGGAGTATTACTCAACCATTAAAAAGCATGCATTTGAATCAGTTCTAATGAGGTGGAGGAAACTGGAGCCTATTATACAGAGTGAAGTAAGCCAGAAAGAAAACCACCAAATACAGTATACTAACACACATATATGGAATTTAGAAAGATGGTAACGATAACCCTGTATGTGAGACAGCAAAAGAGACACAGATGTATAGAACGGTCTTTTGAATTCTGTGGGAGAGGTGATGGTGGGATGATTTTGAAGAATGGCATCAAAACATATATATTATCATATGTGAAATGAATTGCCAGCCCAGGTTTGATGCATGATACAGGCTGCTTCAGGCTGGTGCCCTGGGATGACCCAGACGGATAGTACGGGGAGGGAGGGAGGAGGGGTGTTCAGGATAGGGAACACATGTACACCCGTGGTGGATTCATGTCAATGTATGGCAAAACCAATACAATATTTTAAAAAGTAATAGCCACCAATAAAAATAAATTTATATACTAAAAATAAGCAAACAACAACAAAATAAATACATAAAATGAAAATGATTAGCTTCCACCTACTAAATCTGAAACTCTGGTGGTGGAGCCAAGCCAGGTGTGTTTTAAGAAGCCCTCAGTACATCTGATGCACATTCAAATTTGAGAGCCACTGTTTTAGCCCATGGAGTAGCAGCGAAGGAAGCCACATCACTCTGTATAATTTAAACAAGTTAATAACACCTCTTTGAGCAATGTGTTGTGTTTTTTTTTTTTTTCCTACAGTGATAATACTACATGGTACCATTATGGCATTCAGAGATACTAGCAAGGTTCTTTTGTTTCCTTACTAAATGTAAAGGGCAGATTTGGAGAACTAGAGTTGTCAAGTGAAAAAGTGTTTAAGCAGACTCTAAAATCATCAAGAAAATCTTGGATTATATTCTGAATGTTTTATTTTAAAGATAGGAAAAGAATGAAATTGCTAAGTGAGTAGATCTGAAAAGTTCTCATCACAGACATGAAAGAAGATAACTCTGTGGGGAAGAATGTTAACTAGACTTACTATGGTGATCATTTTCCAATATATAGATATGTCAAATCATTATGTTGTACATCTAAAGCTAATGTTTATATGTCATTATATCTTAATAAAAAATAAAAGTGACAAATGAAAGCAAAAAATAAAAAAAAAAATTTTTAATAAAAGGAAAAAGAAGGTAGGATTGGTCTGGAGGTGCTGTCAAACCACAGTGCAGACTTTCTGCAATCTCTACCAGCCTAGTAGGATTTCCAGAGCAAACTTTGTCCTAGGAGTGTCTCATTTAGTGGAAATAGTTAGGCTGTTTTACTACCACCTTTCTCAGTCATAGACTTGGGACCACTGTGAAAAAAATCATAATCTCAGCTCAAATGCTGCAGAGAATCCTGAAATAGCTAGCTGAGGGAGGCTGCCAGCTAACCACCCTCCTGGCACAATGTTTTTGAAGGGGGATCTGAGTGGTACATCTCTGCATCTGCCAGGCTTGGGAAAATGCTCCTGATTTTATATTAAATGAAAAAGAGATTACATACCTCTATATGTAATATGAGTTTAATTGTGTACCTAATAATTGATAATAAAAATTATGTCTCAAACATTATGATAAATTTATTACATTGTTTGATTTAATCCACACAACTCTATGAGATTTGTACTGTTATTCACTTCATTTTACAGGAAAAAAATTATCCAGAGTTCAAGAGGTAAAGAAATGCAGGAAGTGGCCTTCAGTATGCAAGCACAGATTTGTTTGGTGTACTGGTCTGTGCTCTGTTTAGTTTTATGGAGGTACACACATAGCAAAAAGAATGAAAGAAAGTAAATTCACACATAAATGGTGATAGTGATTATATGGTAGGTTTGTTGTTGCTTAGTTGCTAAGTTGGGTGCAACTCTTTTATGACCCATTGACTGTGGCCCACCAGGCTCCTCTGTCCATGGGATTTCCCAGGCAAGAATACTGGCATGGGGTGCCAGTTGCTTCTCCAGAGGATCTTCTTGATCCAGGAACCAGACCCATGTCTCCTGCATTGACAGGTGGATTCTTTACCACGGAGCCATCGAGGAAGTCTATATGGTAGGATGCAGGTTATTAAAATTTTTATTCCTTTATTTTCTACATTTTCTACTATGAGATACTTTAGTTATCTATTAAGGCATAACAAACTACCCCAAACTTATTTTTATCATTCAACGATCATTTCAGAAATTCAGACAAGGTATAGTGGTGATGGCTTGATGCTACTCCATCAAATGTAGGGCCTTAGCTGAAAAGACATGAATGACTAGGAGTTACTCCATCAACTGAGGAACTGGAATCGTCTGGAGATTTCACATGTCTGGTGTCTGGGCTGGGATGACTAAAAGGCTGGTCTTAGGTGGGTCATTTGATTGGAGAACCTTTATATGCTGTGTTCACTCATTGGAAAAGACTCTGATGCTGGGAGAGATTGGGGGCAGGAGGAGAAGGGAACAACAGAGGATGAGATGGCTGGATGGCATCACTGACTCGATGGACGTGAGACTGGGTGAACTGCGGGAGTTGGTGATGGACAGGGAGGCCTGGCGTGCTGGGATTCATGGGGTCACAAAGAGTCGGACACAACTGAGCGACTGAACTGAACTGAACTAAACATTCTCATGTGGCCTTGGATTCCGTACAGCATGACTGCCTCAAGTCAGACTTCTTAAATGGTACTCAGAGCTTCAAGAGCAAATTTTCCAGAAAACAAGGAGGAAGCTATGTGGTTTTCTATGACCTAGCCTTGGAAGAAATGTAGCTCATTTCTGCCATACTCTTTTGGTCACAATCCACCCAGATATGAGGGGAAGGAATATAGATTTCACATCTAAATGGAAAGATTGTAAATGAATGCTTACTATATTTAATTAATAAAACTTCTAGAGGATATGGGGCTTCCCAGGTGGCGCTAGTGGTAAAGAACCCACATGCCAATGCAGGAGAAGGAAGAGACATGAGTTCTATCCCTGGGTTGGGAAGATAGCCTAGAGAAGGAAATGACAACCCACTCCAGTATTCTTGCCTGGAGAATTCTAGTACAGAGCAGCCTGGTGGGCTACAGTCTATAGGGTCACAAAGAGTCAGACACTTAGCATGAAGTAACTTAGCATGCATGCACCAGAGGACATATTTCATATTAAACAATCCCAGTTTAATTTTTATTATGAAATAGATTTGGCAAAAACCCGTGTGCATGTGTGTGTGTGTGTGTGTGTGTGTGTGCATGTGTGTGTATGTGTGTATTTTTAATTTATGTAATTTGATAGTAGAGAATCTGAGCTCTCTCATACTAATACCTACATTTTCTGGATTTATCTGTAATAATTGTAGAGTTAATAAAATGCAAGATAGTAGATCCTGTATTCGAGTTTTGTGCATAGTAAAATGTTGAAGTTGCTACCACTATAAAAAATTTTCATCGGTTTACATACATCTTCAAAGGTCTATTGTACCCTTAATTCTCTTTTTTCAACTAGATAGCTGGACTGATTTTTCTGTCCAAGTCTCACTCTTTCACACAAGGATTTCCCTTTGTTTAAAAATCATAAGCATTTCACACATGAAAGTGTTACAGAGGCTTATTTATCACATACTTTAGAATGCTTCTGTGTATCCCACTAATGATGTAAATTTGGCTGAAAGGGAAAACCTAAGGGAAAGCCTGTCAGTTCTCCAAAATAATATTCCCAAACCACATCTTAGTCTTTCTTTTAAAACACTTGCCCTCAGACACTTTTTATATATTACACAATACAAGCAGGAAATGAAGTCAGCTTTATAATATTTAAAATTTGCCTGATATTTTTATTTTCTATGAATTTCCTTTCCAGGAGATGTGCACCAGATTGCTGAATTTTTAAATTATTCCATCAGGAAACAATATTCCTATAGATTAGGGGAGAAATGTTTGGCATGTGTCAATTAAATACAACAAGTGCAATAAGAGTAAATCCTCTCAATTTTTTCCTTGAGATTGAAACCAAGGAAAAATCAGTGAAACCACTATGGATAGTCAAAAGTTAAGTGTGGACTTTGGAATCAGACCTGAGTCTGTATTTAGCTGCAATACGTAGACAAAGTATTTCTGGTTCTGCAAGAACTTTAAATTCTTGAGCCTGACTGTCATCAACTATAAAGCAGTTCAGTTCAGTTCAGTCACTCATTTGTGTTGGACTTTTTGCGACCCCATGGACTACAGCATGCCAGGCCTCCCTGGTCCATCACCAACTCCTGGAGCTTACTCAAACTCATGTCCATCGAGTTGGTGATGCCATCCAACCATCTTATCCTCTGTCATCCCTTTCTCCGCCTGCCTTCAGTCTTTCCCAGCATCAAGGTCTTTTCCAAGGAGTGATTTATTTGCCTCAGATGACCAAAGTAGTGGAGTTTCAGCTTCAACATCAGTCCTTCCAGTGAATATTCAAGACTGATTTCCTTTAGGATTGACTGGTTAGATCTCCTTGCAGTACAAGGGACCCTCAAGAGTCTTCTTCAACACCACAGTTCAAAAGCATCAATTCTTTATCCCTGTAAAGTAGGGATAATAATATTTTTCTTATAGGTAAATTGTGAGACTTGAAAAAAGTGTAGATTAAACATTTTACTTGGTACTTAGCTCATAGAAAATTATGTAAAAGCAATTATTTTATTACATTTTAGCATAACTTGATAGAATTGGAGTTCTATTTTTATAGTATTTAATAAAAATATATTTGGATCAATCAGAAGTCAGCTTGAGAAATCCAGCTGATATATGAAAAGGTGATTTATTACTTTTAAGTTTTAACTTCACTATTTACCTATTCTGAAGGATTCATAACATACTTTCTCTTAAAACCCACAAATTCCAGCTAAGAGGACATACAAAGTCAGCTGAGAAAAAGATGAATGTGTGTTTACAAGAATCTGCCCAATAGATAAATATTTCATATGCTCAATGATTTTCATATAATTTGCTTTAATTTAGCTTAGTATGGTACTTGTCATAAGGTATATATCCATTAATAAATATTCACTGAATTAAAGCATATCCATCTTTTTACTGATTTATATGAGTTTTTCATATATTAAATATGCAAACCACTTGTCAGTTTTATATGTTGTGAATATCTTTCTCCAATTTGTCATTTTCTACAATATTGTTTTCCTCATGCTTTCATTTGCTTGTGTTCCCTCTATTAAAAAGATTATTTTATGCTTAAAAATGCCACCTTCATCTCTTTACATTTAAATGTTTGTTCATCTGCAAGGAAGCATGTTTTAAGGTGATATCTCTCCCATTTATCTCAGAGACTATTCATGCAGGAAATGAGTATAATGGGTTTATGTAACTTGCCTTAGTTTATACAGTCATTAGCAGATCTGGTATTCTAACTAGGGAGGCTAATTCTAACACAGTCTTAACCCTGCATTGTAAGTATCCCAATTCAATATTTGAAAAACAGAACATTTAATTTCTGCCTTAGAAACTGCCTTTTCCTGTTCTTCTTTATATCAGTGACATATCATTTTACTGCTATTACACTTGGAAAAATTTGAATATCTAATACAGTGGCCTGCAAAACCCTACAGTAAGATCAGATGCCTTTGATCTCATCTTGCACAGTACTCTTTCCTTCTTTTATTTTTTTTAACCTTGTACTCAGCACTGACCTTAAATACTCTAAGCTTATTTCCATCTTATTTCTGTGGAGAGTGATGTTAGAAATAAGGAGAAAAAATGTGAGAAGTACTAGTGAGTCAAAACCAGCACAATTCTGAAACTGATTGAGTTGGAGGGACTCAAGGTCATTTGGAATGAGAAAGTGCCATTAATGTAAATAAGGAATGCTAGGAGATGACAGTTGGAAAACACTTGGAAAATTATGAATGGCTTTCACAACAGTACTTTTGAGTTTTTAATTTGAAATGGCATTGGGAGTCAGGATATATGGAATTTGGACTTAGCAGAGATCAGGACTGAAAATGAAGTTATTGGACTGTGTAAGAATAATCAAAGGTGGCGGTTAGAATGAGAAAATAGCTTGGGGCTATATTCTGAAATCGCTCGAATTTTGGAGACAGAAAGGATATTGATAAAATTAGCTTACTTCAGTGGAAAAAATGGTGGGGTATTTTGGTTTGTTTTTGTTTTAGAGTGGAAGAAACATTAAGTCTGTAATTTGAGCAGAAGGAGCCAATGGAATAGCAAAGGAAGATGAATTTTTTATTTAACTTTCTTTCTAGAGCAGGTAAACAGTGAAAGATTTGGAAAATATAACATTAATCTTGCTATTTGAAGTACTTTGTCAAAGTTTTTTTTTTTTTCTTTCAATTTTTAACGACTTCCAGACCTTCCCTTATGTGTGATAGCATTAAGAAATCAGACTTTGTTTTCTAATGGGAGGATTTTCTTAACTGACAGTATTTTTAATTATATGCATAAATGCATTGGCCTATCCCATGAAGACTTGGCTTTTTTTCTCACTGGGTGTGTGACATGTTGGTAGCCAAGTATTATCAAGTTATGGTTTGAACTCTCCCTTTGAGGGAGAGAGTTAAACATGAAGACCTTTCTTCACATTCCCTTCCAGATCTGGAATTCTGTGCATATGTGACACTTCACATTACTCTTTTGAAAGTTCTGAATTATAAAATGAGGTTTATAGTAATTTTTCTTGAGATCATTTAGATAAATTTTATTTTTAATGTGTTTTTTGTCAACAACTATTTTTGAAGTCTCACCATGTGTCAGTTTAAATGTTAGTGCATATGAAAGGTTAATTACATAATAAAAATTCAATGAATGTTCATTTCTATTAATAGTATTAAAAAGTATCACGTCTCTCCAAAGACAATAGAGAGGAGTATAATGCAAATAATAGTATGAAGAAAATAATTTGGTCATCACATAAATTACTCTAACTTAAATGCTCAAACAATGCTTTAAACATTTTCACTGAGTGAAAATATTTTAATGAGTCAAGTTATTAATAAGAAAACTGCCACTGATTGATTATATATAGAGTCCATGACACTGTGCTTTAATTATGTATTGGACCCATGACACATATGTGTTAGAGGAGAATCAATTACTGAACTACCATGAAATGGTCCACTGCAGCCAGTTCAATAGTGCAGTTGCTGGAAAAAAAAACATATTTATTGGAGTGACCTACAAGTAAGATTGAGTTGAGTTTGCAAGTGTCTTACTGTAGGTAAATGTCCTTTCTGTCTTTCATGGTCAAGTGGTAGGAGATTGATTATAATTGAACAGTCTGTCATCTGTTCCTACATTTCAACCATCTGAGAGCTGCTCTTTGCTTTTTCATGTGCTCTGTTGCTAGAAATCACACTTAAGTTTTCTTTGGGTGCATAAACTGACTGACTGTCAGGGAATCAATATATCCTGTTGCACAGTGTTCAAACCTGCTATTAAGAGAAAAGGAATGCTAAAGATGTGTTTCCTTGCAGGATAGTGCGGAATTGATCACTTCTCTGCTTCACAGTGGAGCTGATATACAGCAGGTTGGGTATGGTGGCCTCACTGCCCTGCATATTGCTACAATTGCTGGTCACCTAGAGGTAAGTCACACCTTGGTCACCTGCAAAAACAAATTTATCTCTTTGGAATCTTGTTTTTCACTGTTTTCAAAGGCTGACTTTTGAAATTCTAGGAGTTGGTTTAATTTTAGCTAATGAATCCACACATTTTGAGGGAGATTGAAATAAGCTGTATAGATATTCTTTTGATAGTAAATTCAGTCTGTTTTGTAACAGTGTAATCAAATATTGATCAATATAAAGATGGCTAGATACATAGAGGCTAGATAGCATTGAGAGACTTCCCAGGTGGTGCAGTGTTAAAGTATCCACCTGTCAAGCGGAGGCATCAGAGATGCAGGTTTGATTCCTGGGTCAGGAATATCCCCTAAAGAAGGAAATAGCAACCCACTCCAGTATTCTTGCCTGGAAAATTCCATGGACACAGTCCCCATAGAGCAGCAAAGAACTGGACATGAATGAGCAACCAAGTAGCAGCATATAGCAGTTATTAGAAACATGGATATTGGAGTCAGGCAACTGTTGCTACCACTTGCTATATTTACCTCAAGCAAGTTACTGTATCTTCAAACATCTGTTTTCCTCATTATAAAATAGAAATGATAGGCGCATCATAGTGATTAAATTAGATGAACCATATAAAAGACTTTGCAGATTGCTTCACTCAAGGTAAAGACTCAGTGAAAAATTATTCAGTAATTCATTCACTCATGCATTATCTGATTTATTAAGCATCTATTGTATACCAGATATTGTTCTAGTTGCTGAGGTGACTGTAACAAGTAAGATAGGAAATATTTTGGAATTTAGTTTTAGAGAACCAAACAAGCAATAAGGAAAAAATTATTATATAATGTTAGTTGTGAATATAAGAAAAATAATAAAATGAGGTAAAATGAAAACAACATGAAGAAATAGGCACCATTTTAAACAAGCTACATAGTGAAGCTATGATTAATATATGTAATAGTACCGGCAAAGCCCTGAGGCAAAGATAGTTAAGTATATCTGAAGGGCACAAGTAAGCCAAAGTCATTAGTATATATGAATTGGAAGTAGAGTGATGGACATGAGGTCAGGTGACAGTTACAAATAAGATTGCAAAGTGTTTTAAAGGCCATAGAAGGGACTCTGGCTCTTATCTAAAATTTAATTGTTGAAATATTATTTTATATATGAGGAACATTTTAATTTGCATTATTTAATTTACTGCAGAAATCCTCATGAAATAATTTTTATCATCATTGCCATTTAATAGATATGAAACCAAGGCTGTTATACCGTAATTATCTTTACAGATTACAAAGCCATGAAGGAAAAAAAAAAAGCCATGTTTGGAATCCTGGTCATTTTACTCAAACTCCCATGATTTTCACATGCTATTTATTAATTGTGGTACCCACATGTAACGTGGACTGAGGTCAACCCCATGGACTGCCAGGCTCCTCTGTCCATGGGATTCTCCAGGCAAGAATACTGGAGTGAGTTGCCATTTCCTCTTTCAGGGGATCCTCTTGACCCAGGGATCAAACAGATTCTTTACCAACTGAGCTATGAAGGAAGCCCAAAGTGAAAGTGAAAGTTACTCGGTCCTGTCTGACTCTTTGCAACCCCAAGGACTATCTATATAGTCCGTGGAATTCTCCAGGCCAGAATATTGGAGTGAGTAGCCTTTCCCTTCTCCAGGGGATCTTCTCAACCCAGGGATCGAACCCAGGTCTCCCACATTGCAGGCAGATTCTTCACCAGCTGAGCCACAAGGGAAACCCATGTAAATGCAACATTGTAATAAATGAGCAGTCTTGTGTCTTCATTATTGTCATTATTTATTTCTCTCTTTTAATCATGTTGCAATTTAAGTTATACCTTCCTCGCTAACACACAGACACAATTGTGAACAAATAGAACTGCATGTAAAATTACACATAAAACCTGTAAAATAGGTGTGTGTCATCCCTCTTAACACTGTCAATTCAAAGGTCTCTTCATTCAATAAATATTAACATATCTCATTGGGAATAAAATAATTTCCTTTGTGTTGACATTTCCACTCCTTACTGTATTTCCCTGAAAATAGATTATCTCATTTCCCAGAATATAAAGCTTTTTTATGATATTCATTTATAATGAATTTGTATTACTTATTAAAAGAAAAGAATCCCATTAGAATCACTTAAATATAAATATTATCCAAGAAAGAAACTGACTGAGATCAGTGATAAACTAAATGGAAGGTAAATATATAGAAATCTGGGTAGAAGAATTGATGAGGTAGACATTAAGTCCCAGTAAAATACATTCAACCTCTTAATGCCAGGAAACATTTTGCAAAACAAAATCCTTTTTGTTTAATACTTAACTGATTACATTTGTGAGTGATAGAATGTATAAAGCTTTTTTATGATATTTATTATAAATATAAATGAATTTGTATTACTTATTAGGAGAAGAGAATCCCATTAGAATCACTTAAATATAAATATTACCCAAGAAAGAAACTGACTGAAATCAGTTAAGAGTTTGGTGTCTTCGTCTACTATTCAAATAACTATTTTCTTGCTTTCTAAATCATAGTAGGGAAGTAAGAATTATATCAATTCTGCCAGCTATAGGTCAAATTTTACTAAAATAATTCCAAATAGATATCTACTCCTGTGGTGCAATTCTCCAAGAGTTTTCCAACTTCCTTCATTAGCTCTGGTGTAATATTTAATAACTTTTATAGTCAATCATGAATACTGCCATAATAAGGTGTATATACATTAATCTTTATTCTCTTATCTATTGGACTAATTTATTTATAGATCTTATAGGAAGATTGTGTTAAAAAAAAAAAAAACCTGAAAGCATCATATTCAAAATACAGATTTTTTTCTTTGAATTATTTCTTTCACAGTTAGTAATTGCAATACTGACTTTATATTCATTCATTCATTCATTTAACAAATATTTTTCAGCCTCTACTTTTCCATAGTCTTTTGTTAGAATATGGGAATGATACAAGGAAATAAGACATAGGTTCTCCCTCTAAAGACTTTAAATCATAGCTGAACATAGAAAATGGAAAATTTATATAAAGAATTCAAAAGTAAAATAGCAATGTAGTCATATGTATAGGAAAACAAAGAGTCAAAGATCAGAGCAGGCCTGATATTAGGGATAATTAGAAACATGATCATTGCATAATATGTGCAAAGAACAGAGAAAAGTGTGAGGATTTCACTGGGAATTGAGATCAAGGTAGATTAGAAGATTTAAGGAAAGGTTTCTGAGAAGTGGTTTAAAATCAGGCTGAAAAGTGGTAGAACTGGACAGAGAAAGGAAGAGGAATTATGTCTAAAACTATGAAAGAAAAATGAGTCAAGTACATTTAGGGAAGAATAAATTCAATGATAGCATGAAACAGATTGTGAAGAGTCCCTTTAAGAAATCTGGGTGTTAGGAATGGACCAGATTAAGGAAACTAAAAATGGGAGTCCAAGGAGTTTAATTTAATTCAATAAGCAAATATAGTTCATGACGTACTATACGCAAGACCAGATGGCATGGTAGATAAAGAAATGAATAGAATATACCAATTCCCACTCTTCAAGATACTTACAACAAATACGATTGTTTTCCAATAAGAAATGAGAAGACATTAAATCTTTCTAGCAAGAGAATGATTGGATGCATGATATATAATGTGTTGAAGAGGATTTCTTTGACCTCAGTGTTTTGTATTAATTCCAGAGTGATAATATGATGATTAAATAAATGAAGACAAATTGGATAGAGGATTCAAATCTGAGGAAAAATTATTTATCTCCAGACATGCAGATTTGCTGATAATACCCAGATTTTCAAGTGGAAAATTTTTTTAATAATTTAAAAATATACAGTTAGTATACAGTGAAGAATTTGGGACTTAATGTAAGTTTTAGGAAATTATATGGGATATTTGCAGGCATATCAGTAGCTGAAATGTGGCTGAGAACTAAGCCTATCTACAGAGACTTTAGGAATTACTGAACAGCCTTTGAGGAAGCAAAGAAGGATTGGTTGGAGTGGTATGAGGGAAACAAACATATTGTAACCTCACAGTAATTAGGGGGATGGAGAGTTTCAATAGATAAAGTATTCTGGGTATCAAATGACACAGAAAATTTGAGTGTAAGAGAATAAAATATAAATAATAGGAGTGGAATACGCATTAGTTTTGGTTACTAGTTTTTACTCTTGGTTATCAGGAATGGTGGCAGTGGATCGGTGGGAGTTTCCTTTCATAAGCAGTTGCTTCCCTTTATTGCCCACCTTTTTTTCTGTGAAACAATGACTGATGCTGTCTGACAGCCCTCTTTGTCTATGTATATCAAATTCAGACCCTCCATTACAGTCTCAATCAAGTATTTCGGTTCTCCCATAATTGTGAATTCTATTAAACAATTTTGCAATAAAATTTACATTGATTAAGCAGCTGTCCCCTTCAATAACAGAGGAGAACATGTGCTGCAGATTCTGAGACATGCTGACTGAAATTTGAGACTCAGATTTAGATTTACTGTGCTTTGAAAAGGGGAAGGCAATGGCACCCCACCCCAGTACTTTTGCCTGGAAATCCAATGGACAGAGGAGCCTGGTGGGCTGCAGTCCACGGGGTCGCTGAGAGTCGGACACAATGGAGTGACTTCATTTTCACTTTCATGCATTGCAGAAGGAAATGGCAACCCACTCTAGTATTCTTGCCTGGAGAATCCCAGGGATGGGGGAGCCTGGTGGGCTGCCATCTATGGGGTTGCACAGAGTTGGACACGACTGAAGTGACTTAGCAGTGCTTTGAAAAGTAGGCAAATATTGGTTGTCCCGGGTCTCACTGCTGCTCCCTGAGTGATTCATCCATCTATCAGTACATATGCATGTGCTGCTTTATACAAGGCTAAGATCCTGTCAGCAATCAATAAACAAGCATTAAGCCCTTTTCTCCTCTTTGAGTCCAGAGGGCACACGAATCATATGCTCTCTCAAGCCTGGGGATTGAGAACTATTGGCTAACATGTGGTAGCATTTTATCATTCACATATGTTTGTTTTTTGGTTCTCTTGAGATCGCTATCCTTAGACTCAGCTTACCAGTGAGGAAACAGGATTGCAGAAGTGACTTCCACAGGATCATGCAGATAATAAATAAATGAGATGAACAGGACTCAAGCCTGGTTACTGATAAGTCACTTCAGTCGTGTCTGACTCTGTGCAGCCCCATAGATGGCAGCCCACCAGGCTTCCCCATTCCTGGAGTTCTCCAGGCAAGAACACTGGAGTGAGTTGCCATTTCCTTCTCCAGTGCATGAAAGTGAAAAGTGAAAGTGAAGTCACTCAGCCGTGTCCAACNGCCATTAATGATTGATAGGTACTTTGTCATTTGCAGTTCCATGATACCAAAGTTTGAGAAAGCGTCAAGTCAAATTGGTCAAGCCCGAAACTCAACACACAATCTTAAATAACTGAGACTTGATTTAGGAACGCTATGTCGTATGTGGCATTCAGAAGTGGTTTTCTCAGAAGCCAAAACTAGAAACCTTATGCTCCAATTACTGAATGTGTCTTGTGTTGCAGAATATTGTTTATTAAAGGCCTGAAGGCAGTCTCCTACTGTCTAGGCTTTTGGTCTGAGACTGAGACAAGATCATAGATCATGCATTATAATAAGTGATATTAAGGTCTCAGAAGCAATGCCTTAAGCATGTATCAATTGTCAGAGAGTTGTAAAGGTATACTAGCTGAGTATCACTTTTCTTTCTGGCACTTAAGTCTTTGCCATTGATTCTATAGGATATTATTAAACATTAAGTATTGCATTTGGGGATTTGGGGTAAGGTAAAATAGCATAAGCAAGGAAAGCTTTATAGGCTAATAAAAGTTTAGATGAGATATTCATCAGCTTACTACCCTAGAAGATGATGAAAGAAACATTACTTGAGAAATTACATTCAAAGATTGTTACTAATCAAATCAATCTGAATTAGAAATCCCATTGTTACCATTCAGTGTTTTTGTGAATTTGCCTCTCTGTGCCAACCCTCCTATGCACTGAATTGATTCCAGCACCCTAGGTCCTTCACACATTAAAAAAATAGATAGATAGTTGGATATAAAGATAGCTATAATGATTTATATGTATCTTGTATCATTCATGTATAAATTATATTATACAGTATATCAGCTATAGAAATTTCTTTGTTAGGCATTTAAATATACAGCTGTTTAGCTGTATATTTTGATACATCTGCATGTAAGTTTCTTTTCTCATGCCACATTCCCTAGCAGGTATTTGAAAGCTGAGTTTTGAATCAGGGTTTCTATAGCTTGCTCAAGTTATATCCCCAGAGTTTCAGACCCCCAGGCATCCTATGTCTCAGGAGGGCCAAACATTATTATCTCCTCAATTACAGATACATTGGAAGACCAATATTTTTTACCTGACCTTCAAATCCAGCAGTAAATAGATACTAGTAAAGTAGACTGTGGGTGCTAACTAACTTTCTCTTGGTGATACTNATAAATCTGACAGCATTCAGGAGGAGCCCCACTCAATCCATTCCAATTATCTTTGTCAGGCTTTGGAATAAATGCTGGATTTGTAAAAAGAGTTTACAAACTTCATCTATGTCTGTCTGTTTCTCTTTTTCTGAGATTCTGGTATATAACACTATATGATTTCATAGTATGCAGCACTATTACCTTATCTCTGATTTCACCCCAAATTTTGCAGACAGGAATAAATCCTATGTGAACATCATGGGCTAACCACAATTCAGGTACAAAAAGCATAAACAAGGGTCAACTGTGCCAGCCAATGCACATGATTATAAATTATTGCTTACATATCACCCTACTGATGCCATTAATGATTGATAGGTACTTTGTCATTTGCAGTTCCATGATACCAAAGTTTGAGAAAGCGTCAAGTCAAATTGGTCAAGCCCGAAACTCAACACACAATCTTAAATAACTGAGACTTGATTTAGGAACGCTATGTCGTATGTGGCATTCAGAAGTGGTTTTCTCAGAAGCCAAAACTAGAAACCTTATGCTCCAATTACTGAATGTGTCTTGTGTTGCAGAATATTGTTTATTAAAGGCCTGAAGGCAGTCTCCTACTGTCTAGGCTTTTGGTCTGAGACTGAGACAAGATCATAGATCATGCATTATAATAAGTGATATTAAGGTCTCAGAAGCAATGCCTTAAGCATGTATCAATTGTCAGAGAGTTGTAAAGGTATACTAGCTGAGTATCACTTTTCTTTCTGGCACTTAAGTCTTTGCCATTGATTCTATAGGATATTATTAAACATTAAGTATTGCATTTGGGGATTTGGGGTAAGGTAAAATAGCATAAGCAAGGAAAGCTTTATAGGCTAATAAAAGTTTAGATGAGATATTCATCAGCTTACTACCCTAGAAGATGATGAAAGAAACATTACTTGAGAAATTACATTCAAAGATTGTTACTAATCAAATCAATCTGAATTAGAAATCCCATTGTTACCATTCAGTATTTTTGTGAATTTGCCTCTCTGTGCCAACCCTCCTATGCACTGAATTGATTCCAACACCCTAGGTCCTTCACACATTAAAAAAATAGATAGATAGTTGGATATAAAGATAGCTATAATGATTTATATGTATCTTGTATCATTCATGTNTTACCATTCAGTGTTTTTGTGAATTTGCCTCTCTGTGCCAACCCTCCTATGCACTGAATTGATTCCAACACCCTAGGTCCTTCACACATTAAAAAAATAGATAGATAGTTGGATATAAAGATAGCTATAATGATTTATATGTATCTTGTATCATTCATGTATAAATTATATTATACAGTATATCAGCTATAGAAATTTCTTTGTTAGGCATTTAAATATACAGCTGTTTAGCTGTATATTTTGATACATCTGCATGTAAGTTTCTTTTCTCATGCCACATTCCCTAGCAGGTATTTGAAAGCTGAGTTTTGAATCAGGGTTTCTATAGCTTGCTCAAGTTATATCCCCAGAGTTTCAGACCCCCAGGCATCCTATGTCTCAGGAGGGCCAAACATTATTATCTCCTCAATTACAGATACATTGGAAGACCAATATTTTTTACCTGACCTTCAAATCCAGCAGTAAATAGATACTTGTAAAGTAGACTGTGGGTGCTAACTAACTTTCTCTTGGTGATACTTCATTCTGGGATGTTATTTAGGGAATAGAACCCTTTAAGTATTTTATCTTCTCTGAATATTGTGTGTTATTTTCCTTGATGACTTCCTTTGGTGGCTCTCAAAAAAACCTTTAGAAATTTGTTGAGATTAAGTGGAAGTAAGAGACTAAAAACCCCAAGACTGGTTCTAACAATTGCCCTCTCGCATCTCTTTTCTGAGATGCCCCTTAAAGGCACTCAGCACCTCTACTTCTCATCATGTATTCTTGCACAACTATCAGACCAGTATACCTATTATAAAGCATAGATCAATTCAGAAAGGCACATAAAGCCTTCAGTAGTTACCCTGAGAAGCAATTCAAGTGGAACCCCTTGAAGCAGCTTTAACCTTTCTGCCCATTTCCCTGTTTCTGTGCCTGGAGCAGGCTACTAACTCACTCCCAAATCTCTGGGCTGAGCTGCCCCATGATTATTGCAAAACTCCACACCTGAACATGTCCTGCCAAGAGTCAAAGAATCATTCTCATAATTCCCTCCTGAAAAGGTATACATTGACTGTCTGGGAAACTTGGAGGAAATTCCAAATAAATTAAGACAAAGGGCAATGGATGTACATCATTTGTCTGAATATTCCCAGTAGTGGTCAATATGTTGCTTCAGTCTTCCTTCATTTGTACTGTCATCATTCTCCTGGACTTCTTGTGGTAGTACTCTGACTTATAAGGCTGTCCTCCAATCTTTTACAGTTCACTTTATCCTAAGAATTCCTAAAGATATACTGGGTTCTCTAAATCATGACTTTGATAAAGTAATTCCTCTGACCAAGAACCTTGGTGACTCAAGATACACCCTAAAAGGGATTAGAGTGGTAATGACCCAGCTCAGCTACCTTTTCAGTCATGGATCCTCATATTCTTAATTTTGCAACCCATGCTCTAAATTAAATTAAATGCCCCATTTATATGCCCTATAATTTTTATTACATCACAGCCTCTTTATACACAGCCTATTCCACCCACACTCAAAGATCAGCTAAAATCCCACCTTCATGAAACTCCTGGATCCCTCCAACTTGAGATGGTTCCATGCTCTTAACAACACAGCACTTTATACTTTTTTGTAGCATTTAGTACTGCCTGTTTGATAAACATGGTTTTATTTGATTGCTTTATTATGTATTTTTCTTTTGCATCAGAATTGCATGTTAAAATCTTTACAGCCCTCTCAGGTAAAAGTTTGTGATTTTGCATATAGTATATATCTTTAATAAATGTTTGTCAGATGACTATATTAATGATGATTCAAGTGTTGTTTTAAAAATTATACAAAATGACTAAAATTATTCCTATTTTCAATAAATGCAGAAGAGATTCTAATGATACCTTCCATAAGAAAAATAGCTTACAAAGTCACAAACAATTTTTCTGAATAGTTTCATACAAATTACTTTTATAAATTCTGTAAAATGAAGTATATAGACTATGCAGACAAACTAATGATCAAGTTCCATCTTTAAATTTTTTTCTCCATCCATTCAACAATATATCTTTTAACCTATTTAACAAATGAGTGAGGAATTTGAACTTAATCTAATGATTAAGTTGGCCACCAAAAAAAAAAATTACAGAGTTAAATTTTATTCTACTGCACAAAATGAAATCCAGAATTCCCAAAAGGGAATGCTCACAGTTAGATCTGCATGCCTCTTTCTATGACTTGGCTAAATTTTACTTAATCTCCATTCTAATTGATAATGTTTTCTTGAATCCATCATGTGAATTGTGTTCTCTAGCATAAAATCTGTTACTGACTCACTGTCCTGTGCTATCACAGAGCCTCCACATTGATAGTTTAGGATCCACTTGTGAACTGTCAAGATAAACTCCGAACACTGATCTAATAATTAGAGAATTGCTATTTGTCTAATCCCTATCCAGTTTGGGCTTCCCTGGTAGCTCAGCTGGTAAGGAACCTGCCTGCAATGTAGGAGACCCCAGTTCAATTCCTGGGTCAGGAAGATCCCCTGAAGAGGGGATAGTTTATCCAATCCAATATTCCTGGGCTTCCCTGGTAATTCAGATGGTAGAATCCACCTGCAATGTGGAAGACCTGGGTTCAGTCCCTGGGTTGAGAAGATCTTCTGGAGGAGGGCATGGCAACCCACTCCAGTATTCTTGCCTGGAGAATGTCCATAGACAGAGGAGCCTGGTGGGCTACAGTCGATGGGATCTCAAAGTTGGACATGACCAAACAACAAAGTCCACACACACTCGCCAGTTCTATTTTATATCTTTTAGTGTAATTTGTAGCCAAAATGAATGTGCAGCTTTTACACTGATGATGCTAAGAAGGGTTGAAATGTGATGTTCGTGGGACTCCCATGAGCAAGTATGATAGCATAAGTCCTTGAAAATCCATTCAAAAGGCTCTGCATTATAATATTTTATTGTAAAAGCCTCTGAATGTTTTTAGCTTATTGTCTTGCTGTTTCTTTAGATAATTGCTTCTAACTTTTCTGGGCTTACCCTGGAAATCCTCTGTCAACCAGGAAAACTTAAAATTTCCAGCTAAGAAAGCACTTTTTGAACATTTCCACATATGGGGTAATATATCAGGTTTGGGGTTACAGGTATGTATTTTGCCATTCTACATTTCTTTTCTTTCTGCAAGAGATCAAGTCTGAGCTCTCCCTGGAGCTGCTGAAATTGTTGCAGTGGTGTCTAATTTTGGTAACTAAAGCTTTCAAATCTCTCTAAGCTTACATAACATTTGTAACTGAACAAAACACAGGACCAATATGTGAATAATAAATTTANACTGGAGCTGCTGAAATTGTTGCAATGGTGTCTAATTTTGGTAACTAAACCTTTCAAATCTCTCTAAGCTTACATAACATTTGTAACTGAACAAAACACAGGACCAATATGTGAATAACAAATTTATCTTTGAAATACTGCTGTCAAATTATGATGAAAACTTTCTGCATTTTGGGCCTTAAAATTTGTCATGCATTATGACACGGCAAATCCACCTCTAGAAATTTGTTTTATGGAATTATAAATTAAATTATAAGAATACCCCTGAAGATATTGTAAAACAAGCTAAATGCCCAGCAATAAACCCTGACTAAATCAACAAGGTACATGGGCACAGCGGGNTCATGCATTATGACACAGCAAATCCACCTCTAGAAATTTGTTTTATGGAATTATAAATTAAATTATAAGAATACCCCTGAAGATATTGTAAAACAAGCTAAATGCCCAGCAATAAACCCTGACTAAATCAACAAGGTACATGGGCACAGCGGGATACCTTACAATTGTGCAGTACTGTACAACAAAGGTGGCATTGTACAAGATTATACATTGACATGGAAAGAGGTAAGCAAGGTATTGTGAAGCATATATTGTCATTTAAGCTTACTTACTACATTTCTTTTTGTTTTTTATTTTTAGCTTGTTACTAGAGTGAAAAATTTTCTTACTAGAGTGAATAGATTTTCTTAAAAAAAAAAAAAACTTAACAGAGATAGCTATAAACTAATGACTACATACCTCTCCCATTCATTGTTAGCCAAAGATAACTGCTGTTGATATTTTGATGGGTTTTCGTCCAGATTTTTTCACATATATTTTTTTTTCAAAAATGGAATCATACTAAAGGCTTCTAAAGCATCTTTTGTGTATTTAAAAATACTTTGGACACCTTTCTAACTGTGCAATACATTATTTTATTATTTTAAAATATATATTTTATTGAGAAAAGTATCATGCATATAAAAGGATATATATAAACATATAAGGGCTTCCTTGTATGAGCTTTATGTGACCTTCCAGTTTCATCTCGTTTCCCTAGAATCATCACTCTATCTCTTTTTACTTACGGTGACTATTCTTTTGCTTTCCTAGATATTATGTATATGCACATGTACATGTATAACATACTGAGTCATATTGTTTTTAATTTTCATGTTCTTGAACACTGTGTAAATGGACTCACACACATAAAGCTTTTGTGACATTTAGTTTATTTTGTTCAATGTTAAATTCATAAGGTCCATGTTAATTTGTAGAGCTGTAACTCATTTATNTTTTACTTACGGTGACTATTCTTTTGCTTTCCTAGATATTATGTATATGTACATGTACATGTATAACATACTGAGTCATATTGTTTTTAATTTTCATGTTCTTGAACATTGTGTAAATGGACTCACACACATAAAACTTTTGTGACATTTAGTTTATTTTGTTCAACGTTAAATTCATAAGGTCCATGTTAATTTGTAGAGCTGTAACTCATTTATTATTTATTTTTCCACAATTTATTCATCCAGTTTATTCATGAATTGATATTTGAATTGATTAAATAATTTTCTACTATAGACAGGTTGTACGATAATTTTTGTATATGTTTCCCGGAGTATTATCTTAAGATATTCCCTGGAATGTAAGTCTAAGATTAGAATTGCTAGGTTATACAGGATGCAAATGTTCAAGGAACTGAACTCTCCCAGCCAGTGGATGACTGAATATATGAGGGTTTTCTTGCTTTATATTGTCACTGACATTGTATAGAAGACTTATTTTTCCCCCAAACTGGTGGGTATGGAGTGTTTTTGTTTTAACTTGCATTTATCTGGTTATTTTTGAGATTTAACATTTCTTACATGTATGTGACTATTGAAGCTTCTTCTTTTTTAATACTTTTTAAATTGAAGGATAATTGCTTTACAGAATTTTTTTATTTTCTGTGAAGTTTCTTCTTTTTGTGAAGTGCCTTTTCATATTTTTTCATTGAATTGTTAATCTAACTGATTCAGTGGAATTGTTTTCAGTGTTTTATGAATAATAATAATAGCATTTATACATATTATGTGCCAGGTAATGTTGTAAGTACATTACAAATTGTCTTATTTTATCTAGGGGATAGACTTAATTGTTAGTCTTGTTTTAAAAATTAGGAACCTGGCATGTAGAAAGGTGAAACAACTTTATGTAGGTCACTTAGCCAGTAAGTGATGTAGGTGGTATTCTATCCTAGATTGTATGACTTTGTAATCCATGTCCTTAATCACTCTTTTAAACAGCCTATCCTTTCTTCTTTATGGTCATATATTCTATAATTGACTTCTTTGATATGGTTAAAGCTTGCATATATGTTCAAGAATCCCTAAAACCCAGTTTCATGAAGCTGTTTTCTTTTATTTTCATTTTAAAGTTCTGTGGTTTGTCTTTAAAATTAAGTGATTCACCTATCTAAAACTGATTGCAGTTTATGGTGAGAGATATGAGTCCAGCTTAATTTTTTCTATGTTCAGTTGTCAACATTTATTTAAAAGCCTGTGTTTTCCTTATTGATGATCTATCATATCAACTCTGTGATATATTAAATATCTATTTCATTGTGTTTTTTTCTAGATTTTATTATGTTCAGTTAGTCAGTTTGTATATCCATAGAACATTATCATATTATCTTAGAAAGTGAAGTNAAAGCCTGTGTTTTCCTTATTGATGATTATCATATCAACTCTGTGATATATTAAATATCTATTTCATTGTGTTTTTTTCTAGATTTTATTATGTTCAGTTAGTCAGTTTGTATATCCATAGAACATTATCATATTATCTTAGAAAGTGAAGTCATTCAGTCATGTCCGACTCTTTGTGACCCCATGGACTGTAGCCTACCAGGCTCCTCCATCCGTGGGATTTTCCAGGCAAGAGTACTGGAGTGGATTGCCGTTTCCTCCTGCAGGAGATCTTCCCAACCCAGGGACCGAACCCAAGTCTCCCACATTGCAGGCAGACACTTTACCATCTGAGCCACCTATCCATAGGAAAAAATCTTACATTTCATCTAAATATTCAAATATCACTTGCAATTGCTTACAATATTCTCTTAGGATTTTTAATTTTCCACACCATCAATAGTGCTATAATCATTTTCATTCCTGATACTAGTTATAGTGGTTTCTCTTTGTATCTGTCAGTCTCATCAGAAGCCTAGCATTTTTGTAAGTCTTTTCAAAGAATCAACTTCTTGCTTTGCTGTTTATTATGTTTGTTTTCTTTTTCACCAACTTTTTGCTCAACCCTTTCTTATCTTACCTTTAATTTTATTTTGGTTAATGTTTACTTTTTGTTGTCCAGTTCCTTACAGTAGGTGCAGGGCTTAGTTCATTGATTTTTAACCTTTTTCCTAATACCCTTTAAAGCTATGCATTTCAGTGTTCCATTTTGACATATTTTTCAGCTTTTGATGTGTCGTATTTTATTATTCAGTTCAAAGTATTTTCTACTCTGAGTTCTTTTTGACCAACAAATTATTTGGAAGCAAGTTTCCAACTTTAAACACAGTATTGTTTTTTTTTTTTTTTAATTTAACCTCTTCTTATTGATTTTTAAATTAATTTGCACCATGGTCAGAAAATTTTATCATTAATTTTCCCAATATTTCAAATATAGTCAGTGTTGATATACAGACCAGTATGTTTTTAGAGGTATTGTAAATTTGCAACAGGTGAAGGTTGTCACTCCTTCATGTGTTCTTTAAATGAATATTCATTCTACAGTTGTCTATTACATGTTTTTTATTGCCAATTAGGTCAAATATTTCTGTCCTTCATACCTTTCATATCCTTTGGTGGGAGAGGGGCTTATTCTATCAACTATGTGTTGAAATCTCCCACCATGACTCTGCATCTGTTTCTTGTTTTAATTCTGTAAGGTTTTACCTTACTTCTCTGGTGGCTCAGACGGTAAAGCATCTGCCTACAATGCTGGAGACCCAGGTTCCATCCCTGGGTTGAAAAGATCCCCTGGAGTAGGAAATGGCAACCCACTCCAGTATTCTTGCCTGGAAAATCCCATGAACTGAGGATCCTGGTAGGCTACAGTCCATGGACTCACAAGGAGTCAGACACGACTGAGCGACTTCACTTTCACTTTGGTGCTATGTGCTATTTAGGTATGCAGAAATTTAACATGATTATAGTTTCCTGAAGAAGTGATCCTTTCATTACAATGAATTGGCCTTTATCTCCAGCAGTGCTTTTCGTTACCTAAGAAGTCTAATTTTTCTCACATCAATATAGCAATACCAACAATTCCTGCTTATAATTTATTGAGCATATATATTTTTTGTCCTTTTAGTTTAAACCTTCATAAATACTATACTTTTGAGATATTGTTTACAAATAGCATATAAGTGAATTTTATTTTATCCGGCTCAGATATTCATTCTTTTAAAGATTAATCCATTTGCACTGAATGTTATTACTTACATATTCAGTGTTAAATCTGCCAACGTTTTTTTGTGCTTCCATTTGTCCTGTTTTGTGCTAAAAATTAGGTGTCTGTATTCATAACAATCTGTTTCTGGACTCTGTTTTGTCCTACTGATCTAGTTGTTTTACAGATGTCAGAATCACTCTGTCTTCACTGCTGAAGCTTTATGATGAGTTTTCATATCCAGAAGTATAAATGTGCTAATCTTGTTCTTAAGATTTTTCTTTGCCATTTTTGGCATTTGACATCCATTATAAATTTAAAAATCAGTTTTTAGTTTCTGTGATCTTATAACTGTATTGTTTTTCACTTTTTCATTTTAATCCCATATTCAAAATATACTTACCTCTCCAACTTCTCTACAAAAGCCATATTTCATCATACTCAGATTCCAGGATCTCATAAAGTAAATTAGGTCCAAGTGTGGATGAGAATCCTTGAGTTCAGTGTCTCTACTATGCTTTATCTCAATCTGAATTCCTATGAATGAAAGAGACAAATTATCTGTCTCTAAGAAAACACCCAGCATACAGTGGTGAACTAGGCATATATTATCACAGTAGACACCTGTTCAAAAAGTAGAAAATGAAAAGGTGCACAACAAATAACTCAATATTTGTGTCACAAAGATACAAACACCACAGTATAGTCAAGGAGTACAAATAATGAATGATTATAGTGAGAACTCTTGTTCATTTATACAATTTTGAAAGTAAACATTAAAGTAATAAATTATTGTGTGTATATTGCATTTAAACATAAGTCTACAACTGCAAATTGATAGCTATAACTTTTTATGCTATATATTAACTAATATGTTATCATTCAATTTGGAGTTAAATCATCTAAATTTTTAGAGGTATCATAAATCTGCAATAGATCAAGTCCTAGGTATTAGGTCATGTCATCTTCTACTGTCCTTTTAAATCCTCAAATCATATCATCAAGTTTGGGCTATGAGAACTGAGGTTCTTCTCTCATATACTATATAGAACACACTTCCCTCTACCTTATATGAGAGATGCATAAAGTAATAATACTTAAGATCATCAGAATAGTAGACACTTCATGTTTAATGAAAGTCCATAAAATATTTTAGTTGTTTTAATTTAAATTCTAAGAAATCAGAAAGTGTCCATCTTGGCTTATAAAAGAACATTAGCAGCTCCTCTAACAATGCCATAAATAAGACAGCAACTGGCAGATTTATTATTGATCGATGTTTAATTTAAACTTGTTTTTGGAATATAGGAACAGTAGTGAAAGGAAACTGACAGCTTTGAAGATATATTTTGTCTGAAACTCTGTGCTACATCACTCATTTTAAATTTAGACTTGATGTTATTTTTTGAATTATATTAGAGGTGGAAAGAGATAGAGTGAGGTCCTTTTCTTCGGTGGGGTGTGGGGCAGAAACAGAAATAAAGAACTCTTTAATTATTGATTCTATGAAACGTGTAAAATTATTTGCCACCAAAATGATAGCAGCCTCGAACCTGAAAAGTGCTGACTGGTGGTGACTTTATGTGTTTGGATGCTTATGGTAACTGGCTCTTGCACCTTTATGACAGAACATTGAAGTTGATTTTTCACTTAGATAATTTATCAATATATCTGTATGTAATCCTGTTTATCTTGTTGTTTTATCATGCTGCTAGTGTGAGCCCAATATTTACAGTTACCTAAGTAGAAACTGCAGCAATTTTGAAAGAAAAATCTTGATATAGTAGATTTCCATACTAACAGTATGTCATTGCCTAAACTATTGGAAAGTAAAATATAACATAGATTAAGCCACCTGTCTGTGAAAACAACTTTTACTGAGTGTTTTCAAAATGCCAGTTATTTTCAAAACAGTTTGCATTGATTAACTCTTTATATTCTTGTAATAACACCATAAGATAGGTGATGGTANAGTTCAAAGTATTTTCTACTCTGAGTTCTTTTTGACCAACAAATTATTTGGAAGCAAGTTTCCAACTTTAAACACAGTATTGTTTTTTTTTTTTTTTAATTTAACCTCTTCTTATTGATTTTTAAATTAATTTGCACCATGGTCAGAAAATTTTATCATTAATTTTCCCAATATTTCAAATATAGTCAGTGTTGATATACAGACCAGTATGTTTTTAGAGGTATTGTAAATTTGCAACAGGTGAAGGTTGTCACTCCTTCATGTGTTCTTTAAATGAATATTCATTCTACAGTTGTCTATTACATGTTTTTTATTGCCAATTAGGTCAAATATTTCTGTCCTTCATACCTTTCATATCCTTTGGTGGGAGAGGGGCTTATTCTATCAACTATGTGTTGAAATCTCCCACCATGACTCGGCATCTGTTTCTTGTTTTAATTCTGTAAGGTTTTACCTTGCTTCTCTGGTAGCTCAGACTGTAAAACATCTGCCTACAATGCTGGAGACCCAGGTTCCATCCCTGGGTTGGAAAGATCCCCTGGAGTAGGAAATGGCAACCCACTCCAGTATTCTTGCCTGGAAAATCTCATGAACTGAGGATCCTGGTAGGCTACAGTCCATGGCCTCACAAGGAGTCAGACACGACTGATCGACTTCACTTTCACTTTGGCGCTATGTGCTATTTAGGTATGCAGAAATTTAACATGATTATAGTTTCCTGAAGAAGTGATCCTTTCATTACAATGAATTGGCCTTTATCTCCAGCAGTGCTTTTCGTTACCTAAGAAGTCTAATTTTTCTCACATCAATATAGCAATACCAACAATTCCTGCTTATAATTTATTGAGCATATATATTTTTTGTCCTTTTAGTTTAAACCTTCATAAATACTATACTTTTGAGATATTGTTTACAAATAGCATATAAGTGAATTTTATTTTATTCGGCTCAGATATTCATTCTTTTAAAGATTAATCCATTTGCACTGAATGTTATTACTTACATATTCAGTGTTAAATCTGCCAACGTTTTTTTGTGCTTCCATTTGTTCTGTCCTGTTTTGTGCTAAAAATTAGGTGTCTGTATTCATAACAATCTGTTTCTGGACTCTGTTTTGTCCTACTGATCTAGTTGTTTTACAGATGTCAGAAGCACTCTGTCTTCACTGCTGAAGCTTTATGATGAGTTTTCATATCCAGAAGTATAAATGTGCTAATCTTGTTCTTAAGATTTTTCTTTGCCATTTTTGGCATTTGACATCCATTATAAATTTAAAAATCAGTTTGTTAGTTTCTGTGATCTTGTAACTGTATTGTTTTTCACTTCTTCATTTTAATCCCATATTCAAAATATACTTACCTCTCCAACTTCTCTACAAAAGCCATATTTCATCATACTCAGATTCCAGGATCTCATAAAGTAAATTAGGTCAAAGTGTGGATGAGAATCCTTGAGTTCAGTGTCTCTACTATGCTTTATCTCAATCTGAATTCCTATGAATGAAAGAGACAAATTATCTGTCTCTAAGAAAACACCCAGCATACAGTGGTGAACTAGGCATATATTATCACAGTAGACACCTGTTCAAAAAGTAGAAAATGAAAAGGTGCACAACAAATAACCCAATATTTGTATCACAAAGATACAAACACCACAGTATAGTCAAGGAGTACAAATAATGAATGATTATAATGAGAACTCTTGTTCATTTATACAATTTTGAAAGTAAACATTAAAGTAATAAATTATTGTGTGTATATTGCATTTAAACATAAGTCTACAACTGCAAATTGATAACTATAACTTTTTATGCTGTATATTAACTAATATGTTATCATTCAATTTGGAGTTAAATCATCTAAATTTTTAGAGGTATCATAAATCTGCAATAGATCAAGTCCTAGGTATTAGGTCATGTCATCTTCTACTGTCCTTTTAAATCCTCAAATCATATCATCAAGTTTGGGCTATGAGAACTGGGGTTCTTCTCTCATATACTATATAGAACACACTTCCCTCTACCTTATATGAGAGATGCATAAAGTAATAATACTTAAGATCATCAGAATAGTAGACACTTCATGTTTAATGAAAGTCCATAAAATATTTTAGTTGTTTTAATTTAAATTCTAAGAAATCAGAAAGTGTCCATCTTGGCTTATAAAAGAACATTAGCAGCTCCTCTAACAATGCCATAAATAAGACAGCAACTGGCAGATTTATTATTGATCGATGTTTAATTTAAACTTGTTTTTGGAATATAGGAACAGTAGTGAAAGGAAACTGACAGCTTTGAAGATATATTTTGTCTGAAACTCTGTGCTACATCACTCATTTTAAATTTAGACTTGATGTTATTTTTTGAATTATATTAGAGGTGGAAAGAGATAGAGTGAGGTCCTTTTCTTCGGTGGGGTGTGGGGCAGAAACAGAAATAAAGAACTCTTTAATTATTGATTCTATGAAACGTGTAAAATTATTTGCCACCAAAATGATAGCAGCCTCGAACCTGAAAAGTGCTGACTGGTGGTGACTTTATGTGTTTGGATGCTTATGGTAACTGGCTCTTGCACCTTTATGACAGAACATTGAAGTTGATTTTTCACTTAGATAATTTATCAATATATCTGTATGTAATCCTGTTTATCTTGTTGTTTTATCATGCTGCTAGTGTGAGCCCAATATTTACAGTTACCTAAGTAGAAACTGCAGCAATTTTGAAAGAAAAATCTTGATATAGTAGATTTCCATACTAACAGTATGTCATTGCCTAAACTATTGGAAAGTAAAATATAACATAGATTAAGCCACCTGTCTGTGAAAACAACTTTTACTGAGTGTTTTCAAAATGCCAGTTATTTTCAAAACAGTTTGCATTGATTAACTCTTTATATTCTTGTAATAACACCATAAGATAGGTGATGGTATTATCCTCATTTTATAGATGTGGAAACTAAGTCACCCTTTTTGACATGAAAACATTTAAGGTGGAGCAAACAGTATAAATAAAGTTATAGAGGCAAGAAGCATAATGGGGTATGTAGGCAAATATAACCAATTCTGTGCCTGGACTTGGAACTTTATTTCTTTTATATATAAATTTATTTATTTTAATTGGAGGCTAATTACTTTACAGTATTGTATTGGGTTTGCCATACATCAACATGAATCCTCCATGGGTGGACACATGTTCCCCATCCTGAACCCCCCTCCTACCTCCCTCCCTGTACCATCCCTCTGGGTTATCCAAGTGCAACAGCCCCAAGCATCCTGTATCCTGCATCAAACCTGGACTGGAGATTCATTTCATATATATTATACATGTTTCAATGCCATTCTCCCAAATCATCCCACCCTCTCCCTCTCCCACAGAGTCCAAAAGACTACTCTATACATCTGTGTCTCTTTTGTTGTCTCGCATACAAGGTTATCCTTACCATCTTTCTAAATTCCATATATATGCGTTAGTATGCTGTATTGGTGTTTTTCTTTCTGCTTACTTCACTCTGTGTAATAAGCTCCAGTTTTATCTACCTCGTTAGANTTTTGTTGTCTCGCATACAAGGTTATCCTTACCATCTTTCTAAATTCCATATATATGCGTTAGTATGCTGTATTGGTGTTTTTCTTTCTGCTTACTTCACTCTGTGTAATAAGCTCCAGTTTTATCTACCTCGTTAGAACTAATTCAAATGTATTCTTTTTAATGGCTGAGTAATACTCCATTGTGTATATGTACCACTGCTTTCTTATCCATTCATCTGCTGATGGACATCTAGGTTGTTTCCATGTCCTGGCTATTATAAACAGTGCTGCAATGAACACTGGGGTACACGGGTCTCTTTCAATTCTGATTTCCTCAGTGTGTATGCCCAGTAGTGCGATTGCTGGGTCATAAGGCAGTTCTATTTCCAGTTTTTAAAGGAATCTCCACACTGTTCTCCATAGTGGCTGTACTAGTTTGCATTCACACCAACAGTGTAAGAAGGTTCCCTTTTCTCCACACCCTCTCCAGCATTTATTGCTTGTAGACTTTTGGATCACAGCCATTCTTACTGGTGCGAAATGGTACCTCATTGTGGTTTAAAATAAGGGGATTTGGAAAGATGATGCTGGAGAGGCAGGCAGTGGCTTTTATGATGGGACTTGAATGTCATCTTATGGAGTGGGAAGTCAATATTGTATTGTATATTGTATTAAATTGAATAAATTGCTAATTTTGGCATATAAATAAACATACAAATGTATGGATGTGAGAGTTGGACTATAAAGAAAACTGAGCACTGAAGAATTGATGCTTTTGAACTGTGGTGTTGGAGAAGACTCTTGAGAGTCCCTTGGACTGCAAGGAGATCCAACCAGTCCATCCTAAAGGAGATCAGTCCTGGGTGTTCATTGGAAGGACTGATGTTGAAGCTGAAACTCCAATACTTTGGCCACCTGATGCAAAGAGATGACTCATTTGAAAAGACCCTGATGCTGGGAAATACTGAAGGCAGGAGGAGAAGGGGACAACAGAGGATGAGATGGCTGGATGGCACCACCAACTCAATGGACATGGGTTTGGGTGAACTCTGGGAGTTGGTGATGGACAGGGAGGCCTGGTGTGCTGTGGTTCATGGGGTCGCAAAGAGTCAGACACAACTGAGCAACTGAACTGAACTGATTGAGTTAAAGAGGTGCCAAATAACAAAGAAATATTTCACTCTTTTTCTTCACATTCAAAAAACTTTCCAAACTTTGTATCTCATTTTATAACCAAGAATTCAACACATTTGTTTTCACTTTGAGTCCCCACTTATGGTTATAGAACTATCTTCTTTGCCTGATTAATTATGAAGGAAGCATTAAATGAAATTCATCATAACTTTCACAAAACAAAACCTGAGCTATTCATTAGACACATAGGGACATGCTAAGAAAGAGAAACATTTCTGAAAAGAATTATTTGGCTAGATATGTGTTGAATTCGGGATGTGGAACACAAGAGTTGTTTTTATATAAAAAGTTAATATTTGAAAGACCTAGAAAATTCACAAAGTCAAATACTTCACAGTGTATTTATACAGCTATATCAGTGCCTCATTTCTAAGGATTTTCTTTTAAAAACAACTCATACTTGACCTCCAACCAATGTTAGTTACTATTCCTGAGTGGAATTGGAGAATTTTCATTTCAATGTTAGAGCTGAATTGAATCACATAAATGATTTGCCAGAGGGCAAAGTGAAAGTCAAGAGAGTGCCTGGGAAGGAGCGTGGAACACTGAAATCTTAAACCCGGAGAACTGGTGCTCTTTGTCTAATAAAGACCACACTTCTACTAAGATATTACACCAGAGGTCAAATTGCCAACATTCGTTGGATCATGGAGATAGGACAGGAACGCCAGAAAAACATCTATTTCTCCTTCACTGACTGTGTTAAATTTTTGACTGTGTGGATCACAGCAAACTGTGGAAAATTCTGAAAGAGATGGGAGTACCAGCCACCTTACCTGTTGCCAGAGAAATTTGTCTCCTGGTCAAGAAGCAACAGTTAGAATTGGATATGGAACAACTGACTGGTTCAAAATTGGGAAAGAAATGTAACAGAGCTGTATATTGTCACCCTGCTTATTTAATTTTATGCAAAGAACAATATGTCAAATGCTGGGCTGGATGAATCACAAGCTAGAATCAAGATTGCCAGGAAAAACACCAGCAGCCTCAGATTTGTAGATGATACCATACTAATGGCAGAAAGTGAAGAGAAATTAAAGAACCTCTTTAAATTAAAGAACTTTTAATTTTAAAGAAATTAAAGAACCTTTCACCCTCATGATAAGGGTGAAAGAAGAGAGAGAAAAAAGATAGCTTAAAACTCAACATTCAGAAAGCTAAAATCATGGCATTTGGTCCCATCATTTCATGGTAAATAGTAGGGGAAAAAATGGAAGCAGTGACAGATTTTATTTTCTTGGGCTCCAAAATCACTGCGGACAGTGACTGCAGCCACAAAATTAAAAGACTATTGCTCCTTGGAAGGAAAGCTATGACAAACCTAGAAAGTATATTAAAAAGCAGAGACATCAATTTGCTGACAAATGTCCAAATAATCAAATCTATGATTTTTCCAATAGTCATACATGGATGTGAGAATTGGACCATAAAGAAGGCTAAGTGCTAAATAATTGATGCTTTTGAATTGTGGTGCTGGAGAACACTCTTGAGTGTCCCTCAGACAGCAAGGAGATCAAACCAGTCAATCCTAAAGGAATCAAATCTGAATATTCATTGGAAGGACTGATGCTGAAGCTGAAGCTCATATATANTTGAGTGTCCCTCAGACAGCAAGGAGATCAAACCAGTCAATCCTAAAGGAATCAAATCTGAATATTCATTGGAAGGACTGATGCTGAAGCTGAAGCTCATATATGTATATATGTATATCCGGTATATTTATCCACTCACTGGATAAAACCCCAATGCTGAGAAAGATTGAAGGCAGGAAGAGAAGGAGGCAGCAGAAGATAAGCCAGTTAGATAGTAGCATCGTGGACTCAATTGGACATGAATTTGGGCAAACTCTCAGAGATACTGAAGGACAGGGGAGCCTGACATCTGCAATCCATGGGGTTGTAGAGTAGGCACAACTTAGTAACTAAATACCAAATTCATAATTTCTATCCTAGTTTTGAGTAGACACCGGTCATGAGGCAATNATATATATATGTATATCCAGTATATTTATCCACTCACTGGATAAAACCCCAATGCTGAGAAAGATTGAAGGCAGGAAGAGAAGGGGGCAGCAGAAGATAAGCCAGTTAGATAGTAGCATCGTGGACTCAATGGACATGAATTTGGGCAAACTCTCAGAGATACTGAAGGACAGGGAAGCCTGACATCTGCAATCCATGGGGTTGCAGAGTAGGCACAACTTAGTAACTAAATACCAAATTCATAATTTCTATCCTAGTTTTGAGTAGACACCGGTCATGAGGCAATATACCTATTGGTTTAAAGTGTGGTTATGCTCTAGAGACAAATTTAGGTTTCAAGTGTCAATGTTACTTTTACTAACCAGCTGGCCTTGGTGTAGGGTGGGGATATTGCTTTACTTCTAACCCTAAATCCCTAAATCTCTTTTTCTCTCACCTAATTATGATTACAGTGAAAAATAAATATAATGTAAGAGCCTACAACCATGCCTGATATTGATAAATGCACATTCTGTTCCCTTTATTCAACAAAAAGATGCTGATAAAGTGTGCTTGTGTGTTTCAGTGAAGATGTATTTGGAGATTCTGTAAAAGGTATGATTATAAAACACATAAACATTCCTTTTGTTTTGTTTTCTTTGTGGTAAGAACACTTAACATGAGATCTGTCCTCAACATTTTGAAGTGCACAGCAGCATATTGTTAACTGTGAGCATGATACTGNGTTATTCAACAAAAAGATGCTGATAAAGTGTGCTTGTGTGTTTCAGTGGAGATGTATTTGGAGATTCTGTAAAAGGTATGATTATAAAACACATAAACATTCCTTTTGTTTTATTTTCTTTGTGGTAAGAACACTTAACATGAGATCTGTCCTCAACATTTTGAAGCGCACAGCAGCATATTGTTAACTGTGAGCATGATACTGTGCACCAAATTTCTAGAATGTATTCATTTAGCACAACTGAAACTTCATATCTATTGAAAAACAGCTCCCCATTTTCCCTGTACACCAGCCCTGTCGGCCACTGTTGTATTTCTACTTGTTAGAATTTGGCTTTGATACCTCACATAAGAAGAATCATGCAATATTTGTCCTTCTGACTTATTTCACTTAGCATGATCTCTAGATTCAGGTACGTTGCCACATATAGCAAAATTTCTTTCATAAGGCTGAATAATATTTCATTGTAGTATATACCAAATCTTCTTTATCCATTCATCATTTGATGGACGCTTGGGTTATTTCCATATATCAGCTATCTTGAATAGTGCTACAGTGAACATGGGAGAGCTAATATCTTTTTGAGATACTGATTTCAGTTCTTTTGAATATATATTCAGAAGTGGGGATACTAAATCTGACAGTAGTTCCATTTTTAATTTTTAGGAATATCTGTACTTCCATAGCTGCTGTGCATTTTATATTTCTGCCAATACTATACAAGGTTTCTTGTTTTTCCATAAGCTCGCCAACACTTGTTCTGTCTCTCTCTTTTTAATAATAGCTATCCAAACAGGTGTAAGGTGACATCTCATTGTGGCTTTGATTTACATTTTCTGGGTAATGGCATTAAGCAATTTTTACATGCATGTTGACTCTTTGTATGTCTTCTTGGAGAAATGTCTGTTCAAGTCCTTTGCCCATTTTTTAATAGAATAGTTTGTATTTTTGCTCTTGAGTTGGTACTGGACATGTTTATTGCCTTGATTGTGGTGATGATACTGTGAGTGTTTACATATACCCAAACTCATCAAATCATACACATTAAATATATGCAATTCTTTGTATAAAATTATGCTTAAATAAAACTGCTTAAAAATAAAATAGGTACACATTTCTCTCTTGTGTGTGTTAGTAAGGAGTAATATGAAAGATTGGAAGTAACCTAGATAATTCCAGAAAAGAACAGAAAAAAAAAAAAGAATTAACAGCAACAGTCATATTAAACGCTTAGGTGGAGAAAGTCTAACAGAGAATAGTTCAGATTCACAGGTTAGTCACAAGTCCCCAAAACACAATGAAAATTTAGTGCAGAAGAGTGACCCCCTTTGTTTGGGGAGTTAAAGTCTTTGGATGACCTTAGTGGGGACCATAAAGGAGGCTGAGTGCCAAAGAATTGATGGTTTCAAACTGTGCTGCTGGAGAAGCCTCTTGAGAGTCCCTTGGCCAGCATGGAGATCAAACTAGTTGATCCTTAAGGAAATCAACCTTGACTATCCATTGGAAGGACTGATGCTGAAGCTGAAGGTCCAATAATTTGCACACCTGATGCAAAGAGCCAACTCATTGAAAAAGACCCTGATTCTGGGAAAGATTGAGGGCAGGAGGAGAAGGTGGTGACAAAGAATGAGATGGTTGGATGACATCATCAACTCAATTGACATAAGTTTGAGAAGTTTGAGCAAACTCCAAGAGATAGTGAAGGACAGGGATGCCTGGCATGCTGCAGTCTATGGGTCACAGAGAGTTGGACATGACTGAGCTACTGAACAAGTGTGTTCTTTCGTTCTTCCTGGATATGCAAAACAATTTCATCTCCCAGTCCTTCTGGCAGTTGGGTGTGGCCTCTCAATCGAAGACTCAGTGAAAACAAGGTACACCATTTCTAGATGTGGACCCAAAACCCTCTTAGCTACTCCTGCATATTTTGCCCCTTTTAGTTGACTAGAAAGAAGTTAATTCTCAGAGGAACCTTGGAAACCACTCAGTAAAAATAGCAGAATATCCGAACAACTGTGTGGAAGAGGGCTACAATGCCAATTTGTTTCTGTATTGATTAATGGTAAATGATTCAATGTGTACTTCTACTGGGTCTGAGACATAAATTTGTTTGTTGCAGTAGCTGATGTTACCATATTATAGTTATTAATTACAATGATATGGTGATGGATATAATGAAAGTTACAGGACACTGAAGTAGGAAATCTGCTGTTCATTTTTGTGGGCCTACACAGGAGGAGGAGGCATGGAGAGAGGATTTGAAAGAGGTAAAGGGATGGAAAGAAATTGAAGACTGTAACTCTGGGTTGTGTCTAAGTCAGTCTGTCAACTTTGACATTGAATCTTAGGCAGGGTGCAAGCGGTTAGATGTTCTCTGAGAGCCAGATTAAAGTGAAAGCGCTGTGGAAGCCTATTGCAGGACTCATGAGAAGCAGACTCACACAGACATTAAGTTCAGGGTGTTTATCAGAGCCCACTTTCAGGATCAGCACCTATAGTGAAGGGGAGAAAGTAGGACTGAGCTGGGGAGAAACTGGACTGTGATATAGTTTCAACAAAAGCTCAGTCAATCCCATAGAGAGCTCTGAAGCTGGGATGACCTTTGAGAGTTTTTCAAGTTGGAATGAGTTGGTTCAGCTTTTATACTGGCAGAATAACCTATCATTAGATTCTGGTTACAAGGCAGCTCTCTTTAGCCAAGGGAAATCCCCAGAGAAGACAGCCAGCTGAGGATTGTGCTGCTGGTCGAGCAGCTTAGGTAATACCTTCTCAGACATTACAAACCTCTTATCTCAGGTGATCAAGACCCAATTTAATTGATTAATTGAAAACACATTGATTTAAAAAAGAACTTTTATTAAAATTCATACTATATTTGACTATGTTGTTTTAATTTGACATATAAATACACATTTATTCATCATTCTTTTGATATGAGGCCAAGGCCTTTACTGTCAATGCAGATCACTCGGTTGGTATTCAGAATCCTCTTTCCTGCTTTATCACTATTTTTATCTGGTTAGTTTTCATTAATACTCATATAAATTATATACATAAAATAACAAGTAAACTAGCATTATCAAATTTGGGATGAAATATGACTGATTTTTGAGAAGCAGATGGTTCAAATTGGAGGAAGTTAAGTTCTTGAAAGAGACCTACCAGCTGCAAATGTTTGAGAAATATATCACCAGCCTCTGTTTTACTAGATAAATAGCAATCACTTTGGGACAGGCTATATAAGCTCCCTCTCCAGTTCTCATTGGCTGTCCCTATTTTTTTTATCAACTCTCTTGAGGCATGATTGAAAAATTAAAATTGTGTATTTTAAGTTGTACAGCGTGATGTTTTTGATATACATGTATATTGTGAAATAATTACCACAATCAAGCTATTTAACATAAACGTCACCTCGTATTGTTATATTTTTGTGTGTGTGATGAGAACATTTGGAAACTACTCTTTTAGCAATTTCAAGTGTACGATACATTATTATTATATTCATCAAGCTATACATTAGGTCTCCAGAACTTACTCATTATGTAACAGAATTTTGCCCTCTGACCAACATCCTATTTCCTCTACCCACTTAGTCTCTTGTTACTACCACTGTACTGTCAGTTTCTATGAGTTTGAATTTTTTTTTTTTTGAGTCCACATATGTGAGATAAGGAAGTATTTGTCTTTTTTGTCTGATTTAATTCACTTAGCATCAGTTCAGTTCAGTTCAGTCGCTCAGTTGTGCCGGACTCTTTGTGACCCCATGAACTGCAGCACGCCAGGCCTCCCTGTCCATCACCAACTCCCAGAGTTCACCCAAAGCCACGTCCATCAAGTCAGTGATGCCATCCAGCCATTTCATCCTCTGTCCCCTTCTCCTCCTGCCCCCAATCTCTCCCAGCATCAGAGTCTTTTCCAATGAGTCAGCTCTTCACATGAGGTAGCCAAAGTACTGGAATTTCAGCGTTAGCATCATTCCTTCCAAAGAACACCCAGGACTGATTTCCTTTAGAATAGACTGGTTGGATCTCCTTGCAGTCCACGGGACTCTCAAGAGTCTTCTCCATAGTGTTCTCTAAATTTATCCATGTTGTTGCAAAGGGTTGGGTTTCCTTTTTCATAAGGCTAGATAATACTTTATTATATATACTATATTTCCTTTATCCATTAGTCTGTTGATGGCACTTAGGTGTTTCCATATTGTGGCTACTTTGTAAATAATGCTGCAATGAACATGAATGTGAAGATACCAGTTTGAGACAATTTGGTTTTATTTCCCTTGGATACATAGTCAGAAGTGGGATTCCTAGGTAATATGATAGTTACATTTTAATTTTTTGAGGAACCTCCATGCTGCTTTCAACACTTGATGTTCCCATCAGCAGTAAACAATGGTTCTCTTTTCCTTACCTATACATGAACACTTATTTTTTACTTTTGGTAGTAGCCATACAAACAGGTTGAGGTAATGTCTCATTGTGGTTTTGATTTGAATTTCTTTGATGATTAATGGTATTAAGCATCTTTCATATACCTATTGGCCATTTATGTATCTTCTTTGTAAAAATTTTGATTCACATCCTTTGCTCATTTTTAAATTGACTTTGTTATTGCTGTTATCATTTGCTATTGAGTTGTATGAACTCTTTATATATTTTGGATATTAGCCCCTGATAAGACATACGCTTTACAAATGTTATCTCCCATTTCTTGAGTTCTCCCTTTATTTTATTATTATTTTTCTTGTTGTGTAGAAACTACTAAGTGTGACAGAGTCCCAGTTTGTTTTTACTCATGTTGGTTGTGCTTTTGGTGTCNACTCTTTATATATTTTGGATATTAGCCCCTGATAAGACATACGCTTTACAAATGTTATCTCCCATTTCTTGAGTTCTCCCTTTATTTTATTATTATTTTTCTTGTTGTGTAGAAACTACTAAGTGTGACAGAGTCCCAGTTTGTTTTTACTCATGTTGGTTGTGCTTTTGGTGTCAAATCCAAAAAATCATTACTATGGCCTATGTCCAGGAGCTTTCCCTTATATTTTTAGGAGATTTATGTCTATGTTTTAAGTCTTTAATACATTTTGAATTGATTTTGTGCATAGTATAAAATAAGCATCCTATTTTATTTTTTTGCATATGGATATCCAGCTTTCCCAATATCATTTATTAAAAAGGCTATCTTATCCTTTTGTGTATTC
>SJYW01049592.1:96396-136397 GCA_006410735.1 Raphicerus campestris
GTTCTTGTGGTCTCCATGTAAATTGTTCTAGTTTTATGAAAAATGCCATTGGAATTTTGATAGAGATTGCCTTGAATCTGTATACTGCCTTGAGAGGTATGTACATCTTAGCAATTTTAATACTTCTAATTCATGGCCATGAAATATCTTTCCATTTATGTTTCTCTTTGGTTTATTTGTGCAACTGATTTTTATATTTCAATTTTATTTTATGCTTTGCATTTTTATTGAATTTACCTACTGATTTTAGCAGGGTTTTTTTTCGTTGTTATTTGTTTTTTTGTGTGTCAAGTCTTTAAAAGGTTTCTATATATATATGTCCTCTATAGAGCAGGCCACTGGGTCTGCATCAGTGAACACTGCAACACACTCCTCCAGTGAAAGCTGCTATCTTATGTAGAGGCTATTGGGCTCTTCAAAGAAAAGGTTGCTGGGATCCTCTGCAGAGCAGGTAACTGAGGACCGTGTGGTACCTAGTGTGGCTGATACTGATGGTGCTCACCCCTCTTTTTCCTGGCCAGCTCCAGACATCTCAGCTATCCACATCCCCCCAGAAATCCTATGAGTGTGATTATTCTCCATTTTTTTGCTCCATTGTATTGCTGCAGGTTCTTATCTGGCCTCTTGGACCCTCCCAGGGCCATCTTCCTTCATGAACTGCAGTTTGATCGTTCTATTGACCGAGGGGACAAAGGCTGGTATGTCCTACTCTATCATTTTGCTGATATCACTCCCAGATGATTCTTCATGATGCTGAATCTGCCTTGCTTCTAAAATTTAGCTGACTACATGTAATGTGATGGGAAATCAACTCCTTCCTGTCTGACCCACAAGTACCTGCCATGTCTCTTATTTGCATTTGGTGAGGTATTTTGTTCACTTAGTTTCACTGATGGAATACCTCATTCAAGAAGATAGAGGATGATCCAGTACAATCATCTCTACCTCTACACTGTGCTTTCCTCTCCATATTTATAAACAAAGCAGAACTAAACTTCAGACAGCTGTAAGTCACTTCGTCCCCAGTTAAACTATTTACTTCAGGACAGAGATTTCAAATTATAGTTCTGCTTATTGTTGGATAAGTTCATTTTTAATTTTTCCACAATTAATCTTAAAATGCAAGATTCACTGACTTTGAACTATACTATATGATAAATTTAGAACTGTTTGATATGTGAAAATATAACTTTTAGTCATTATTTGTGAATCACTACACAAATATGGAGAAATTTAGGAGTTAAAGTGAGTTACACTAATAAGATTTTAATTATCATAACCAGACATATTAATTCAGAAGTTGTTGGTTTCTAGCTGTCAGGAAAAAAAAAATCTGTCATATACAATGGAGGATTTTTAAAATTATTAATTAATTTCTCTTTTAGTAAAGATAGTCATTAGTCCAATTATAAATTCCCTTGATTCCAATGAAGCAGGATTAGATATGTTACACCTCCTATTTTTATATGAAAACAGCTCTAAATATATTAACACAGAAGAATATAATACCTGAAACATGACGAAAGCAGATGCAAGCCCTTTTTTTCTGTAATAGACTCCCACATTTATGGTGGTATCAAGATCAGTAAATTATTTTTAGGATGACTAGGAAATTTCTGTTATCGGGACCAAATTTGAGATTTCTTTGTTCTTAGAGCATTTTGCCATGTAAATGGGAGTGAGTCTTGCCATGGGTCTGAAAATGAAATTTTGTTCTCTTTGTTCTCTCTGCCTTTCCTCTGAATACTGAAATTTTGTGCAGAGAAAATTTCCTACTTTTTATATAAAGCTATATGCTAAATGATAGATCCGCTATATTTTGTGTAGGTGTATGTTTTGAGGAACTTAAACTTCACAGCTTTTTGACCTAATCATGAATGATTAAAATATAAACTATAAATCTTTGTGTTTTGCCTAACTTTGTAAGCTTAATAGGCTGTGATCACCTCTGATTTTCACTTCATGTTGTATGTATTAACATTCTATGACTTCCCTGTTCCCTTGATTTTTAAAAGAAAAACAGCTTTTCTGGGGATATCTGATTATTATACTTACTGTGTTGACATTTGCATATGTTTATTCACTTATTTACTTTTTAATTTATGAAGCATATGTTCATAAAAAGCAAGTCAGGAGGGAGATATAATTACAAAGAAATAGTGGAATGTCTCTTTTATAGATTACCAAAAATAGGATAAATCAACATCAATCTCATTTGTTATATGCAGTCACCTGCCTAAGAAGCCAGCAGGTGGGATTCTTTTGTCTTCTCAGTGATCCTCTACTCCAAGGTTTATGTGTCCAACAGTATATGGCATTGACTGTTTTGGATCCAGGGTAACACAAGATACAAGGTGTATCACAGAATGTGTTCATGAATTTGCAGCAAGGATGAGTTAAGGGAAAACAAAACATAAGGACAAAAGGGTGTCTTCTGAAGCTCAGTCTACTGAAGACTGATCTCGTCTTTGCAGATTTACTAGAAATGGTGATGAGGTCTCTTTTATTTTCAATCTAAATAAACATAAAGAATTTAAATTATGAAGAGGACTTAGATCAGGAGGTCACTTCCTTATTATTCTGAACTATTTTCTAATTGGTAAAGTGTTCTAGCTAACTTTACCAAATGATCTTTTTGGCCTTTTTGTCTTCATCATCACCTTGATTAGATGGTTAGGAAAAGAAGAGATTATGAGATCTGGCCTTTTCACTAGATGCTAATTAAATGTTCCATAAAGGAGAAGGGGTGAATCTTAATTAAAATGAGAATCAGGGATTCCTGGAATAATTCCCAACTCTGCTATTTTCTCTTCTATTATTCTCTCTGTTCTCCTTGCCCCAATTTCTTAGCCTCAACCTTCCTAGTTTATCCTATTAGGAAATCGGTTTCTCCTGAGAAGATTCAGTTTTGTTTTAAGACCAATCTGAACCTAAGCAGATAATATTCAAAGAGCCCCAGTCACATTTTACCTGGTCCCTTCCTATGAAATTGAGAATGATTCATTATCCTGGACTGTAGAACCTGGGATTCCTCTAGTTTTATATGTTTGGAACTTCTTTCACCCTTCTCTTGTATAACTCCCTTGCATCTCTGCAAGCAAGATTATAATACATTATCTTTTTAGGGGAGCCACTTCTCCTATCCAGTGTCTCATCTTTGCCCTATGGTACTACATTTCTTTTCTAGCAGACTACTCTCATTATGTTTTTATCATATATTTATTTGTCTCTCACCCAATACAATAACCTCATTAATTACAGTATTGGTCATATCTCTCTGTCTCCTGTGCTTGGCACAGAATAGGAATGAGATACTTGTAAATGAATGACTGGTTGACTCAGTCTGAAATTGCCCTGGAGTCACAATTTTCTCACAAGACTTCCCAGGTGGCCTCTGTTTGGGTTCCTCCTTTCCTATCTTAATCTTATCAGACTTTTCTTGAAGCTTGGAGTGCTGGTTTCTGGAGCAGACTCCACGGACATGAGTTTGAGCAAGTTCCAGAAGTTGGTGATGGATAGGGAACCCTGGCCANACTGGTTGACTCAGTCTGAAATTGCCCTGGAGTCACAATTTTCTCACAAGACTTCCCAGGTGGCCTCTGTTTGGGTTCCTCCTTTCCTATCTTAATCTTATCAGACTTTTCTCGAAGCTTGGAGTGCTGGTTTCTGGAGCAGACTCCACGGACATGAGTTTGAGCAAGTTCCAGAAGTTGGTGATGGATAGGGAACCCTGGCCGGCTGCAGTGCATGGGATCACAAAAGTCAGACATGACTGAGTGAACTGAATTGAAGTTAACAGATTGCCCAGAAGATAATTATCTCCCTGCTAAACTATATTAGTGCTCTCAGGACCCACAATTATTGGGCTTCCTGCACAGATTCTGCCCTCTGAGTTGCCCCATTGGAACTAAACTTGCTTTGCCTTTAGACATGGCATCAGGCATGATTTGGATCCAGTGCCATCTCACTGACTATTCTATCCTGGTCAGAAGCTGCTCTCTCTAAGATGCCAGTAGAGCTGATGTTCTAACAGGAGAGATGAGGAAATGAACATTTATGAAGGATTTCCTTTGGTCAGGTGTTTTTCTTATTTTATTATTACACAGTTCTCACATAACTTTATTGATGAGAAAACTAAAGCTCAAAGAGATGAACTAGTTTGCACCAAATGACACAGCTGTTAAGTATCAATAGTGCAAATTCTAACCCAGGCTGTCTGCTGTAAAAACTGAGCTCTTAATTTTCTATACAGCCAAAGAGAGAGGACTTTGGGAAATACTGTCTCAGGGAAACTAATAGGAAAAGGTGTATATTCTTAAGTATTTCTACTTCTAAATTTGGCCCTTTAAAAAAAAAAATTTTCTGAATTCCTCACTAATAAGGTAAATTTTTGAAAATTATACTTCTATCATCCTTTAACTTTTATTTTTTAACTCAATTAAAAAGAGAATTTTGTTAAAAATTATTTTCAACAGAGAACATGTCGCTTTTTAGTCATTTTTAAAATCTCATTTGTTTTTGTATCTTTTGCTTCCAGCTGCTATCTGGGAACCTAAAGATTTCTGTTTCCACATGTTGCTTTCTTCTTTTTCAGAAAAGCTTCTATTATTGCTCTACTTAAAGACTGGACTAGTCAGTTTATTTCATATCTTTACTGGCTACATAATTTGCAGATCTCAACGAAAAATATATGAAGTCCCTCATTTTAAAAATAGGGATTCACTTCAGGATAGCAGCAGCAGATCATTAAAATGAGTGTGGAGATTATTTTAAGCGTGGAATCCTGTGTGACTGCATAGGTTCACAGTATGATTTGGCCCCACTTCTCATACAATTTATAAATGTTGCTGAAAATATTTCAGCAGGAAAATTATCAAAATTATAATTAAATGGAAGACTGACAGTGGAAAATTACATGTAAAAATGTTTCTGTTCTTAGTTTGATTAGAATTGAGAGGGGGAAAGCATACTTGGTTAATAATAATGATACTCCACAGCCTCTTAAGCTATACGTTGTAGTTTGCTAGAGCTTAGGAAAATTATTTGGGTTATTCATAGTTTATACTTAAGAAATTGGACAAGGGAAATAAAAGCAATTGGAAATTTGTGTTTTAGGTCTCTACCTCATTGCTTGTCCAATCATAAAAGAGTTACAAATGTCTTTTACTAAACCTCCACTAACTGTGACCAAAACACAAGCATATGGAAATATATTTCTGGAGAGAAGCCACAACTCATTGAAATTTCTCTCCATATGAATGCTGCATAGTCCGTGATTTGCATACAGAGTGTTTATAGAAAAAAATTAGGTTTTGTCTTGATTTAGTCATGGGGATTTGTGACATAGTGAAAGAGAGCTCATAACAGCAATTTTACAAGTAAGGTAACTTTAGAGAAGAAAAAGAAATCAGAGACAGTGAAGACTCTGTTATTGGCCTAGTTTAAATCCTATTTCTAAGCTGGTATTTAAAAAACATTGTATATATTCAGCCCAGCAAAGAATCACTAGAGAATGAATAATGTATTTATTATATATTTCAAATGTATCAAGTATTCCCTCCCAAAATATATTATTTTTGCATACTTCAGTCAACAGATGCCTACATTTGTTTATTGCAATGTTAGTAAACTGGACTGAGACTTGACTGGTAAATACTGTAGCTTTGATTTTTCCCAGTGTATTTTTGACAAATAAGACCGAATTTTAGTTTCTTTTTTTTTAATTGGATCTGTAAGAAAACAAGATAGCTTGTCCCATTATTATTGCTTTCCTAGAGGCAATTTTGCAGCTATGATTATAAATAAATTTCTATTATAAAGTCTTATTTCCCAAAAGATAGGAAAAAAATTCATCATTGGTTCTCCCTTGTGAAAGTTTCATAGTTTCTGGCAATGTGTAAACCTTGAGTTCATGTTCCTTGTTTAGAGTTTTAAAAGCTTATCTTGGCTTACAGAACTTTTGTTATTCTACAGATTTTTCTTCAAGGATGTTTATAGTGTAGAAGATGTAAAAATTGACTAGGGAAAAACAATTCAAGTCAGTAAATGGTTATTGAGCATTTATACACAAGAATGTAGACTAGTTGTGGTAAAAATTGACAGAAGTATAAAATGTATCTTTAAGTATCATACTAGGAGCTTGCAATCTAGTAAAGAAATAAAAAATTGGAATACAATAGTGTACATTCATTCTTTCTTCTACTCAATTATCCAATTACTATCTAATAAGGAAGTAATAGATTCCAAGGTCTGTATTTGACATGTAATTTAATGATGTATAAAACCTAGCCTCACAGAGCTTGCAGTCTAGTGGAAAACAGGCAATCAAAAAAAAAAAAAATCACACAGTCTAGGTTCGATGCAGGATACAGGATGCTTGGGGCCAGTGCACTGGGATGACCCAGAGAGATGGTATAGAGAGGGAGGTAGGAGGGGGGGTTCAGAATTGGGAACTCATGTACACCTTTGACAGATTCATGTTGATGTATGGCAAAACCAATACAGTACTGTAAAGTAAAATAAAAAAATAAAAGGGAAAAAAATCGCACAAACAAAATTGCCTCTGTGAGAAGAGCTGTGAAGGTCAGCCTGGATCTCTATCTAAAAGAGATTAATTTGATCCCTATCCTTCTGTCCTTTCCCCCTCAGCCTTTTCTGACAAGAAAGCTTGAGTGAGCCTTTTAAAATTTATTTCATTTAGAATTTCAAAAACTATAACTTTCACCGTCTTCTTATTTGTTGTTTTTCAACTTTAAGTTCCTTAGACATGCCAGGCATGCGCTGCCTCAGGTCCTTTGCACTGCTCTCTCAGGTCTAAACTGCTTTTTTAATTTCTTTTTTTAACTAACCGAATAATTTACTCCCTATCTTCTTAAGATCCTAGTTCATATGTAATTTTCTCAGTAAGGTTTTCCCAGATTATGTGTTTTTTCAAAGCTCTGGCACTCCTTATTTACTCCTTCTTTATTTCTTTCCAGCACTGATCACTATATAATAGCCTATCGTTTATCTACTTTGCTTTACCAAATGTCTCCTATGCTAAATTATAAGCTCAACAAAGACATAGCCTTTGTAGCTATTCATTTTCTCTCTGTTGTCCTCAATTCCGAGCACAAGGCCTGCCTGGCTTATAGGAGACATACAATTAGCATTTCCTAAACAAATATGCCCATAGTCAATTGAGGTTAGGAGAGAATCTCTGAGGAACTGATGATTTGGCTTATAACCCAAGACCTCAGTAAATGTTTAGCAAGTTGTTGTTCAGCACTCAGTAATGTCCAACTCTTTGCAACTCTGTGGACTGCAGTATGCCAGACTTCCCTGACCTTCACTATCTCCCAGAGTTTGCTCAAACTCATGTCCATTGAGTCGACGATGCCATCCAACTTGTTTCATCCTCTGTCATCCCCTTCTTCTCATGCTCTCAATCTTTCCCAGAATCAGGGTCTTTTCCATTGAGTCTCCTTAGCAAGTAAAGAGAAGAAATAAACCAGACAGTAGCAGTAGTAGCAATAATGGCTACTTTAAGTGTTCAGTTCAGTTCAGTTCAGCAGCTCAGTTGTGTCCAACTTTTTGTGACCCCATGGACTGCAGGATGCAAAAACTCCCTGTCCATCACCAACTCCCAGAGTTTACTCAAATTATTGTTGATTGAGTTGGTGATGCCATCCAACCATCTCATCTTCTGTCATCTCCTTCTCCTCCCACCTTCAATTTTTCCCAGCCTCGGGGTCTTTTCAAACAAGTCAGTTCTTCACATCAGGTGGCCAAAGTATTGGAGTTTCAGTTTCAGCATCAGTCCTTTTAATAAATATTCTGGGCTGATTTCCTTTAGGATGGACTGCTTGAATCTCCTTGCTGTCCAAGGGACTCTCAAGAGTCTTATCCAACACCACCACAAGTTCAAAAGCATCAGTTCTTCTGAGCTCAGCTTTCTTTATAGTTCAACTTTCACATCCATACATGACTACTGGAAAAACCATAGCTTTGACTAGGTGGACCTTTGTTGGCAAAGTAATGTTTCTGCTTTTTAATATGCTGTCTATGTGGGTCATAACTTTTCTTCAAAGACCAATCATCTTTTAATTTCATGGCTGCAATCACCATCTGCAGTGATTTTGGAGCCCCAGAAGAGAACGTCTGCCTCTGTTTCCCCATCTATTTGCCATGAAATGATGGGACCAGATGTCATGATCTTAATTTTCTAATGCTGAGCTTTAAACCAACTTTTTCACTCTCTTCTTTCACTTTCATCAAGAGGCTCTTTAGTTCTTCTTCGCTTTCTGCTATAAGGGTGGTGTCATTTGCATTTCTGAGGTTATTGAAATTTCTCCTGGCAATCTTGATCCAGGCAATCGTGATCCAGGCAATCGTGATCCAGGTTGTGCTTCATCCAGTCTAACAATTCTCATGACGTACTTAATCTGCATATAAGTTAAATAAGTAGGGTGACAAATTACAGCCTTGACATACTCCTTTCCCAGTTGGGAACCAGTCTGTTGTTCCATGCCCAGTTCCAACTGTTACTTCTTGACTTGCATACATATTTTTCAGGAGGCAGGTCAGGTGGTCTGATATTCCCATCTCTTTCAGAATTTCCTGCAGTCTGTTGTAATCCACACAGGCAAAGGTTTTGGCATAGTCAATAAAGCAGAAATAGATGTTTTTTCTAGAACTCTCTTGCTTTTTTGATGAACCAACGAATGTTGGCAATTTGATCTCTGGTTCCTCTGCCTTTTCTAAAACTATGTTGAACATCTGGAAGTTCACAGTTCACATACTGTTGAAGCCTGACTTGGATAATTTTGAGCATTACTTTACTAACGTATGAGATGAGTGAAATTGTGTGGAAGTTTGAGCATTCTTTGGCATTGCCTTTCTCTGGGAATAGAATGAAAACTGACCTTTTCCAGTCCTGTGGCCACTGCTGAGTTTTCCAAATTTGTTGACATACTGAGTGCATCGCTTTCATAGCATCATCTTTTAGGACTTGAAATAGATGAAATTCCATCACCTCCACTAGCTTTGCTCGTAGTGATGCTTCCTAAGGCCCACTTGACTTTGCATTCCAGGATGTCTGACTCTAGTTGAGTGATCACAGCATTGTGATTCTCTAGTCAGGAAATCTTTTTTGTATAGTTCTTCTGTGTATTTTTGCCACCTCTTAATATCCTCCACTTCTATTAGGTTCATACTATTTCTGTCCTTCTTTGTGCCCATCTTTGCATGAAAAGTTCCCCTTGGTATATCTAATTTTCTTGAAGGGGTCTCTAGTCTTTTCCATTCTATCATTTTCCTCTATTTCTTTGCATTGATCAGTGAGGAAGGCTTTCTTATTTCTGCTTGCTGTTCTTTGGAACTCTGCATTCAAATGCATATATCTTTCACTTTCTCCTTTGCCTTTCACTTCTCTTCTTTTTTCAACTATTTGTAAGGCCTCCTCAGACAACCATTTTGCCTTTTTGCATTTCTTTTTCTTGGGGATGGTCTTGATCACTGCCTCTTGTACAGTGCCATGAACCTCTGTCCATAGTTCTTCAGGCACTCTATCAGATCTAATCCCTTGAATCTATTTGTCACTTCTACTGTATAGTCCTAAAGGATTTGATTTAGGTCATACCTGAAGAGTCTAGTGTTTTCCCCTATTTTCTTCAATTTAACTCTGAATTTGGTAATAATTCTTGATCTGAGTNACTGCTTGAATCTCCTTGCTGTCCAAGGGACTCTCAAGAGTCTTATCCAACACCACCACAAGTTCAAAAGCATCAATTCTTCTGAGCTCAGCTTTCTTTATAGTTCAACTTTCACATCCATACATGACTACTGGAAAAACCATAGCTTTGACTAGGTGGACCTTTGTTGGCAAAGTAATGTTTCTGCTTTTTAATATGCTGTCTATGTGGGTCATAACTTTTCTTCAAAGACCAATCATCTTTTAATTTCATGGCTGCAATCACCATCTGCAGTGATTTTGGAGCCCCAGAAGAGAACGTCTGCCTCTGTTTCCCCATCTATTTGCCATGAAATGATGGGACCAGATGTCATGATCTTAATTTTCTAATGCTGAGCTTTAAACCAACTTTTTCACTCTCTTCTTTCACTTTCATCAAGAGGCTCTTTAGTTCTTCTTCGCTTTCTGCTATAAGGGTGGTGTCATTTGCATTTCTGAGGTTATTGAAATTTCTCCTGGCAATCTTGATCCAGGCAATCGTGATCCAGGCAATCGTGATCCAGGTTGTGCTTCATCCAGTCTAACAATTCTCATGACGTACTTAATCTGCATATAAGTTAAATAAGTAGGGTGACAAATTACAGCCTTGACATACTCCTTTCCCAGTTGGGAACCAGTCTGTTGTTCCATGCCCAGTTCCAACTGTTACTTCTTGACTTGCATACATATTTTTCAGGAGGCAGGTCAGGTGGTCTGATATTCCCATCTCTTTCAGAATTTCCTGCAGTCTGTTGTAATCCACACAGGCAAAGGTTTTGGCATAGTCAATAAAGCAGAAATAGATGTTTTTTCTAGAACTCTCTTGCTTTTTTGATGAACCAACAAATGTTGGCAATTTGATCTCTGGTTCCTCTGCCTTTTCTAAAACTATGTTGAACATCTGGAAGTTCACAGTTCACATACTGTTGAAGCCTGACTTGGATAATTTTGAGCATTACTTTACTAACGTATGAGATGAGTGAAATTGTGTGGAAGTTTGAGCATTCTTTGGCATTGCCTTTCTCTGGGAATAGAATGAAAACTGACCTTTTCCAGTCCTGTGTCCACTGCTGAGTTTTCCAAATTTGCTGCCATATTGAGTGCATCGCTTTCATAGCATCATCTTTTAAGACTTGAAATAGATGAAATTCCATCACCTCCACTAGCTTTGCTCGTAGTGATGCTTCCTAAGGCCCACTTGACTTTGCATTCCAGGATGTCTGACTCTAGGTGAGTGATCACAGCATTGTGATTCTCTAGGTCAGGAAATCTTTTTTGTATAGTTCTTCTGTGTATTTTTGCCACCTCTTAATATCCTCCACTTCTATTAGGTTCATACTATTTCTGTCCTTCTTTGTGCCCATCTTTGCATGAAAAGTTTCCCTTGGTATATCTAATTTTCTTGAAGGGGTCTCTAGTCTTTTCCATTCTATCATTTTCCTCTATTTCTTTGCATTGATCAGTGAGGAAGGCTTTCTTATTTCTGCTTGCTGTTCTTTGGAACTCTGCATTCAAATGCATATATCTTTCATTTTCTCCTTTGCCTTTCACTTCTCTTCTTTTTTCAACTATTTGTAAGGCCTCCTCAGACAACCATTTTGCCTTTTTGCATTTCTTTTTCTTGGGGATGGTCTTGATCACGGCCTCTTGTACAGTGTCATGAACCTCTGTCCATAGTTCTTCAGGCACTCTATCAGATCTAATCCCTTGAATCTATTTGTCACTTCTACTGTATAATCCTAAAGGATTTGATTTAGGTCATACCTGAAGAGTCTAGTGTTTTCCCCTATTTTCTTCAATTTAACTCTGAATTTGGTAATAATTCTTGATCTGAGTTCTTGATCTGAGCCACAATCAGCTCCTAGTCTTGTTTTTGCTGACTATTTAGTGCTTCTCCATCTTTGGCTGCAAACAATATTATCAATCTGATTTTGGTATGGACCATCTGGTGATGTCCATGTGTAGAGTCTTCTCTTGTGTTGTTGGAAAAGGGTGTTTTCTATGACCAGTGCATTCTCTTGGCAAAACTCTGTTAGCCTTTGCTCTGCTTCATTCTGTACTCCAAGGCCACATTTGCCCATTACTCCAGGTATTTCTTGAGTTCCTACTTTCAGTGTTACATATATTAACTCTTAATCCTTTAAAAAGCCTTTCAAAATAAGCAAACTCATTTCCACTTTACAGATGAGAAGTTGAGAAACAGAGAGATCTTTCCAAAAAGAGGAAATCATATGTTTTAAAACTGTCTGACTATAGGAAGTACAGCAACAAGACCATAATGTGTATGGATGGAGATAAGAGACCTAGGAGATGGGTAGAAAATGAAAAACAAGGAGAAAAAGGTTAGGGGTCAGGTGCCCAATAGACTTATTTGTAGAGTGATATTATATTCCTGATTCTTCAGGAAAATCCCTGATCATATTGTTGACCTAAGCTCCCTTTATTCTTTAAGCGAATACCTCTTTTACTCTCAAAATNGGAAGTTCACAGTTCACATACTGTTGAAGCCTGACTTGGATAATTTTGAGCATTACTTTACTAACGTATGAGATGAGTGAAATTGTGTGGAAGTTTGAGCATTCTTTGGCATTGCCTTTCTCTGGGAATAGAATGAAAACTGACCTTTTCCAGTCCTGTGGCCACTGCTGAGTTTTCCAAATTTGTTGACATACTGAGTGCATCGCTTTCATAGCATCATCTTTTAGGACTTGAAATAGATGAAATTCCATCACCTCCACTAGCTTTGCTCGTAGTGATGCTTCCTAAGGCCCACTTGACTTTGCATTCCAGGATGTCTGACTCTAGTTGAGTGATCACAGCATTGTGATTCTCTAGTCAGGAAATCTTTTTTGTATAGTTCTTCTGTGTATTTTTGCCACCTCTTAATATCCTCCACTTCTATTAGGTTCATACTATTTCTGTCCTTCTTTGTGCCCATCTTTGCATGAAAAGTTCCCCTTGGTATATCTAATTTTCTTGAAGGGGTCTCTAGTCTTTTCCATTCTATCATTTTCCTCTATTTCTTTGCATTGATCAGTGAGGAAGGCTTTCTTATTTCTGCTTGCTGTTCTTTGGAACTCTGCATTCAAATGCATATATCTTTCATTTTCTCCTTTGCCTTTCACTTCTCTTCTTTTTTCAACTATTTGTAAGGCCTCCTCAGACAACCATTTTGCCTTTTTGCATTTCTTTTTCTTGGGGATGGTCTTGATCACGGCCTCTTGTACAGTGCCATGAACCTCTGTCCATAGTTCTTCAGGCACTCTATCAGATCTAATCCCTTGAATCTATTTGTCACTTCTACTGTATAGTCCTAAAGGATTTGATTTAGGTCATACCTGAAGAGTCTAGTGTTTTCCCCTATTTTCTTCAATTTAACTCTGAATTTGGTAATAATTCTTGATCTGAGTTCTTGATCTGAGCCACAATCAGCTCCTAGTCTTGTTTTTGCTGACTATTTAGTGCTTCTCCATCTTTGGCTGCAAACAATATTATCAATCTGATTTTGGTATGGACCATCTGGTGATGTCCATGTGTAGAGTCTTCTCTTGTGTTGTTGGAAGAGGGTGTTTTCTATGACCAGTGCATTCTCTTGGCAAAACTCTGTTAGCCTTTGCTCTGCTTCATTCTGTACTCCAAGGCCACATTTGCCCATTACTCCAGGTATTTCTTGAGTTCCTACTTTCAGTGTTACATATATTAACTCTTAATCCTTTAAAAAGCCTTTCAAAATAAGCAAACTCATTTCCACTTTACAGATGAGAAGTTGAGAAACAGAGAGATCTTTCCAAAAAGAGGAAATCATATGTTTTAAAACTGTCTGACTATAGGAAGTACAGCAACAAGACCATAATGTGTATGGATGGAGATAAGAGACCTAGGAGATGGGTAGAAAATGAAAAACAAGGAGAAAAAGGTTAGGGGTCAGGTGCCCAATAGACTTATTTGTAGAGTGATATTATATTCCTGATTCTTCAGGAAAATCCCTGATCATATTGTTGACCTAAGCTCCCTTTATTCTTTAAGCGAATACCTCTTTTACTCTCAAAATATCCCTGGGTTGGATGATAAATTGTGTTAAGGAGTTTTCTCTCTCCTCTCCTAAAAACAATGAAAAGCCTTTGAGAAGTGGTAATATGATCAGCAGAGAAGGCAATGGCAACCCACTCCGGTATTCTTGCCTAGAAAATCCCATGGACAGAGGGGCCTGGTAGGCTGTAGTCCATGGGGTCGTGAGGAGTCAGACATGACTGAGTGACTTCACTTTAACTTTTAACTTTCATGGACTGGAGAAGGAAATGGCAACCCACTCCAGTGTTCTTGCCTGGAAAATCCCAGGGTCGAGGATCCTGGTGGGCTGCCATCTATGGAGTCACACAGAGTCAGACACAACTGAAGTGACTTAGCACCAGCAGCAGCAACATGATGAGACTTGCATTCTGATAGAATAATTCTAGGTACAATGTTTAAAATCAACTGAATTTGAAGAATGTATGCAAGCAAATGTATTTGGAGTCAATAGTCTATAATGATTGCTTGAGTATGGGTGGTATTAGTAGACATGCAGAGGTAAGAGCAGATGTGCAAAATATTTAGAGGGTAAAATTAAATTAATGTGCTGAGGGATTATGTATGAGGGGGTACAGGAGACAATGGTGTCCACAGAAACTCACAGGTTTCTGGTGTCAGCAACTGGATAAAGGATTTCCAGTTCATTGTGATGGGGAACAATGGGGGAATATTATGTGTGTGTATAGAATTAGAAGTGGAGGGTTGAAGATCCATAAATGTGAAAAGTTTAAATGTCAATTACATGATAAATGATCAAATAAGATGTTTAGTCAGTAGGTGGTTTTTCTTTGTTTGGATATGCTACAGTGTTTATCTACCTATTGACGGACATCTGAGTTGTTTCCAGTTTTTAGAAATTTCAAGTAAAGCTACATGAAGATTTCTGTATATGTCTTCATGTGGACATGTGCTTTTCTTTATTTTGAACAAATCTTAAGAGTAGAAAAGCTGGATCAGTTGGTAAGTTTATGCATAATTTTTTAAGAAGATAACAAACTGTTTCAGTTCAGTTCAGTTCAGTCACTCAGTTGTGTCTGACTCTTTGCAACCCCATGAACCACAGCACGCCAGGCCTCCCTTTCCATCACCAACTCCCAGAGTCTACCCAAACCCATGTCCTTCGTCGGTGATGCCATCCAATCATCTCATCTTCTGTCCTCCTGTCCTCAATCTTTCCCAGCATCAGGGTCTTTTCAAATGAATCAGCTCTTTGCATCTGGTGGCCAAAGCATTGGAGTTTCAGCTTCAACATCAGTCCTTCCAAGGAACACCCAGGACTGATCTCCTTTAGTATGGACTGATCAGATCTCCTTACAGTCCAAGGGACTCTCAAGAGTCTTCTCCAACACCACAGTTCAAAAGCATCAATTCTTCTCTGCTCAGCTTTCTTTATAGTTCAACTCTCACATCCATACATGACCACTGGGGGAAAAAAAATCCTTGATTAGACAGACCTTTGTTGGCAAAATAATGTCTCTTATTTTTAATATGCTGTCTAGGTTGGTCAGAACTTTCCTTCTAAGGAGAAAACATCTTTTAATTTCATGCCTGCAGTCACCATCTGTAGTGATTTTGGAGCCCAGAAAAATAAAGTCAGCCACTGTTTCCACTATTTCCCCATCTACTTGCCATGAAGTAGAACTGTTTCCTTATTGCCAAATTCAGACTTAAATTGAATAAAATAGGGAAAACCGTGAGATCATTCAGGCATGACCTAAATCAAATCCTTAACAGTTATACAGAGGAAGTGAGAAATAGACTCGTGGGATTAGATCTGATAGAGGAGTGCCTGATGAACTATGGAAGGAGGTTCGTGACATTGTACAGGAGAAGGATAAAGATCATCCCCAAGAAAAAGAAATGCAAAAAAGCAAACTGGCTCTCTGAGGTGGCCTTACAAATAGCCGTGAAAAGAAGAGAAGCAAAAGGCAAAGGAGAAAAGGAAAGTTATACCCATCTGAATGCAGAGTTTCAAAGAATAGCAAGGAGAGAAAAGAAAGCCTTCCTCACTGATCAGTGCAAAGAAATAGAGGAAATAGAATGGGAAAGACTAGAGATAGCTTCAAGAAATTTAGAGACACCAAGGCAATATTTCATGCAAAGATGGGCTCAGTAAAGGACAGAAGGACCTAACAGAAGTAGAAGATATTAAGAAGAGGTGGCAAGAATACACAGAAGAACTATACGAAAAAGATCTTCACGCCCCAGATAATCCATGTAAGGCTAATGACCAGCTACTGAGAGAAGTCTCTTGTGAGTATTTTGCTCAATGCCCCCATGAATCAGGAGCATTTCCAGTCTGTGATGAACCTAGGCATTATCCCTGGACTTGTGTNGGACCTAACAGAAGTAGAAGATATTAAGAAGAGGTGGCAAGAATACACAGAAGAACTATACAAAAAAGATCTTCACGCCCCAGATAATCCGTGTAAGGCTAATGACCAGCTACTGAGAGAAGTCTCTTATGAGTATTTTGCTCAATGCCCCCATGAATCAGGAGCATTTCCAGTCTGTGATGAACCTAGGCATTATCCCTGGACTTGTGTGAGCACTGGGCATAATTATCACTAATCTTCATTAGTTCTTTTCCCATTCAGTGGTAGTTGCCTCACAAGGACACACTACTCAGTACTCAGCTTTATCCTCTAAGGGAACCTTCTCCAGGTCTTTGTATTTCTCTCTTTACTCAACTCTCTTGTTTCTGGCACTCTCTCTTATGACCTCTAGCTACCTTAGCTTCTCCAGACTACTCCTTGTTACTCCATATTGGATGCAAGAGAAAGTCTCTAAGAAGATTTTTTTTTTTAATGCACATTTTTAGTATCTAGGGATTCTGATTCAGTAATTCTAAAGAGGGTGTCTGTAATACATTCTTATAAAGCCTCAAGGTAATTCTAAAGATATTGGGATATGTAATCATTTGTCTCAGTGATGAATTCAATGAACATGGAAGTCTAAAAAGATTTCAAGAGGTGCATAGAATTTGAACTAGATTTTAAGAAATAGTAGAATTTGGCANAAGGTAATTCTAAAGATATTGGGATATGTAATCATTTGTCTCAGTGATGAATTCAATGAACATGGAAGTCTAAAAAGATTTCAAGAGGTGCATAGAATTTGAACTAGATTTTAAGAAATAGTAGAATTTGGCAAATATATGTTCTATTGTTCAGTTACTATTGGATGATCAAATAAGTTTAAGGGATGAATGAATTGATTTATCTTCCTTTTTCCACTTCGCAAATTTCTATTTCAGTTTCTAAGTACCTTCCCGGCTATAAGTTTCTCTGTCTTTACAGAACTAATTTATAACTTCTTTTGTTTTGATAGCCTTTCTTTTGTTATATTAGTCCATGTATTAGCGCATATCAAATCTATTTTTACTCTATTTTTATATCATAATCATTTTGTTTTGTTTCTTCCACTGGCCTATCTATTACTTTTTAAAAATTAATTTGTCTTTGATCCCCAGAAACTAGCACAGTGCTTAGAAAACTTAGGCACTCATAAATATTTGCTGATTTGAACTGTTGTTCCTCTTGATATTCAGAAGTGGCCTATTTAACTATTTTATATTAGATGTCAGTTGTGACCTGGATTTTTTAGTAATAAATTGAGAGTCACAACCATATATGAGCTAACTTTTGCTGCATAAAAAATTTATCTCAAAACTTTATGGCTTAAAAACTGTAAACATTTTTTATCTTGCCATTTTTGTAGCTCAGGAATCTCAGGATACCTTAGCTGGGTCCCCTGGCTTAGTATCTCTCACAAGGTTTCTAATGGGGCTGCAGTCTTCTTAAGGACTGAATGAAGAGAATCCTCTTTTGTGCTCACTCTTGTAGCTGTTGGCAGGTTTTGATCCTCTCTGCCTATNTGAACTGAACTGTGTTCTATTAGTTGACTGCAACTCACCTTCAAACTGTAATTTAGAAGTTTATTTTTCAAGTAGAGGCAAATTACATGATTTCAGTAGGTGTCTTGGGCTGGAGGACAGGTCATGAGAAAATTCGTTGTCAGGTTACAATGTCTAGGGTATAGGCAGTGTAAGGAAGATCATCCATGAGAGGGAGCCTAACTTGTACTACAATTTTCAAGTCTCTACAATTGCAGTATACCCCAAAAATGCTGGACCTTTGGCAAGCTATAAAACATAAATCTCATAAGGAAGAAAAAATTGTGGCTTTCAAAATGCATAGAACATGATGTATTCATAACACAGTAAACATNGTACTACAATTTTCAAGTCTCTACAATTGCAGTATACCCCAAAAATGCTGGACCTTTGGCAAGCTATAAAACATAAATCTCATAAGGAAGAAAAAATTGTGGCTTTCAAAATGCATAGAACATGATGTATTCATAACACAGTAAACATAGAAAGCCTGTTTTCTCAGCCAGGGATTTTAAAATAAGACCCTCACATAAGTAAATGCTGCAAAAAAGAATATATATAAGAAAGAAAATAGCACAGCAAGACGACGATTAACTGGAAAGCTCAGAAAACTTAGCTTGTCTTTTCTTTAAAATTTCTCTTCCATGGGCTTCCTTAACAAGCATTCCTTTGTTCTTCTTTTCTTTCATGGATGACTTGTCTCTTTCCTTTGCTGGCTCCATTCTTTCCCACTTTTTAGCCATAAATATCCCTCAAGTATCTCCTTTTACCTATGGAACTCGTGTTATCACCTAACTTCAATTATTACTTCTCTAAAATGATCCCACTTGTAGCTCCAGCCTTGACCTCACAGCTTCTCATCACTCTTCATCCACCAGCTTTTCTACTTACATTATTACAATTTCCTAAGAAGCTATAGATTTATATAATCAGTGGAATTCTTTTACTTTATGTATATAAGGTGATATACCTTTAAGCTCTATTTCTACAACATAAGAATATGGAGTGTCCCTTTAATTTCTTTGATAATGTTATCTTGTGGAATCATTTTCTGAGTAATTTTCAGACCAGATTTAATTTTAACCTGAGATAATAAGAGAAAGATCACATAAGAGAACCTCATTTCTGTGACAGCCTGAAGAAACTATTTTCCAGTAAGTTTTTGTACTCAAATATTTAATGAGAGCTATGTCAGGTAAAATAAGAAGTCTTAACAAAAATATTCAGTTATTGTTTTAAATGAAAAACCTCTGTAACTATATGATAAGGAGTTCTCACTTAACAGTTGTAATGGGTGTAGAAAAGTCAGTATATATACTGTTAAAAATTTTTACAGAAAATAGAGCATAAAATCAAAAAAAGTGCTTATTTTCAATCTAAAGCAATGTTATGATCTAAAATGCTAGGTAATGAAGACTTAAATACAAATGGATAAGCAATTATTGGTATTTTTAATTGGTATAGCTTTTGATAGTTGTTTAAAAACTCAGAAATTATGTTTGCATTTTGATTGAGGGATCAACCCCAGCTGAAATAGCTGTGGTGTTGGATAAGCTCACAATGAATTGCTAAAGGGAACTAGAATAAACTAAATATGTTAAGTGGTTAACCTGAGAGACACTATGGGTGATGTTCCTACTTCTTAAATTCACAAATTAGACACAGTTTTACCCTCATGCTTATTTCCCCTGATAGTCTTCCTCTTTTATAGTCATTTGGTAATAACTTCCATCATCTCTCCCCACCCTCCAATATGCTGAGTCATGCAATTGTNGAAGTGCGTGTGTGTGTGTGTTTGTGTATGTGCTGTCTCTTATACACATCTTTATTTCCCCTGATAGTCTTCCTCTTTTATAGTCATTTGGTAATAACTTCCATCATCTCTCCCCACCCCCCAATATGCTGAGTCATGCAATTGTATCATCTTAATATCTCTAAAACCCATTCTCCATCTCTTGGATACTACTACCTCATTTTTATCCGCTAGATCATTTTTGTCCTTATCTCTTTCTTTTTAGCTGGCTGCTGAACCGTGCTAGCTGGCCACTCTGCTTCTAGTTTGCTCTCTCTTCAGTCTGTTTGCTATACTATGACCAGAAAGATCTTTTTAAGGTGCAAATCAGAATATACTTTGCTCTTGCTGGAAATCTGTTGGTGAAACCCTCCATGGAAAAAATTCAGGAAAAATTCTAAAATTCTTGTCATAGTATATATGACTCTTCAAGATCCCTAACATATAACATCTACTTAGGATAACTTTTATTTTTTTCAGTCATCTGCAAGCAATTACAAAGTCAGAATCATACTTATTGATATACTGGATACACAGATGTCCTTGAAAATCCTTGAAGAACATCAACCAAGGCTATATCCTGCACAGAACTGTCTGAGGTGGCAAGCAATTATAGGCTGCCCCCAAACAATAGCACACGTAAGAAGAAAAACACTGTGGAGTAGTATGATTCTTTGGACTTCTATAGATTCGAGTTTAAATTTTGGTGCTTTTCCTTAAAACTGTGTAATTCTTAACCTTATCTTTCCTATCTTTAAAATGGGATTATTAGTAACAGTGGCAACCCATTCCAGTATTCTTGCCTGGAGAATCCCAGGGATGGGGGAGCCCAGTGGGCTACCATCTATGGGGTCTCACAGAGTCAGACACAACTGAAGGGACGCAGCAGCAGCAGCAGCAGCAGCCATGAGATTGTTGTGAGAATTAAATGAGATATCCTTATTTAGCTCATAGATGGGCTTCCATAGTGACTCAGTCATAAAGAATCTGCCTGCAATACAGGAGGCACAGGTTCAGTTCCTGGGTTGTGAAGATCCTCTGGAAAAGGAAATGGCAACCCACTCTAGTATTCTTGCCTGGGAAAGCCCATGGACAGAAGAGCCTGCTGGGCTACAGTCCATGGCACGTGGCATTGCAAAACAACAAACAGAACTGAGCAACTAAATAACAGCATTCTCAAAACACACATCCTAATGCTTCCTTCACATTACCAAAAATCAAAGGGCAAGTGATAAAGATGAAATCATTGAAATAAACCCAGAGTAAGTAATTGGGAAACAGGGGAAATATATTACCAGTCTGCTGCTGCTGCTCAGTAGCTCAGTTGTGTCCAGCTCTTTGCAACCCCATGGACTGTAGCCCAACAGGCTCCTCTCTCCATGAAATTTTCCAGGCAAGAATACTGGAATGCCATTTCCTACTCCAGGGGATTTTCCTGACCCAGGGATCAAACCTGCATCTCCTGCAGTGGCAGGCAGATTCTTTACCACTAGGCCACCTGAGAAGCCCCCATATAATCAAATTCTGAGTTGCTAAGTAAGGTAAGACCCCATATTGGAGGAATCTGGGTAAAATACATGCATCTGGAGAGAGAAGTGCGTGTGTGTGTGTTTGTGTATGTGTGTTGTAGAAATAGTACCAGTATTAGTAATAGTAGCAGCAGTAGTAGCAATAGTGATAGAATCAACTAGAGAATGTTTAAAGCAAGATAGTTAATAACTACCACTGAACATTTCCTCTTAGCCTACCAAGTTTTGTCCTAAATGATTTCTGTGCATTATCTTAATTAATTCAAGGCAATTAAAGCAGACAAAGGAAATTGGGAGGCAATACAATGTTAGTGATTAAAAAGCAACACTGAAGAAACACTCAGTATTGTAAAGTTTTAAAAAAATTAAAATAAAATAAAATTACATATACAAAAAAAATCTAAATAAATGTAACAATACATTTTAAAAAGAGAGAGAGAGAGAGAGAGATAAACAGAGAGTCACCTCTAGAGGACAATAAAAAGCTGACAGAGAGGTAGGGGTTAAACTCAAAGATCATTATGTCAGTCAGTCTAAGGAAAGATAGGATCCTAAGGAGAAGACAAATAGTAAGAAATACTGGAGAAATATTAAAATAAGGAAAAGACCCAAGGATATACATTGGAATTGACAATTGGGCGATCTTTGACGTCATTTTCCAAAGAAATTTCCCTGAAGTTTGGAAATTCTGGTCTGAAGCCAGACTATAGGTGGGCTGAGGAGTGATTAAGAGGTGAGAATATGTGAATAAAAGATGTAGACTACTCTCGAAAAAAAATGAAAAGTTTAGAAGACAGGGTAATTGTTCAATGGGACAAAATTGGAGTGGGTTATTGAAAGTTAAACACAAGAGATGTGGGTTCTGTCCCCAGTTCAGGAAGATCCCTTGGAGGAGGAAATGACAACCCAATCAGTATTCTTGTCTGGAAAATTCCATGGACAGAAGAACCTTGTAGACTATAGCCCATGGTGTGGCAAAGAATTTGACATGACTGTGTGACTGAACACACACATTGAAAGTTATAATTGGAAGCATTAAAAAATTTCAAATCTAAATCAACTTGCATATTAAAATCTTTGGGATTATTTTGATTTCCTGAAGCATAAACTTTCAAAAACATTTTCTTCTAAAACTTTGTTAATATAAATTTTCTACTAAATGGAAGTGGGTATTATCCCAAAAGAGATTCATGATTCTGTTCTCTATAAGTCTCAATAGTAAAGGTTAGATAAAGATATACAGAAGAGAAAACTGTGGCTTTAAACAAACTATAAATCATAAGGAAAACATCAATGTAAGTATGAATTTTCGGGAGACTCCAAAGAAGTCACAAGAAATGAGATATCACTTTAAATAAAGCAAAGAAAAATTACTTTCAAAGTGTNGGGTATTATCCCAAAAGAGATTCATGATTCTGTTCTCTATAAGTCTCAATAGTAAAGGTTAGATAAAGATATACAGAAGAAAAAACTGTGGCTTTAAACAAACTATAAATCATAAGGAAAACATCAATGTAAGTATGAATTATCGGGAGACTCCAAAGAAGTCACAAGAAATGAGATATCACTTTAAATAAGGCAAAGAAAAATTACTTTTAAAATGTAGATATCTATGGAAAGTCTACTAGGTATAAAACACTTATATTTAATTTTGGGAATTTCGGCTCTGATTGATTGCCATTTTATCCCATGTAGAATTTACCTTACTTGACTTTCTCTTCCATGAGACATTTAGCTCTTATTGATGTAGTCATTTTTTTCTTCTTCATCATTGTCAGTGATTTTCATAAGATGAAGTTCATGGTCGGAAGCCAGTTGGAGGCGAGTCAATAAGTTAAAGTCATACTGTAGCAGAAACATTCAGCAAATAAGAACAATGAGGACGTTTCTCTTGTAGGCATTACTTTTTAAATCTCTGGAATTTAAAAGGGTAAGGTATAATTCTTCTAGTTAGAAGGATTAAATCCCAGTGTCTCAGGTGAAAAATCCTTCTTAATCTGGAATCAAAACTTCCTACACTTCATTGAGACAAGTTCAGAACATGATAAAAATAGTTTAATTAATTTTTGTAAAATAGTGGTTTACACACAGTGATAATTAATGAAAAGATTAAGTTGTGAGGATAAATAATATAAGCATTTAAAGAAAGAAATGTTTAATACAGTAAAGTATTTGTGAAAGGTTATCAGAGGACCTGGGAACTGAGCTTGGCCTTGAGACTAGGTATACTACAGTCAGAGAAAGAAAACAGAAACTTTCTAGGAAGAAAGAGCAGAATGTTCAAACAAGTATTTAAATTACAACCTGGAAATTGTGGAGATTTTACTTGGATATTTTGAGAAGTCAACTAGCAAATAAAAATACTTTTAGTGAATAATGTATAGTAATTCTTTTACTATCAAAACAAGGAGCTCCAACCCATTTTTTGTGCTCATAAAACAATGACTTTGTGACAGACACTTTGCCATGCTTATTCGTTTCATCAATAAAGAATACCCAAACATCAAGGATGTATATTGTGACCCTGCTTATTTAACTTCTATGCAGAGTACATCATGAGAAATGCTGGGCTGGAAAAAGCACAAGCTGGAATCAAGATTGCCAGAAGAAATATCAATCACCTCAGATATGCAGATGACTCCACCCTTATGGCAGAAAGTGAAGAGGAACTAAAGAGTCTCTTAATGAAAGTAAAAGAGGAGAGTGAAAAAGCTAGCTTAAAACTCAACATTTAAAGAACTAAGATCATGGCATCTGGTCCCATTACTTCGTGGCAAATAGACGGGGAAACAGTGGAAACAGTGGTGGACGTTCTTTTGGGGGGCTCCAAAATCACTGCAGATGGTGATTGCAGCCATGAATTAAAACGCACTTATTCCTTGGAAGGAAAGTTCTGACCAACCTACAGAGCATATTAAAAAGCAGAGACATTACTTTGCCAACAAAGGTCTGTCTAGTCAAGGCTATTGTTTTTCCAGTAGTCACGTATGGATGTGAGAGTTGGACTATAAAGAAAGCTGAGCACCAAAGAACTGATACTTTTGAACTGTGGTGTTGGAAAAGACTCTTGAGAGTCCCTTGGACTGCAAGGAGATCCAACCAGTCCATCCTAATGGAGATCAGGCCTGGGTTTTCACTGGAAGGACTGATGTTGAAGCTGAAACTCCAATACTTTGGCCACCAGATGCGAAGAGATGAGTCCTTTGAAAAGACCCTGGTGCTGGGAAAGACTGAGGGCAGGAGGAGAAGGGGAAGACAGGATGAGATGGTTGGATGGCATCACTGACTCAATGGACATGAATTTGGGTGAACTCCGGGAGTTGGTGATGGAAAGCGAGGCCTAGTGTGCTGTGGTTCATGGGGTCTCAAAGGGTCGAACACAACTTAGTGACTGANTCATCCCCGTGCTCCAGCCCCAAGCATCCTGTATCCTGTATCGAACATAGACTGGCGCTTCGTTTCTTACATGATAGTATACATGTTTTAATGCCATTCTCCCAAATCATCCCACCCTCTCCCTCTCCCTCAGAGGCCAAAAGTCCGTTCTATACCTCTGTGTCTCTTTTGTTGTCTCACATACAGGGTCATCATTACTATCTTGCTAAATTCAATATACATGTGTCAGTATACTGTATTGGTGGTTTTCTTTCTGGCTTACTTCACTCTTGGGTCCTAATTGTTAATGTTTAAATTCCTTTATGACTAGTAGATATATATTCCTATTTTTTAACTAGAAATACAGTCCAATTCAATAATTATCTAGATGCCTATTATATATTAAGCATAGTGGTGAATAAAAGCGATTCAGTTGGGGACTTCATATAGTGGAAAGGAGATGAAATTGATCTACCCACTCTTTCAGGTTCTAGATTAGGGGAAGCATGGTTAAAATTATTTAATGTATATGTGTTCCAGCCTAAGCATTAATATGAGTGCGTTTATCTTAACCACAATGGCAAGCATATTTGTATATCATGAAACATTGTATCCCCATAAAATTGGTAGGAGATATACTCCCTATCATGATTTGAAATATCATAAGAACCAATAGATGCATTAAATGTATATAAATAGCCCTTGAAATTATTCAGATAATTCCAATGTACATTGCTCTCAATGTACATTGCTCTCTCAAGAAAATGTAACTATTTTCTTGAATTTTAAAACAAACTAAAACCTACAGTTCAATAATGACTCTGTGTGGTTTCATTAAATCTTACATTTTGACAGTTTCTTAGAAGGCCAACACTTCATAATTAATGAATATTGAGCCAAAAGATTGACCTTCTGAATAACTGGATAAGTGCAAACTTAGGAAAAAATTACATTGGACTAAGAGCCCTTATCTTTTAGAATGAAAGTAAGTTCTGGAACTATGCCTAAGAAATTGGGTCTATATGTTAACATTTGAGAATCCTTTTTACAATAAAAATTCATGCTGTCTACTTTATTGTATGCTATGTTTAAAATAAGAGAATTTGTAAAAAGCTCTATTTACCTTGATCACATGTGACCTCCTTTAAATGTTCCCAAGATTGAACTCACAGGCATGTGAAGTCTAAGATAGCAGACATTTGATATAAACGGTTCCAGCATTCAATTCCAAGCTGAATCTAACAAGCTTCTACTGACAGAAAGCTTTATTTTACCTGAGATTGATTCAGTTAGTTCATTTGCTTAGAGGTTAGTGTTAAAGCAATCAAGGTCACAGGAAGGATCTGATGCAAAGAAACTTCAAACAAGCCGAAATTTGAATTCCAGTTCTGCTTCTTATTAATTGTATGACCTCAGATAGGTTAAAAATCCTTCTTGAGGCTCAGTGTCTTTACCTTTACAATGGGAGAGTGAAACCTATCTTTCTATGTTTTGGAGTGAGACAGAGGTACTCCAGTTACCATTTATGCCCTCGACTTAGGATGAAGGCATAGAAGAGAAAAGAAGAGGTGTGGGAACAGATGTTNTACCTTTACAATGGGAGAGTGAAACCTATCTTTCTATGTTTTGGAGTGAGACAGAGGTACTCCAGTTACCATTTATGCCCTCGACTTAGGATGAAGGCATAGAAGAGAAAAGAAGAGGTGTGGAAACAGATGTTCCTTGAGCTCTTTGATCCCAGCTTCATGTTCTCTCTTCTAAGACTAACGGACTTTTGAAAATTTCCCCAAATGTATATTATTTTACCAACTAAAGAACAGAGAGTACATCAGAAAAATTTACAGCGAAAAAGAACACATCTGGAGGAAATGACTTCAGTCAGTTTTCTAGAGAAAAGAGGCTTGGAGATGAGTCTTTGGAAGAATAAATCTAAAGCATCAGCAGATTTGTTGGCAGTCTGTGCCTTTCCATGAAGGCAGTTGGTCCATAGCTCCTGCTAGTTTTTGTTTGTTTGTTTGTTTTAATCACTCATTCATTCAACAAATTTTTATTGAATGATTACTATTTTCATGGCAACACGCTAGGGTAGAATTATATAGATGAATTTGGTATACATTTTGGCCTTAAAGAATTTGGTCTTTAATAAGGGTGATAAAGCATGTATATAAAGTTGTAAATGTTCTAAATAGTATGAAAGAAAGTTGAGTGAGATGTAAAAGGAAGAAAGACAATTTTAGCAAATAATGTGGCAACAAATAGAGGGAAAATAAGGAAATATTGGCCCTCCACTGGTAGCTCAGAGGGTAGAGAGCCTGCCTACAATGCGGGAGACCCAGGTTCGATCCCTGGGTCAGGAAGATCCCATGGAGAATATTGGAGGAGATGGCATTTAACATGGGTTTAAATATCTGTAGATTGGGCAGAAGGGAACTTCTGACTGAGGAAATAATGTGAACAAAGACTCAGAGAAGTGGGAAATGGAGTGCAGTTTGATTGTACAGTTGGGTTTATGAAAGAGAGTCACGGAAAGCACATTTTAAAGGATACCATTAGATTGAGAGGACCTTGAATACCATAGTAAGGAGCTTGGCTTTTATTTTCTAGGCAAAAGCAAGCCATTGGAGATTTCAAAGAAGGGGGATGGAAAAATAGTGTGTTTTCAAATGGTGACTCCTAAAGACAAGTTATATTAATACATTTTAATTGTAAAATGAATTTGTTGGTAAGATGCCCCCAATGAATCTCCTAACCCAGCTCTTTCTTATCCAGGCTGCTGATGTGCTTCTGCAACACGGAGCTAATGTCAATGTTCAAGATGCAGTTTTTTTCACTCCACTGCACATTGCTGCATACTATGGGCATGAACAGGTAGGTTAGTAAGTAAGTGACGAGGTAAGTCCAAAGCCTGGGGCATCCTTAAGTGTTCCAGGGTTTTCTTAAATTGTACTATATTCAAAGAAAGGCTACTTGAGATATCCTTTGAATCATTTTTGCCATCTTCTCATCAGTTCCACCCTTGGAAAGCTTTTGTAGATCCACAGAAAAATAGCAGCTACCAAGTTATTCATTTTCACTGACCATTTTCATTCTTCCTCATTTTATCTCCTTAGATCTCTAGTATTACTCAGTTACGCAGCAGAATTACACCTTTGTAGAGGTCATGCTATTGCACTTCCTGAGGACCCCAAGTTGAAAATCAAACTTGGTTTTGTCTCTGTGCTGTTCCAGTCATTGTGCCTTTATTTCTTTGCTGGCTGGCATATGCCTGGACACTCTCAAGCCTATGAAGCGTGACCTCTAGCTAGGGAAGATTGCTCATTTCATTGATGTGCTGCTCAGAGTGCACTGGAGTGCACTGGAGAGCTGGGTACTGAAAATGCTTCTGAAAGTACAGGGTCCAAAGCTCAAGTGATGAAAAACTCCAAACTTTTTCTGATTTCAGGCACAGGCAGGATATATACAATGTACGTTGTATGTTAAGTCATCCTGTTTGGCGATTAACCTCATCACCCAGCAGAAACATAAAGAGCTTCTCTGCATGTTATGTGGAGTGTTAAATTTGTTTACTTTCCCTGAATATATAGTCACAGTATTATAAAATTATGCTAAAATGTGGATGGCCCTTTTATGATAAGGGACTCACTTTCTATGTGCAAAGACAGCACATAAGTAATTTATGGATGCTATTGTCACTTGCTAAAATATGCTGACAGGGGAATGGCACATTTGGTTTATAAATGTACCTGATATGCCATGTTCCTTGGCCCTTGTTTATTTACTTATTTTTAAGTGGAAGAGTAGATGTTTTGAACCAAGAGCAATATTTCCTAGATATATAATAACAGTGCTTAATAGACAATCGATTTCAACGCTAGTTTAAATCTGTCCATTATAAAGTCACATAATCAGAATTTGTGGAGTCTGTACAAGTGGAAATATCTGCTTAGGAGTGCAAGGTTCCTGAAACTAAATGTCTACTACTGTTCAGCTTTCTCCTAAATTAAACATTGGTGTGCCCATTAGCCAACAAATGGATAAAACACACATTCCACATTGGTACTACCTCTTCTGATATCATTTATTGAGTACCAGGCACTTTTCTAAGTGTTCCATGTGTGATAATTTATTTAATCCTCACGACAACCCTATGAGGTATTCCCATCTTAGTGATGGAGAAACTGAATTTTGAAAAGACCAAATCATTTACTCAGAGTGACATAACTAATAAATAGAAGCCTAATTTCAGAACCTTTCTTCTTTACCCACTGCACACAATAAGCAGTTCTCCCACATTCCACCAGCTATTTTTTTCACCTAGATTTCTATCAAATGTATACCATATTCTTGAGAGGCTTCTGCCCAAAATATATTTATTTGCTGCCATAAAATAGTTTCTGAGCTTGAATTCACATTTATGCTGATGTGTCAGTGGTCAAGACTTGTTTTTAGAGATTTTTTTGATATGGACCATTTTTAAAGTCTTTATTAAATTTGTCTCAATACTGCTTCTGTTTTATGTTTCGGTTTTTTGGCTGCAAGGCATGTGGGACCTCAGCTCCTTGACCAGGGATCATACCCACACCCCATGTATTGGAAGGCAAAGTCTTAACCCCTGGACCACAGCAGAAGGCCCTCAATGGTCAAGAGTTTTGAGGAGTCCTTCTGTAACTGTTATTTTAATGGCACAGGTACATCTTAACTTATCTCTTGGGATGACTGTGCTTACTTCTGAAATTCCCAGAGGAAACATGTCAAGTTTAGAAAAAATATTTGAAAGAATCCTAAGTGGATGTGTAAATAATTTGAACAAATCCCATAAATTACCAGAAACAACCCCTGGAAGACTCCTGAGTTGTGAATCTCAACCAGTGTGGGAAGATGCTAAAAGTTAGTGTGGCTATCCCCTGCTTACTCAAAAATCAAAAAAGGACCTAGAATCCCAATCACAAGATGGCCATTGGTGACCGATGCATGAAGTCGCTGTGAAAATGAAGAATCACATAAACACTGCTGACTCTGGCCAGAAAAACATTTTAAAGAATTGTTCAGAGATTATTATGGATGACTTTAGAGAAGACTGTTTATGTACAATGAAGACCGAACTCTGAAATTGCTCCAGTTTTTAATTTCTTGCTAGGCGATATCATAATAAATACCTTATTGTTTAGGCCAATTGAGTTAGAATTTTTTTCAGGCAAAAATTAACCAAAAGAACATCTTAACGATATGCCTCCTTCCATACTGCTGAAAGCATTGCATTATTATTTGACATTTGACATTAATCTCAAATGCTTGGATCCTTTAGGTAACTCGCCTCCTTTTGAAATTTGGTGCTGATGTAAATGTAAGTGGTGAAGTTGGAGATAGACCCCTCCACCTAGCATCTGCAAAAGGATTCTTTAATATTGCAAAACTCTTGGTGGAAGAAGGCAGCAAAGCAGATGGTAAGATTATGGTTAGAAGAAGAATTTTGCAGTCTTTTACTTTATTTATGCTTTTTCTTCTACTTTACTTATTTACTTTCCCGGGGGCTCAGAGGTTAAAGCATCTGCCTCCAATGCGGGAGACCCGGGTTTGAGCCCTGGGTTGGGAAGATCCCCTGGAGAAGGAAATGGCAATCCACTCCAGTATTCTTGCCTGTAGAATCCCATGGACGAAGAAGCCTAGTAGGTTACAGTCCACGGGGTCGCAGAGAGTCGGACACGACTGAGCGACTTCACCTTTACCTTCACCTTACTTATTTACTAGAGATAATCATGAAGTTGATTGATTCTAGTTTTCAAGTCCTAAGTTGTTCCTCAAGTCATAATTTATTATTCTTAATATATTAATTAAACCTATATGTTAATCCTTCTTTGCATATTTTATTTCAACTTAATATATTAGGTATTACCGTAAAAGTAAGCGGTTTTCCTAAGTTTTTCCTACTTGTTCGTCGTCGTCAAGTTGTTCAGTCGTGTCCGACTCTTTGCGACCCCATGGACTGTAGCCTACCAGGCTTCTCTGTCCATGGGATTTTCCAGGCAATAGTCCTGGAGTGGATTGCCATTTCCTGCTCCAGGGGATCTTCCCAGGGATCGAACCGGGTCTCCCGCATTGTAGACAGAAGCTCTACTGTCTGAGCCACCAGGGAAGTTGTTGTTACTCACTAATATTTTTTTAATTGAGGTAAAATTTACATGTAGCAAAATTCTCAAATATTAGCTGAGTATTAAGTGAATATGTCCTTTTGAATAGACATATACAAAAGCCTTCAAGATCAAGATATAGTATTTTTATCTGGAAGGTTGCAAATATTTCAGCTGGAAAGATCCTTTGTGCCCATTTCTTAGTAAATAGCTTTCACCACCAAAAGTAATCAATATTCTGGCTTCTATTATTGCCATAGGTTAATTTTCCCTGTTTTTTAGAAAATGAAGATATATATATATATATNCAAAATATTTACACTATTTTTCATTCCCACAGCTATATATGAGCATTCCATGTTACTCCCCGCATCCACCTCTGTATTTGAGACTACTATTATTGTAAATAGAAATAGAGTTAGAGTGTGATCGGTTTTGGAAAAAAGCTTTAGAATACACAGAAATATTTTAGATACATTTAATAGAATAAAATTTTCTGCAACTTTTTTAGTTTTTTAAATTACAAAATGTGTTTTGGAAAATTGAAAGTTTTAAAGAAAAGTTCTTTCCTTCTCTTTTTTTATCTTCCTCGCAAACTTTATTTCTTGACACAGATTCACTCAGAGTTACATCTTGTTGTTAAATTCTCTCAGGCATATCCAGCCTTCTTCCACTGACCCTCAAGAGACCTAATTAAAAGCCCAGCTTTAAGAACTGCTGGCCTTTGCAGCAGAAATGATGCACATTTCCAAAAGCACAAGGTTGTCAAAGCTCTAGAACTGCCATTTCCTTGGTCCAAGGTTGAGGTTGATATTCAGTTAATAAAACTAATCGATGTTTCCGTCTACTCATAAGGAAAACACAAAGGCTCCCAGGGACAACTGTGGCAAGAGGCTAAGGTAGTTTCATTTCCACGTTGGAAACAGGACCGTTTTATTTGGCAATGTTTGAGAAATGTAGTTTCTATCATTTTCTGAGCCGATGTACAGTAAATCAGGAATTTTGCTATAGCATTTTCATAAACAACCTGTGTTGTCAGGATGCAAGGTGCGCTGTTCCTTGGACCTTATTTAAGCAGTCTCTGATTCTGTTGTTTTAGAATAGTCAGAAGTACACTAGTGTGAATCACTGAGCACATAATTGTTTTTGAAACTGCCTCACTTTTCCAAGGGGTCAGGAACCGCTCACATTCTTCCTTTTATTATCAGTGCCAACCTCAGCCTTTTATTCCTCTGAACAACTCCAAAGCTCAGTGGTGTCAAAATGAGTGTCATTTATGATCAGCATGTCTCCAGGATCAAAGGACTCGTCTAAAAGAGGCATTGAAATGTGTGCTGCACCCGTATTCCCCGTACACACCGGCATCATATGATATAATTTTTAGCGTTTTCTTTCTGACTCACAGAAGCACTCTAATGCCTCCTACTCAGTCATTTAAAAAAAAAAAATCAAGAGACATGTCTCAGATTTTTAAGCATTGTATTTCCTTCTAATACACAATTGATATTTAAGTCCCTTTTGCACTTAAACCAATTGCAAAGAATAAACCAGAAAATCTTTAGTGCTAGTGGATGCTGCACAAGATTTATTATCAGCTAGTTCACTTACTCTAAAGTATATCTAAGCCTTCAGATGATTTATTTTAGGTCTGAACCTTGCCTGTGGTTAATGGACATAAGGGGAGGAGTAAATGAATGACCTCAAAAGGAGTGCAATTTGAAATCTGGTATTTACATTATGTTTCCATGGTAACAGAACATCACAAATGAAAATAAGATTATAAAATTAACCAAAATGTAATTCTGAAAGCATGTTCAGCATATTTAGGAGACTGACCTATTCAGTCACATATGTTTTAAGTCCCTCGTCTTATTTATTCCTTGTAGGGAAATGAAAAAGGAGAAACATAATACTTGTTGATTGAGATTGAAAAGGTCAAATATTGCTGGACTCCATAAGAAGAAAACAGAGATACAGTTCTTTTTGTATCTGTAAAAATATAGGTACAAAGTTAAATTCTTTTTGTATTTCTAAAAATAGAAATACAGTTAAAAATGGAAAATTTTAAGTTTAGAAACTATTAATTTCTATTATCTGATGAAGATATAATTTTGTTAACATGGACATGGATATCAGAAAAAGTCACAAAAGTTTCTAGGACATGGTCAGTAAAGAGAAGTAATTTATTTTTAAAAATATATCTTGTCAGAGCTATCACACAGATTTGTTACTGAAAATTTATTTAAGATACATTTGGAAGTTGAGTTATTGGGATGTGCTAACATTGCTGGGTTAATACGGAAGCGTTTATTCTATCTTTAAGATCAATGAGCAGAATTAAGCAGGAAGTAGCATCCATCTACCTACATATTCATTACTCTTCCTTTCAAAATACACTATTGAACACATATGCTCTTCAAAGTAGAGGACTAGTGACCACATATTTTTCTAATAATGATTTACATGTATTCCTTTGTTGAAAATTTTCCTTTACTTAGACCTCTAAATTCTATATTAAGTTAGAACAAACAGACTATCATTCATACATTAAGTTTTCCTCAGATAATAATAATAATATTTTTTTTAATCTTTGCAAATTGGTCTATGACAAAATTAAGGTAGCAGAATGGCTGAAGCAGAAATGGAGTTATATATAATATATAGACTTTGCATCTGATCCAGATTTCTCCTGGCCTATTCCTTTGGTTGGTATTAATATCTTCTTTGATGGGAATAATGTCCAGGCTACTGCTGACAATTTATCAAGGAAATAATCTGCTTTGAAGTTTATTGATTCAACTAGAGAAGAACAATGTTGGGTGGGGCCAGAGATGGCCAAAGGAAAATCATGAATTAATGGAATATTGTACTTTATTCTGTTTTACAATGTTCCCTCTGGACCTCAAGAATCCTCATGTGACCTCCTGATTCCCTGGGCTCCCTACTGTTCTCAAGCATTGACTCATGGTATTGACTTTCCCTGACTTCCAACAGAATATGAACAAAGAAAAAGAACCTTAAAAAGGAGATAATCAAAACAGCCAGGAACATTCTTCTGAAGGAAGTGTCCTTCTGAGCCACTCATTAATATAAAAGATTCAAAGATTCATTTTTCAATAACAGCCCTGAGAGGAGGAGTTCAATAACTTTGTTAAAGATTTATTTTTGGCTTAAGATCTTACAGAACAATAAAATAAGAATCATTGTCTACAAATATAGCAGCTATAAGGGCTAAATCAGTGCTTATTAGCTGTTAACTGATTATTCTATTTGAACTTTAAAAAAATAAACTAGTATCTTGACTTTCTTTTCCTTCCTATTGCTTATTATTAAAAGAAAATCTTTCCATAAACTTTTTTGGGTCAACAGATTATTTCTATTACATATAATAATGAAAATGAATGTTAAGGGCTATTTTTTTCTATTTTGAATAAAGCCCTCTATATAGATGGACAGAGTAATAAAATAACAAAAAGTGGCTATAGAGCGGTTGATCTGATTATTTTTAATTTTAAAAATTGTGTTAAAGCAAATCCACAATTTAGCAGCTTGGTGTTGACTTGTATTACTTTGGGCCTGTAATTATTGACTATTCAACTAGATTGTAAATTATTTGAGGGCATAGAATCTATGCGTTTATACCTTATTGGCTTTAGCATTTGGTAAATTTCTGAGAGGGAAATTAGTAAAAAAGGGAAAGTAGACATTTTTATTAGATGTCTAATATGTGACAGCCATCATGCTAGATACTTTCCCGAAATTATCTCCTTTAATCCTTTCAGCATTTCTGCTGCCCAACAATTTTATTCCATCAACTGATAAGAAATCAATATCCACAACACTTAGCACAGTGCCTGGTGCATATTGATCATTGATTACTTGTTGAGGAATGATTGTGTCAGTCAGGTGTTCTTATTTGCCAGATTTGGAAACTAACGCTTGTTGATTTAAGCATGAAGGAAATATATGAAATGATATCAATTATCATAGAATCTTCCCCAGAACAGAGTAGAAAACTGGATTTGGCATTCTCACAGTGAGAAATGGTGTCCAGAATCACACCCCCAAAATTGATCCTTTGAAGGCACACTGCCACCCCTACTAACATACACACCAGCGCTTGTGTTTCTGGCACCAAGAAACACTACTGGAACCAAGAACACTGCTGGAAACACTACTCCTGGAAATTAGATGGAGCTGTTCCACCACTGCTACTTTCCCCAAACAGAAGAGACTCTGCTTTTGTATGTCATCAGCTCTGATGTAAGAGTCTGAAGTAACGTGTTGAATAGAAGAGCCTGCAGATAAGCATCCAACCATGGCATGGTTGAGAGTGAAAGTGTTGCTAGTAAAAACTATGCTAGTGTAAGAACACTAAACTGGGACATATGGTCACCCTGTGCTAATCCTGTGCCCTAACTGCAAAGGAGACCTGGAAAGCATTTTTCCAGNTTATGTCATCAGCTCTGATGTAAGAGTCTGAAGTAATGTGTTGAATAGAAGAGCCTGCAGATAAGCATCCAACCATGGCATGGTTGAGAGTGAAAGTGTTGCTATTAAAAACTATGCTAGTGTAAGAACACTAAACTGGGACATATAGTCACCCTGTGCTAATCCTGTGCCCTAACTGCAAAGGAGACCTGGAAAGCATTTTTCCAGTTTCTATGATAAAATGTGATTTTGGCGTCTAGTTAGTACTTTCAACATAGAGAATTTCCCAAATGTCAGAAGAGATTATAAGGCTGGATTGGACAAAGGAAAAGTCAAATGATCACTACCAATTGGACAATTTAAAACTGCAGTTAATGTTAAACACTTGTCTTGGGTAACAATTAATGAGGTCTGAATCACTTGTTGCCTTTTCATTATACCATGTTTTGTATACCATAGTATAACATTTTTCAGTTGAGGGAACATCAGAGCCTCCTAAATAGCACTATAAACATACAGCATACTAGGCCTCATGCTAATATATTGGGCCATTATTTCGGGAAGTGATGCTCTGTCCAGAGTCTGAACTTTTTAACATCTTCCATGAGAGGTGGAAGTATAATCAGTTTGAACAGTGATACTTGTGGAAATAAGGCCATGAGTACCTTTTAGATACTTACTAGTTTCCTGAACTCTTTCATTGTGCAAGGTAGATTTGATTAGAAGTGTTCCATAGATTTATGGGAGCTAGAAGAAAGCCTGCTTAATGTGGTAATGGGCTATAGAAGAGAATTATAACTTTTTAAATCAGTTGCACTTAATTTTCTTTATTGTTGTCATTAATTGGCAATTCCCAGGAGTCTCTTAGGTACTTAGAAAAGTCCCTGATACTACACATGAGGAGGTTGAGAAATAGAGAATTCTAGAAAACATATCTTTCTTTTGATGACAGTAAATGCTCAGGACAATGAAGATCATGTTCCACTCCATTTCTGTTCTCGCTTTGGACATCACAATATAGTGAAGTACCTGCTCCAGAGTGATTTAGAAGTTCAGCCACATGCTGTCAATATCTATGGAGACACCCCTTTGCACCTGTGAGTATTATGTATGGTTCCATAGGTACTCCAGGTATACTGTGTGTTCCTTCCTACTATTCTCAAAATATTTTCTTTATCTCTAGGGCATGCTACAATGGCAAATTTGAAGCTGCCAAGGAAATCATTCAAATATCAGGAATAGAAAGTCTGACTAAAGAAAACATCTTCAGTGAAACAGCTTTTCACAGGTAAAGGAATATTTAAGCACAATTGCCACTAAGGGAATACTCTTCGACACCAGAAGTCGTGTAGGTAAAGCAAGAATGAATAGTGGCAGATGTTACAATCCGAGAGCAAGAGCAGAGGGTGGGCAGAGGATGGGAAGCCCAAGCTAGATGCACGGAAGAAAAGGTAGAGCAGGTGCTGCAGTCAGTACAACAGATGGGGCTGGAGCCAGATGCTGCCTTGCTGGCAGCAGCTACAAAGATAGGGGCTGATGTTGCCAAGGCAACAGGCATGTCAACATCTGTAAGCATATTGCTTCTATTCCATTCCACTCTGCAGAAAGCTGCCAAAAGGAGCAGTGCCCATAATCCTCCTCCGACAAGAATCTCATTACCAGAATTCATCAGCATCAGAAGTGACATTTTTTTTCCTTACCACTTAAACCTTATGTGCAAATGTATCTACCTATCTAAGACATCCATCTGTCAGCCTGTAAGAGCTTAGTCAGGGTGGCCACCGAGATACATAAGAAGGCATTAACTCCTTGCTAGGAATACATTAGAGTCCTTTAGAGTGAGCTCTGGAAAAGCACACTGAAGGAACATCTAGGTTGGGAAAAGTTGTGACTAAGAAAGAAAGAAAAGAGAAGGAGAGAGGGAAGAAAAGGGCTGATAAAAATTCAAGATGTATAAGTCCCCAAAATGTCCCAAAGAAAGGCAGATATTCATATAATTTAAAGCCCTCATTAACAGGCTACTGTTTTGGTTATTAAATAAAAGTGCAGTCATTCAAATTGAGTAAACCTTTAATATAAGATATATTCACCTACATATTGCAGATCTCTTGGCTGGTTTGTAACACCTAAAACATTTATTTGAGACTAATGTGTTATTTATATAGTGTCTGTACCTTGCTGGTGAATAATAAAAATGAGAGACTAACTACTGATTAATACTGAACTAAAATTAAGCTTATACTTCTGCATCAGGCATCAGTGTGTCAAATTTCACTTGGATTTCCAGATGTGTCTTACCAGGCAAAGAGGTCAGCCGAAGGGGAGGTGAAGACAACTTCCGTTTATGGAACAGTGAATATGTGCTGGATGATTTGCATCCATTATTTCATTTAATCCTCATCACCATTTTATGAAGTTGGATTTACTATCTCTTTTTTACCAGTGAGAAAATTGAGGCTCAAGAAAAGTAACTTGCCAAAGATTTTTATGGCTAGAAAATTATGTATTAAATACCTGTTGCTGCTGCTGCTGCTAAGTGGCTTCAGTCGTGTCTGACTCTGTGCGACCCCATAGACAGCAGCCCACCAGGCTTCCCACGTCCCTGGGATTCTCCTCCAGGCAAGAACACTGGAATGGGTTGCCATTTCCTTCTCCAATGCATGAAAGTGAAAGGTGAAAGTGAAGTCGCTCAGTCGTGTCCAACTCTTAGCAACCCCATGGACTGCAGCCTACCAGGCTCCTCTGTCCATGGGATTTTCCAGGCAAGAGTACTGGAGTGGGATGCCATCGCCTGCTCTGATTAAATGCCTGACTAATTCCAAATCCTGTGTTTTTATGTATCTTCATGTTCTAGTACCAAAATATTTTGCCTGTTTTCTACATATTCTGTCACAGAACAGATGCACAAATTCTTTAAATCATGCCTTCAGTCAAAGTGGACCAAGGAATTTGTCCCTAAAGGGGGCAATCGGGAGAACTGATATTTGCGAGGTACTCAAGTCCACTTTTTCCAATAGGTCATTTTTATGGAGGCTGACACCTCAGTCTAGTTGTCAAATCATTCTGCTACTCTGTGCACTCACTGAAACCAGTTATAATCTGAGGATTATCATCACCTTCAGAAGATTGTCCACAGGAGAATATTAGTGGTGGTGTTCAGTCGATCAGTCGTGTCTGACTTTTTGTGACTGCAGCACACCAGGCTTCCCTGTCCATCAACAACTCCAGGAGGCTATTCAAAGACATGTCCGTCGAGTCGGTGATGCCATCCAACCATCTAGTCCTCTGTCATCCCCTTCTCCTCCTGCCTTCAATCTTTCCCAGCCTCAGGGTCTCTTCTAGTCAGTTGGCTCTTCGCATTAGGTGACAAAAGTATTAGAGCTTGAGCTTCAGCATCAGACCTTCTAATAAATATTCAAGATTCATTTTCATCAGGATTGGCTGGTTTAATGGCCTTGCAGTCCAAGGGACTCTCAAGAGTCTTCTCCAAAACCACAGTTCAAAAGCATCAATTCTTCGGTGCTCAGCTTTCTTTATAGTCCAACTCTCACATCCAAACGGGAAAAACCATAGCTTTGACTAGACGGACCTTTGTCGGCAAAGTATTGTCTCTACTTTTTAATATGCTGTATAGGTTGGTCATAACTTTTCTTCCAAGGAGCAAGTGTCTTTTAATTTCGTGGCTGCAGTCACCATCTGCAATGGTGGAGCCCAATTTTGGAGCCCAAAAAAAGAAGTGCACCACTGTTTCCCCATCTATTTGCCATGAAGTGATAGGACCAGATACCATGATCTTCATTTTTTGAACATTGAGTTTTAAGCCAACTTTTCAACTCTCTCCTCTTTCACCTTCATCAAGAGCCTCTTTAGTTCCTCTTTGCTTTCTGCCATAAGAGTGCTGTCATCTGCATAGCTGAGGTTATTAATATGTCTCCTGGCAGTCTTGATTCCAGTTTGTGCTACATCCAGCCTGGCATTTCACCGTGATGTACTCTGCATATAAGGAGATTAGTGAAATGAGTTAAAAGTGTTTAACCAATTGTTTTATTTTGTGCAAACCTGTGGCTACTAGAAACAACATATTAATATTCTTTTCATTTTAAGTATATATTTATAAAAGAAATACTCCCTTTTACATGAAGAGCTCACTACAATTATGTTTTTTTATGTACAAAATCACAGTGCTTTGCACATAGCACTCAGTACATTTCTGTTATTGTTTTCATATGCTATATGTACACACATTTGTATACACACTTGCATATATATATATATATATATATATATATACATATTATATTCAGAACTTATCATTTCCTGTAAATAGTTACTTTGAAAGGAAACAATGAGGGAATTCAGACAAACATTAAAAGTATAGTGTTAAGAGTCCTATTTGTAATACAAATAACTAATGGTGATAGAATCTATTACACTGATAGTGACTTTTTATTCACTCAACTATTCAAGAAACACTTATTAAGGAGCTATATTGTGTTGTCGCTGGTAGGAACATTGACATGACACAATCCCTTCCCTCCTTAAGGAAACTCTGTTGTAAGGCATCAAGCACACAGATGTATCCATTATCATAACACAATATGAAAAGCACCATAAAACTGAACTAACAAGGAAGCAGAGGAGATAATGAACTCAACTTTTGGTCCATGAGAAGACTTCGTAGAGGGAACATCAGTTCAACTGATAAATAGTGGCATTTATTTAAAGAAAATAATAAGAATCTACGATAGAAAAAGGATTTAGGCAAAGTCATCCCAGGAAGAGGAAATAGTAAGACTCAGTGAACGACCTCTTCTGGACCAAACCTGGAAGGAAAAATCCCTGTTTTTCTGTACTGTCACATAACACACAGTACCTCACTTCCAAACACAAGATACCAGCTGTGTATAAGGGTTTTCTACACCAAACAGTTCTCCAGTTCTCTGGAGTCACTGAGTGGGTGTCCTCCAGTTCAAATTATTTTTGACACTACCTACCTGGATTTAGCATCAGATTTCACAGGGCTGTCTCTCCTGCTTCAGATGTAATAAGAAAATCCTAGAAATTTTATACA
>SJYW01049592.1:136672-160000 GCA_006410735.1 Raphicerus campestris
ATATATATATATATATATATACATATTATATTCAGAACTTATCATTTCCTGTAAATAGTTACTTTGAAAGGAAACAATGAGGGAATTCAGACAAACATTAAAAGTATAGTGTTAAGAGTCCTATTTGTAATACAAATAACTAATGGTGATAGAATCTATTACACTGATAGTGACTTTTTATTCACTCAACTATTCAAGAAACACTTATTAAGGAGCTATATTGTGTTGTCGCTGGTAGGAACATTGACATGACACAATCCCTTCCCTCCTTAAGGAAACTCTGTTGTAAGGCATCAAGCACACAGATGTATCCATTATCATAACACAATATGAAAAGCACCATAAAACTGAACTAACAAGGAAGCAGAGGAGATAATGAACTCAACTTTTGGTCCATGAGAAGACTTCGTAGAGGGAACATCAGTTCAACTGATAAATAGTGGCATTTATTTAAAGAAAATAATAAGAATCTACGATAGAAAAAGGATTTAGGCAAAGTCATCCCAGGAAGAGGAAATAGTAAGACTCAGTGAACGACCTCTTCTGGACCAAACCTGGAAGGAAAAATCCCTGTTTTTCTGTACTGTCACATAACACACAGTACCTCACTTCCAAACACAAGATACCAGCTGTGTATAAGGGTTTTCTACACCAAACAGTTCTCCAGTTCTCTGGAGTCACTGAGTGGGTGTCCTCCAGTTCAAATTATTTTTGACACTACCTACCTGGATTTAGCATCAGATTTCACAGGGCTGTCTCTCCTGCTTCAGATGTAATAAGAAAATCCTAGAAATTTTATACAACTCCTTTCTTAAAGGCTCATCTTTGAGAATCTTCAGGGTTGTATTGCTTTCTGTGCTTTTTTTCCTTATCACCCTTGCTTCTCTCTCCCTTCCTCCTTCTCTCTTTTCTAGCTTTTTGGCACTCTTATGTAAACACCAGCATCTAAAATAGCCTGAGTAAATCAGAGCTGCTTTAATTTTCTAGGGCTACCATAACTAAATACCATGCCCTAGATGCCTTGAACACCAGAAATTGATCTTCCTATAGTTCTGGAGTCTGAAAACTCAAGATCAAGGTGTCAGGTTTGGTTTCTCCTGAGACCTTTCTCTTTGGATTGCCAATGGTCACCTTCTTTTCTGTCTCTTCGTGAGCTGTCCTCCTGTCCCTGTCCTAATCTTCTAATCTTTCCTTCTTGTAAGTACACCAATCATATTTGATGAGGGCCCAGCCCACCCTAATTAATCTACTTTCACTTAATTACCTCTGTAAATTATACTTTTTTAAATTATAGTCACATTGTAAGGTTATGGGAATCAGAGCTTCAACATATTAAATTTGGAGGGCACACATTCTGTCCATAAGAGAGGCCTTCTATTTCCCCTGTGTTATATCTTTGCAGTGCTTGTACTTATGGCAAAAGCATTGACCTGGTTAAATTTCTTCTTGATCAGAATGTCATAAGCATCAACCACCAAGGAAGGGACGGACACACAGGTAAGACTGTGGTGAGAACAACAGTTTCTGATACATATCAATGCTCTAGAGAAGTATGGTCAAGAGGCAAGGGAGCAGTGGCAGTGGTCAACCCCAATGATGAGGAATATTTTATCAATGACATTTTTTAAATTGATGGTGCATGGTGATAGTAGAAAGCAGACTGACCTTTGGTCAGTTTCATTTTTATGCAAAAGTATTANCTCAGTGAACGACCTCTTCTGGACCAAACCTGGAAGGAAAAATCCCTGTTTTTCTGTACTGTCACATAACACACAGTACCTCACTTCCAAACACAAGATACCAGCTGTGTATAAGGGTTTTCTACACCAAACAGTTCTCCAGTTCTCTGGAGTCACTGAGTGGGTGTCCTCCAGTTCAAATTATTTTTGACACTACCTACCTGGATTTAGCATCAGATTTCACAGGGCTGTCTCTCCTGCTTCAGATGTAATAAGAAAATCCTAGAAATTTTATACAGCTCCTTTCTTAAAGGCTCATCTTTGAGAATCTTCAGGGTTGTATTGCTTTCTGTGCTTTTTTTCCTTATCACCCTTGCTTCTCTCTCCCTTCCTCCTTCTCTCTTTTCTAGCTTTTTGGCACTCTTATGTAAACACCAGCATCTAAAATAGCCTGAGTAAATCAGAGCTGCTTTAATTTTCTAGGGCTACCATAACTAAATACCATGCCCTAGATGCCTTGAACACCAGAAATTGATCTTCCTATAGTTCTGGAGTCTGAAAACTCAAGATCAAGGTGTCAGGTTTGGTTTCTCCTGAGACCTTTCTCTTTGGATTGCCAATGGTCACCTTCTTTTCTGTCTCTTCGTGAGCTGTCCTCCTGTCCCTGTCCTAATCTTCTAATCTTTCCTTCTTGTAAGTACACCAATCATATTTGATGAGGGCCCAGCCCACCCTAATTAATCTACTTTCACTTAATTACCTCTGTAAATTATACTTTTTTAAATTATAGTCACATTGTAAGGTTATGGGAATCAGAGCTTCAACATATTAAATTTGGAGGGCACACATTCTGTCCATAAGAGAGGCCTTCTATTTCCCCTGTGTTATATCTTTGCAGTGCTTGTACTTATGGCAAAAGCATTGACCTGGTTAAATTTCTTCTTGATCAGAATGTCATAAGCATCAACCACCAAGGAAGGGACGGACACACAGGTAAGACTGTGGTGAGAACAACAGTTTCTGATACATATCAATGCTCTAGAGAAGTATGGTCAAGAGGCAAGGGAGCAGTGGCAGTGGTCAACCCCAATGATGAGGAATATTTTATCAATGACATTTTTTAAATTGATGGTGCATGGTGATAGTAGAAAGCAGACTGACCTTTGGTCAGTTTCATTTTTATGCAAAAGTATTACAGTCAATGCATCCATTATGACCTGCATCAAGAACACACTGATCACACTGTCTTACCCTTGGTTTGCTGCTAAAAAAAAAGTTTTTTGTTTGAGGTCTTTATTCTTTGATTTATACAAAGATGTTAATGTTTGTTCTGGTAATTACAGTGGGTGTAAAAATACTAAAATGTGTGCTTAAGCAAAAGATAGTCTCCCTATATATCAACCAGATACTTCTTTAAAGTATGTCTTTTTTCCTCAAAGATAGAATTAATTATCTGTCAGAGAACTCAACTTTTGTTATATATCTCTGGCAACAATGCTATTATGTGGTAATGACTATCTTTGGAAAATTGGGGTTCAGTTTCCCCTTTTCTCCTTTCATATTTTCATTCTTATTTTATTACAGGGTTGCACTCTGCTTGCTACCATGGTCACATTCGCCTGGTTCAGTTCTTACTGGATAATGGAGCTGATATGAATCTGGTAGCTTGTGATCCAAGCAGGTCTAGTGGGGAAAAAGATGAGCAGACGTGTTTGATGTGGGCTTATGAAAAAGGTATATTTTTCACCATTGCATTGTTGTAGTGATAACATTGAACTGTGAGCACTGTCGATGTCACTACATCAATAGTTCTTTTACTTCCATGACTTGTATACTCCCATTGCCTTTGGAGATTGTATTTGAATCACTAGGAATGCGGATCAAAAAGTACAGTAGGGAAGGCAACTCCAGGGCTGCAGGTGAGCTGAAGGCACTTTTGGCGTTGGCATTTTGAAGAGAGAAGGAGCTGTCACATTTCTAGTTCCTGGAGAGACAAAATTGTGATAGGCAAAGTTAATTACTTTGTTGGAGATGTAGAGCTTGTCTTTACCTCTTATATGGAAGAATTTGGATTTGGATTTGAATTATTAAAGTTAAATTAATGCAAAGAAAGAATGAATGCATATTTGTCATATCTAACCCTGCTAACAATGCCTGTATTTGAAAAAGGGAACCAATGTTCAGTGCTTAACTATAAACTTATTTGAGCTCAAAGTGGTGAAAGCTTGGGTTGGACGAACATGGGGCTTAAATTAAACTATAATGCTAATCTTGGGCAAGTTATTTATACTTGCTGAACTTGAGTTTTTTCATCTGAAAAATGAAGACAGTAGCAACTTCATAAGATCGTAAAAATTAAATGAGATAATATGTGCAAATTGCCTATCACAGTGACTGGCACAAAATAAATACCTAATACTTGGCATTTTGGCAATGATAGTAGTGGTTATAGTAGTAGTCCATAAATAAAGAATGAAAATGACAACTAATAAATTTTCCTTTTAAGAGAAAGGAAACTAGAGACAATCAGAAGGTAAAATATGATTTTGTCATTTTTATTGAGATATATTATACCTCTTAAGCGAGCTCTACATAAACCACATAAACTCAGAGTTTAAATCTTCAGGTAAGATGGAACAGCATTGAAATCAGAGAGATACAACTAAATACTGTAAAATATATCAGATTTTGATGTCTGCATTGCCTTATTAGGATGCTCAAAGTATGTAAAGAAGTATTCTTATGTTTTTAAGTATTAGAACACCATGCTTACAAGAACAATTACTAAACTGGAAGATTTCTTAGGCTGTCAAGGTGATCTAAAATATTTTCTGTCCGAAGTAGGACATGAAATTCCATTAATGAAAGGAGAGATGAGGTTTGATGGATGGAAATAGAGAGCTATTGTAAGCACGTAGACAAGGAGAAAGAAAAGTATATAGGTCTGAAGACTGCTAGTGAGGAAATGATACACAAGTTACTTTACAAAAAAGAAAAGTGAAAAGACATGGAATAGCAAGGCATGAGTTAAGATAGAGGCCTGTTATGTTTCTACTTTTCATTTGAGTATTGTATAAATACAGATGCACACACACACAAACACATGTCTGCATATTATAGCTCAAAGAATTTTCAGTAACTGAACTCGCTAAACATTCAGATGAAGAAACTGAACATGATCCACACCAAGAAGCCCCACTGACATTGTCTTCAGCTCACTCACCAAAAATGGTATCACTGCCTTCTTGAAGCGTAGATTAGCTCTACCTCTTTCTGTACTTAATATGGATACAGGTTCAATCCCAGGTTTAGGAAGATTGCCTGGAGATCCCTTGGCATGGCAACCCATTCTTGCCTGGAGAATCTCACGGAGAGAGGAGCCTGGCAGGCTACAGTTCACAGGGTCACAAAGAGTCAGACACAACTGAAGCAACTGAACATGTGCACATGTACTTAATATAGATGACATGCTGTGATGTATACGGCTTAATGTCTGGCCTGTTTAGCCCAGTGAGTTGCGAGATGCATCCATATTGTTGCATATAGCTCCAGATCATTCATTCTTATTTTATGGTATTATTTTTAACTATATTACAATGTATTTATTCTGCTGTTTCAGGGTATTTGGATAATTGAGAACTATTAGGAACACAGCTATTATACATGTGCATATCACATACATATCTTTTGATGAATATCTGTGTACATTTCTGTTAGGTATAACTGCCTTCTAATTTGTATAAAGGGAGGTCCAGGTAGTTTTGTATTTGTGTGTCAGTTGGAAAAGTTTACTTGTTCTTAAACCTCAAGAGGCCTTACTAAGTTCTAGTTATGTTGCATTAATTCCAATGATTCTCAGATAACACATCTGAGTTTCAGAGAAAGACTTTACAAAGCATTAGTCTTCCAGCAGACAGCTCAGAAATAGCCGCTGCAGCCAGCTCTTCAGAGGGTTTGGCTTTGTTTGTTTTTAGTTGATTGAGAACGATGGTTGAAAACTGGCTTTAGTTTTATTTTCTGTGGAGTTCTACACTTTATAAAACCTTGAATCATTGTGCAAGCTCCTAAGATTTCCTACCAAAGACAACAACAAAAATCCTTTAGCTTAGAGGACTTACCCACTGGTCTCTGTAACATATGCCATACTTGTCACCCTTATTTGTTCAACTAATGTGGCAGGCATCAGTGTTGCATTTCATTATTACTATGAATTTTAACAAATTGAATGTTACCACTCAGGAGACAGATGGATGTTTTGCATATGTTCTAGGGCAAAGCAAGTCAAAGCAACAAAATAAAACTGTTGCTATTTTCTCTAGTTAGAGAAATGTTTCTTTGTTTTCATATGTTCAGGGAGGATTGAAATTTCATTGTTAAAATATTGTCAGCAGTACACTGTCCCTGTTTTCTTTGGTTAAATAGTTTACATTCTCCTTCAGAGAGGGAGTCACCAAATTAATTGATCTGGCATACCAAGGATTTTCTGAGCTGCTTGGAAATGGAGTTGAAAAAGCACTAAAACTTAACGTGGAGATCTTTCTTCATGAAATAGAGATGGTGTATAACAGAAGTGACCCCACCATGGTTTGCCTGTATCCTATCCAGTCCTTAAAGGAGAAAACCCAGAAGAGAGCTTTATAACCAGAGTCTATCTGTTTGAAAAGGATTGCTTTTGGATGAGCCCTGTTTGAATAGCTCCTCCTAGCGTTACCTTCGCAACAGAAAACTAGGAGACTTTCTCAACAGAACTCATCTCTGAATGATTCTAAGGCCAATTTTGCATCTGTCCGAAACAAAATTGTTAGCTGACCCGCTCTGGTATTCTGTTATCACACATTTACAGCTGCTTTGGAGTTCTGAAATAATTATCTACTGTCTTTTAGAATACTTTTAGAAAAGAGTTTGCTCACTATGGCTCCCCGTGGGATCACGTATGAAGAATATTTTCTATTTACATAGTCCTTTTAACCTAAATATATCAAAATCAATCTTGGAAATAATTTTCCCAGTGACCTTGGTTCTATACAGAAGCCTACTGGTTAAGTTTCAATATTTCTCTGCCAGACTGCTCAGAGCTCCAATTTTACAATCCTTAGTGTTTCCTCTCCCCAGTCTGTCCTCTCTCTTCTTTTTTACTCTTCTGAGAGTAGCCATATCTGGCTCACTCACTGGGATTTGTTCTGCCCTTCCCCTGGGGTACAAAGGACTTGTATAAATCAATTTAAATTGGCCAGAAGAAATAGCCAGCAGCCTGCTTATGTCCAAATCCTCTGCCCTAATCACCAGTATGGAAAACTCATTGAAAAGAGCCACACATAATCTTACATCCATTGCATTAAAGATGAAACTGCCGAATTGAAAAGATCTCAGCCAATTAGAATTGAACACATAGCTCAATAGTATGTCTGGCAGTTAGATTTGAAAAGGCTGCCTTTGATAAAGAAAAGCACTCCTTTATGTCAGGCTGTTTAGGGTCAGAAAATAACCCAAACCAGAAACAGAACTAAAAACTTCTTATTTGCTTCAGTACCGACACCAGTTAAAGTAATTTACAGAGGCTCCTATTCCAATATCTAATTACCCAGAATACAATATTTGTATATAGCAGAACTACTCTAATTCACAGTGACAGGGAGCTGCAGTTGGAAAATTAGTGAGTAAGTGAGCAAAAACAATAAAAATCAAGGCTTCTCTACCATGATATATACTTTGTTCATTCCTTTTGACAAGTGTAGTATGCTGTGAATTATTTATAGTAAACGTACCATAGTATATTCTCTAAAAGTAATGAAGTCTTATAGTTGTGAGTTTCTACAGTTTTCAGCCAGTAAAAAATAACGAAGAGATAAGGGTAAGGGAGGAGTAGAAGGAAGGAGAAGTGACTTCATTAAATTTTTTGATAAATCTTCGTCTTTGGTTTATAAACTCTCAGTCTTTTCTATGTTGAATTTTTATCCACTTGGAGTTTAGTTACTTAGTTTAATAAACATAGTTTATTATGCCAGGGTGGATNTCTGAAATTTTTGTTCCATCTGATTTTATTGACAGTGTGAGGAACCAGGACTGTCAGGAGGAAAATGAGCCAGTGAAGGGCAAGCAAACACCAGGAGCCATCCTCTGATTTCACTTCTCAGTGTTTCTGGAAAATGGGTTTTTAACCTGAATATAAGGGGGAATAGCAAAATATTGAGCAAAGCCCCATCTATATCATTGCTGTGAGAGTTTTATTTTTTGAGGCAGGTATAAAGAAGGTCCAAACTGTTCTTTTGATGGCCTGGACATGTGGTACATATGAGATCAATAAGAATTTCTTGGCTTCTTTATCAAGATCAAATCTCCATGTTTTCTACTTAATCTCAGACCCACAGGGCCTCACAGTCAGAAAGTCAGAGAAGGTCTTAACACTGGTGTCATTCACCATTAATCTTTAGATCTAGTTTTTAAAATGATTTTCATGGCAAGTTTTCTTCTGTGTTCTTAAAATAATTTCTCATAGCAGTGAACAACATTCATTGTTTCTAGGACACAATGGTAGGGACTGACAGACAACCTTATAGGGAAATAATAAAATGTGTACTTTCCTTTCTCAAATAATTGTGAATCCTCTTTTGTCCATGTGGCCACAATATAGATATTAAATTGTCCATGTTCCAGCCCTTGTAGCCTTAAAGGTTAATTTAGGTTTTAAAATAAAGAGCTATTCAGAAAGTTTGGTGGGGGGTGAGGGGGGATCACTCCGAATGTAAGGAATAAAGGAACATAAGAAGAAGACATTAAAGGGGAAGCCTGGTGCTTGGGGAATAAAGACAGGAGTGGAAGAGCAGGGAGCTGGAAATGAAAGTGACTGCAAACCAGCGGGGAAGAGTCCCATATGCCAAAACCCTCAAGGGGACCCGTGAGTAATAGTCTGAAAGTGCAAATCATTATTATAACTGCATTAGGCTAATAACATAGCAACCTCCTATTTGAGTAAAACACTTGGATGTAGATAGTAAATTCTTAGATATAGGAAAACATTTTATTTAATTAGTGGAACTTCGATTATCTCTGGATGTGTTCCATTAGTATACCTTGGTTATCTGGGTATATCCATTATCAGGAGTTTGGCTCACAAGTCCATTTAGTGAGTTCCATCAAGGCCTTTTTCTGCTTAACCCCTCACAGCCAAGTATCAGGGTACTGGGCTCTAGTGCTTTTCAGGTTTCTTTGCACACACTGGTAGTCTGTCAGAGCAATGCTAGTAGAGAATTGCCCATACATGTAGCAGGAGGTGGGAAATCAGGCAGAGATGCCTTCCAGAGCCAAGGGGGCCTCTTGGCATTTCCCTGGCAGCCTCATGCTTATCATCCGCCAGAACCCAGGCAACTCATTAGGCTCTTGATGAAAAGCATCCTAAGGAAAATGCCAGCAAATTGTGCCACTGTGCTGGCAGGAAATTAAAACTGCTCAGAGAAAGTGGAGCCAAGAGAGCTGTTGAGATGAAAGGTAACATCAAGGGTGTGATCACGGACTCACACAGGCATTCAAGATTCAAGATGTGGCTTTCTGCTTCACTAGGGAAAGCAGGAGGCCCTCTCAGCTGTCAGCCACTGTCAGTCCCACAGAGGGGCTGAGACTGGCGAGGAGGTGGGCTCTGTGATTTAAGCTTTGTTGTGCTTGGGTAAGTGCTTATGGTTTGGGTTCTTTTCTTTCCCCACAGGAGCCTCTCTTAGGAAAAACAGAAATAAGAAAAAAGATTTGTTTTTGATATGTTCTGTTCTTCCTGGTCCCAAACACTTAAAAATCAAATTAAGTAAAATAACAATTTCAAAAGTATCACAGGTCTTATTTAAGTAGCATCAGATAGTGTGGATAGGAGCAGATAAAACCTTAGAGCCTAAGAATCTAGCAGTGGGACAGATGAAGGGGTGCTTTAATTCTGTGGGAAATTCTTGGTGGTGGTGCTAATTTGCCTGAGGCTCAAATGGTCATTAGCAGTGGAGAAGAAAGAAAAGCAATACCAACATGCAAACATAAGCACACTGAGATTTGATTTGGTAGGCAGAGCAATGGCCCCCAAAGATGCTAAAGTCCTGTTCCCTGGAACCCGAGAGTATGCTGCCTTACCTACCAAGTGGCTAAGGGGAATTAAGGTTGCGGATGGAATTAAGGCTGCTGACTAGCTGACTTTGAAAGAGAGAAAATAAACCTGGATCTTCCAGATGGGCCTAATGTAACATCGGGCTTCTAAAATGTAAGAAGCCAGAGCGATAGGATGTGAGAAGGACTCAGCCAGCTGGTGATGGTTTTGAAGATATAAAAAGGGGGCCACAAGCCAAGGAATTTTAGTGGCCTTTAGAGGTTAAAGCGTCTGCCTGCAATGCAGGAGACCCAGGTTTGATCCCTGGGTCAGGAAGATCCCCTGGAGAAGGAAATGCAACCCACTCCAGTATTCTTGCCTGGAGAATCCCATGGAGGTAGGAGCCTGGTAAGCTACAGTCCGCGGGGTTGCAAAGAGTCAGACACAACTGAGCTACTTCACTTTCACTTTCAGAAACTGGAATAGGAAAGGAAAGGAAATTGATATTCCCTGGGGCCTCTAGGAGGAATGCAGGCCTGCCAACAGCTTGATTTTAGCCCAGTGAGAATCATGTTGGACTCTGATCTTGAGAACTACAACATAGTAAAGTTGAATTAAACCACTATATCTGTGGTAATTAACAATAGCAAAGAAAATTAATATACTGGTATTTAAACTGGTAATGAATATTCATTGGAAGGACTGATACTGAAGCTCAAAGTCCAATATTTTGACCACTGGATGCAAAGAACTGACTCATTTGAAAAGACTCTGATGCTGGGAAAAATTGAAGGTGAGAGGAGAAGGGGATGACAGAGGATGAGATGGTTGGATGGCATCACCGATTCAACGGACATGAGTTTGAGCAAACTCCAGGAGTTGGTGATAGACAGGGAGGCCTGGTGTGCTGCAGTCCATGGGGTNAGAAGGGGATGACAGAGGATGAGATGGTTGGATGGCATCACCGATTCAACGGACATGAGTTTGAGCAAACTCCAGGAGTTGGTGATAGACAGGGAGGCCTGGTGTGCTGCAGTCCATGGGGTTGCAAAGAATCAGATACGACTGTGCAACTGAACTGAACTGATTTAGAAAACTTATCTGAAGTTCCAAAAATAGAGTTTCCAAGTTCATTTACAATTCTTGAAGCAAAATAGTAAGGCAAGAAAGCAGTGAAAAAATCCAAAAGGCATATTTATGTGTTAGAACTGTTAGGCATATTACATCTATTATCTCTCTTAATCTTTACGACAGCCTTATGAGGAAGTCTCATCACCTCTAATCTGTAAACAAGGATATTTTTGAAAAGTAAAAACAAATCATGCCCTTCAATTAATCAAAATCTTCCAGCAGTCTCCCATCTTCTCTGCATTAGTATCCAGACTCCTTATCCTCACCTATAAGCTGTAAAGCTCCACATCAGTAGTATTAAAGTGTGGATTACTGATCAGCCTCACCTGGGACTTTGTTAGCAAAGCAACTCAGATTCCACTAGAGACCTTTTCAATCGGAATCTCTGAGAGTAGGGCTCAGGAATCTGTGGTTTAACATGTCCTCCAGAGGATTCTTGTACACACAATTAAGTCTGAAAAGCCCTCCTCCACCTGATGTGCACTCATGTACTTCTCCAGCTAAATCTGGACCACTCATCCTTGCTTGTGTACTCCAGCCAAACTGGCCGTGTTTCATTTTCTGAACATGTCATGCTTTCTCCCATTTGGGGCTCTTTACCTTAGCTCTTCTTTCTGATTAGTAGACTCTTTAGAAATTTACCTGTTGGCCTATACCTTTCATATTTTGCAGTTTCCCTGACTGTGAGCACATGAGAGTCCAGTAAAAGAATATTGATGCTACTAGTTTCCCATTATTTCATCGCGCATGTGTACATGCTAGGTTGTTTCAGTCGTGTCTGACTCTTTTGCAACCCCATGGACCGTAGCCCACCAGGCTCGTCTGTCCATGGCATTCTCCAGGCAAGAATACTGACGTGGTTTGCCATGCCCTCCTCACCTGTTTCGATGATTTGAGAAAACCATTGATCTGCTACAGTTGACAAGATAATGGACACTAGTTGTTAACTGTAAATATGTTTTTCTACAAGTTTAAACAATCATAGTTACAATTGTTTTCTTTTTTTTTTTAACTTGAGGAATCTGGATCTGAAATGTTGCATTTTAAAAAGCTTTTAGTGCTGATAAATATCTTAATCATTTCATCTCATGATCCTTCATGATCTATTAATTTTAATTCTTTTTTGAAAGGAGGATTTAATAAGCAGGCACAATTCACAGCATATTCTCTATATTCTAGCTAAATGTATCTGAAGCCATGTTAACTATGAATACTTCATGATAGATAAGCATTTATACTTTTTCCATTTCTAAATTTTGCCCTTTATACAGTGAGTTCTGTTGCAATTCACAAGTCTCTTGGCAGGGTCTTTAAGGCTGACTTTGTTTTCTTCTTGTATAAATTAGCTACAGTAAATTATTTTCACAGTTAAAGCATAAAATAGTATCAAAGTTTAGTTCTATTGAAAATTGTCTGTCTACTCAAGGCGCATTTGACATTTTATTCTTTGTAATTTTAAGTTCATAGTACAATTAACAAGTTCCCAAATTTTGATGGTATTATGTAATAGAAATTTATTTCTCAGTCTTATTACAGTTCAGGGTAGGCATTTCGGGTCAGTGGATTGCTTTTTTCCCCTCCGATATGGTCTCAGAGCCCTCCACATCCAACTAGCAAATAGGGAGAGGAGAGAAGACTCACTTATTTCTCAAAATCCAGACCTGGAAATGACATCACTTTTGCTCATATTTACTTGATGGGTATTTGTCACAAAGCCACAGTTAGATGTAATGGGGGATACAGAGTTTTTGTCCCTGAATGGGCAGCCATTCTCAGTGACAGATTCACTCTGTGAATGGGAACTACGAATATTGGTAGGCAGCCAGCTGTCTCCTGCCACAGGGAATCTATGGAAATGATCTCAATGCCCTGTTATACTGCACTTGCCAGGCAAATGAAATGCTCGGTCACAGCAAATAAATCTCTCCTTCCTGGTTACCAAAGGTACTTTTCACTCCTCTAATCATGATCTTTTTATATACTCCCATTGCACTTGATGTTTACTCATTTAGAAACTCTACAATTCTTATTGTTTGTTCAATTACACTAAACTTCATGAGAGTAGGACCACAGTTGCCTTGTTCCCCATACCCAACATAGTGCTTGAAATAGTGCCTCACATATAGCAGTCTTTTTTTTTTTTAATTGAAGTGTTCTTGACTTATATTAGTTTCAGGTATATGACTTTGTGATTCAATGTTTTTATATGTTACAAAAAGATGGTGGAGTCTTAATGAATTATTTTGAATGAATGCATGAATGAACGTTCTCAATTCCTATTGCGGTGTATTACTTCTTAAGATTCATCCTGTTTCAAGCTACCTCTGGTTATTTTGCAATTAGATGGTGAGCTGAATAGAGCAAATAAGAATTAAGACCCTTTGCCCTTCTTTGTCTTTTCATAAAGGACATGATGCCATTGTCACACTTCTGAAACATTATAAGAGACCTCAGGATGAATTGCCCTGTAATGAATATTCTCAGCCTGGAGGAGGTACCCTCTTTCTTTTTAAATTTTCATTGTAGTGATATTGTGGCCAAAGGTAAACCTGTGTTTCTGTTAGCAACATTTTAGGGTCCGGGAGGAAGGCCTATTAGATTATCTTTATTTTAAGAAAATTTATGTCTGAGTAAGGCTGAAAATAAAGAAGCCCCCACTTAGGCTACTTTCTAACTCACCCATCTGCAGTTCCTCCAAGTTTTACATCCCATGGACTGGATGTTATGAGGCTGGTACATGCCTGGGAAGGCCTAGTAAGCTGAGCAGTCATTTTCCCTTTCAGCAATCTATTAAGATAGGACAGAGAATACTCATATGCAGACACAAATTAAATTTGCTGGAGTCTGCTAGACCTTGGATTTTTATTTTTAATCATTTTATGTACAGTCTAAATAAATACTTGCTATACAGTTTCAGTGCCCAGAGAAAGACCTGGGCTTAAGTTACACTCTCACTTGGTGTTATTAGCAAGTTTTCTTTTGTTATGTGCTTCTTTGTATAACATTTAACTTTTATGCAGGAAAAATCATTTGCTACTTTTAACTCTATAATATAATTTTATTTCAGATGGCTCCTATGTGTCTGTTCCATCTCCTTTGGGGAAGATTAAAAGCATGACAAAAGGTATTTTAATATAGGACAATTATTATATTTTATTACTGAGAATTACTGCCTCAAATATGATAACTTCCTATTTTGTCTTACATATTACAAATGACTATTTTGCAGGTATAAGTAATATTATTAGCAGATCATTCTTTCCACGATTAACCTCATTTGCTGTTATTTTGCATATGTCCTCTTAGTTCATGAAGGTGTAACAGTGAAAATTCCATATGAATATTGAAAGAAGATCAAATTCTCATAGACTTCTGTATTTTTAATGAAAGTTAAGTTGTAACTATTAATATCTTTAATAATTGGTAATAGGTTTGTCATAGGGAAAAACTGAAAAAAAATTATTTTTCAAGACATCCCAAATAAGTAATACTTTGGAAAATTTTTGAATGTATACTACACACAGAAATTATTACCACTGAATCAGGGAAGTAAAACATATACAACTGTAAATTTATATTGAACTATTTAGAGTTTGAAATTTTATAAAATTATTATTGGCTTTGAATGTATCTTCTGAATGATTCACATGCTTATTTCCTAGTTGGCATCTCTTTAAGGTTGAATTTATGGCTATTTGACTAAGCTTTTTGTGACAGGTTGAAGGGATTGTGAACTGTATTCTAGAGGTGCCACATCGTACGGACAAGTAGTGGTTGGCCAAATCAGGTATAAACTCTCAGCCCTGATAAAAAAGGTCAGGTAGCAAAGGCAGAGAGCTAACATGTTTTTAATGCACAGGGATAGGTATCATTTATGATAAGGTTTTTGTATGTCCAAATAGTCAGTTACAGTTGTAAAATTAAATGGTACAAGGGAAAGATATTTTTGGTTAAGCATATATGTGCATGTGTGTTTAAACATCCACATGTTTGCTGTTTATTTTTTTAAAAAAATATAAAATAACAATTCCTGTTTGCAGAGAAGGCAGATGTTCTCCTCTTAAGGGCTGGCTTGCCTTCACATTTCCATCTTCAGCTCTCAGAAATTGAGTTCCATGAGATTATCGGCTCAGGTAACTTAAGAAAATACTAGTCTGTTTTAGTTTAATGAGCTCCATATGATAACATGTGTTTACTTGTTTGTCTTACACAATTTTAGGTTCTTTTGGGAAAGTGTATAAAGGACGATGCAGAAATAAAATAGTGGCTATAAAACGGTAAGCAAGCAAATGAGAAATTTTAGCATCTGAGTAGTAAACACTGAGAAGTATACACATGGTGAGCCCCTTGTTTTGATTCATCTGGTGACTGAAGACTTCCTGTTGCTGTGTTTTCCAGTTACCGAGCCAACACCTACTGCTCCAAGTCAGATGTGGATATGTTTTGCCGAGAGGTGTCCATTCTCTGCCGGCTTAATCATCCATGTATCATTCAGTTTGTGGGTGCTTGCTTGAATGATCCCAGCCAGTTTGCTATTGTCACTCAGTACATATCAGGGGGTTCCCTTTTCTCCCTCCTTCATGAACAGAAGAGGTATGGTCAATGATTTATCATTTTGCATGTCATTGGAATTACAGTTACCGTTTTGCATGTCATTGGAATTACAGTTATAAAATCTCATATGCTTTCTGCTTAGATGAGACTTTGCTTTCTGAAATCTCTGAGTTTTAGGAAATGGGGCATTCTAAAGATGGCTAATAATTTATGCCCAATAATTACTTTTTTAATGAATACAAAGACTTCTATGTTTTCTTAACAAGAATCCAAAACAAATTCAAGGAATTTAAATTAGTAATTGAATAATTAGGCTAAATTTGACATACCAGGAAAGCAGATATGTGTAAGCTCAGAATAAAATAATTACTAGGGGTCGCAGTATTATTTTTAAAAATTTTAAGAAAGAATAATCTTGTACAAGTCTAATTTGAATTAACTTCCTAGATCTATGCATATGATAATTAGAATGTGGTTTTTACTTAATAATTAGATTTCCTTTTTATGTTATTATAAAGAAATTAAGTGTAATATTATAAATGTTATAAAATCAAGTTGAATGTTTAAATAAGAGGGATTGGTATCTGAATTGATCTATAGTTAAGCATTATCAAGTGTAGAAAAGCTATTTTTCCACATCTGTGAGTTTTTAGCTTAACCTTCAATCAAGCAAAAAAGGCTGAAATTGTACAGAATAACAAATTACACACACTATTGATTTCTTTTAAAAGATGTAGTATTGGATTTAACCATTTCATCCTCATTAAATTTATTTTTAAATTCTAGGATACTTGATTTGCAGTCAAAATTAATCATTGCAGTAGATGTTGCCAAAGGTATGGAGTACCTTCACAACTTGACACAGCCAATTATTCACCGTGACTTAAACAGGTATTTTTCCCCCTAAATAATGAACCTGAAATTGTGTAACTGACCAGCAGTCTAAGATAGATTTCAGTGAAGATACATTTTATATTTATTGTAGGATACAATTTTCTACTCTGTGGGTGAGGGGATGGGCTACCATTAGCCTAGGCAATAGAATGCTGCACCATTGTCTTTTACAGAAATATAAAGCTGTATAACTATTTCTCAGGGGTCTTTCAAATCTATGAAAAATGTCCAGAAAGATTATAACATCTGTAAAATTCAGCAGCTAGCTAGTTCTCAGACCACTAGAGTCAGATCAAGGATTGAGATCAATGACCATTATTATAGAATGTCATGTCTCATTCAAAGTTAGGTATTGCAGGAGGACCTGATATANAGATTATAACATCTGTAAAATTCAGCAGCTAGCTAGTTCTCAGACCACTAGAGTCAGATCAAGGATTGAGATCAATGACCATTATTATAGAATGTCATGTCTCATTCAAAGTTAGGTATTGCAGGAGGACCTAATATAAAATTGTCTTGAAATATTACTTTTGTGCTAACATTTTGGTATTTTTCTTATGAGAACAAACTCAGCCAAAACACAGCAACTCATTTACCTCACTATCACATGAAGATGTTTTCATGTGGAATGGAGACTTGAAACAAATAGAGAATTATTGTGTCTCAGTGGTGGAATCCCAAGGTTTTTTGTTTGTTTGTCTATTTTAGTAGTGAATGCTTTCTCTAAGCAAAGTCTTACAAGGAGGCTGAGACACAAAATGGAACAGCTTTAGTCGGAGGCCGAGTATACAGTAGAGAATTCATTTCTCTACTGTTCATTTCTCACTGCCAAAGAGGGAGCTCCTTGGGCCATCTCTCTGTAATCTCAGAGATGCTAAGGAGAAAAGGTGGAAAAATCTGATAAATCACTAGTTTATGAAAGAAGTCAGATTATTCAAAATCAATATGTTTATTTTATGGTTGTCAATAAGGTTCAAATAGGTTCCATGTATGACCCTTTACACAAAGTCCACAGTTCTGAAACTACTAAATATTCATTAATTATGCCAGTCATTTGTTCAACAACTACTTAGACATCTACTATGTTCGAAGCCTTTATACTTGGCACAACAAAGCCAGGTAAAACTGCCGTAGACTCCAGTACTCAATATACTTTAGGTATAAACCAATAAGTTATTTTAAGGAGATGGTGAAATATTTTCTGTAAGATTTCAGAAAGAAGAATAAAAATTACTTCTGAAGAATTTAGAAACAACTTTGTGGAAGAGGTGACATTGGAGCTTGACCCTGAAGGATGGATAGAGTTTGGAAGAACATCCCAGGCTTAGGAAAGATGTGAAAAAAAATAGATGTTAGAAAGTTAAAGGTATATTATAGGAGTACTGAATAGTTCCACTTCAGTGGATGAAATGTACAAATGTATGTAGTGTATTTAATGTATGAAGAGGACTGTTGGGAAAGAAAATAAATTGAAACAAGAGCACAGAAATCATTAAATCCTAGAGTAAAGCAGTTTAGACTTTGCTTTAAAAGCAAGAAGGAGGCACTGAGAATATCTGAGCAAGGAGTCAGAAATTTGGGACTGCATTATGGAAAGATTAATTCAATACCTTTGTAAAAGATCAGCTTGAGCAGAAAGTCAAGAAACTGGTGAAGCAGTTGTTGCAGTGATCTAGATAAGTAATGAGAAGCAGAATTTCACTAATGGCAGAGGAAATGAAAGGAAGAGACTGATATGAAATATAGAAGTGATAAAATTAGATATGAGCAGTGGCTGAATCTTAGATATTGGAAGTAAATATATATAGGACTCAATCTATTTATAATTATTTACTAGTTTTCAAATAAAATTCGTTTCTTTCCTGTTGTTATTTTCTTTGTGTGTTAGTAGCTCAGTCGTGTCCAGCTCTTTGTGACCCTATGGACTGTAGTCTGCAAGGTTCCTCTGTCCATAGAATTATCCAGGCAAGAACACTGAAGTGGGTTGCCATTTCCTTCTTCAGGGGATCTCCCTAACCCAAGTATCAAACCTGAGTCTCCCACATGCAGGCAGATTCTTTATCATCTGAAGCCCCAGGGAAGCCCATTATTTTCTTTACATCTTTTTCAAAACTATTTATGTTAATAAGCACATTTTTTCTATGGGTTTTAGTAGCAATAGTTAGGAAATTTAGATTTAGGTGATAAATTACCAAATTCAAACTGGTGATTTGTGAGTTTTAGGCATATTATTTTTCATCCCAACCACCTTTTGCCATGTGTCATTAAAACAAATGAGAGATCACTGTTTTCTCTGGCTGCAACTCTTCATATATGGGGCAGTTGAGTGTGTGTTCTGTTGCCCTGAGAGTAAATGTAAATTGTTACCACCAGGTAATAAAGCAGGACCAAAAATATAAATATTGTTGGTTAAAAGTTTCAATAGAACATTTATTATATAACAGAAGTTTATATTTACCACTACTTCTGTCTCTAACCTAAATACTTAAATTGTACCAAAAAGTCTTATGAAAGCTCATAGGAATTTTCAATATAAATAGAGTACCAAATTATTATATTTATTATTTGTGTAAGTAATTCTTTTCTACTGCCCCTCAGTCTCAGTTCAGTTCGGTTGCTCAGTAGTGTCCAACTCTTTGCAATCCAATGAACTGCAGCACGTCAGGCTTCCCTGTCCATCACCAACTCACAGAACTTGTTCAAACTCATGTCCATCAAGTCAGTGATACCATCCAAACATCTCATCCTCTGTCGTCCCCTTCTCCTCCTGCATTCAGTCTTTCCCAGCATCAGAGTCTTTTCCAGTGAGTCAGTTCTTTGCATCAGGTGGTCAAAGTATTGGAGTTTCAACTTCAGCATCAGTCCTTCCAATGAATATTCAGGAATGATTTTCTTTAGGATTAACTCGTTTGACCTCCTTGCAGTCCAAAGGACTCTCAAGACTCTTCTCCAACACCACAGTTCAAAAACATCAATTCTTCAGTGCTCAGCTTTCTTTATAGTCCCAACTGTCACATTCATACATGACTATTAGAAAAACCATAGCTTTAAAAAAAAAGAAAGAAAGAAACCATAGCTTTGACTAGATCGACCTTTGTCAGCAAAGTAATGTCTCTGCTTTGCCAACAAAGGTCCATCTGTCTAGTCTAGCTCTTAGTCTGGTGACAATAAAACATTCAACTTTTCAGGTTTATGTAGCATGCATACTGTCCAAAACAGTCCTCTCCTCAGAGGGCTTACTACAGTCTGGTTAGGTACATAAAACATATGCTCAGGAAGCAAATTAATTGCCATTTAATGGGGAATGATTAATCAGCCATTTTCAAAGGATTTTTAGTAAATTTAAAATCACAGTAGCTTGGAAAACTTCCTGGAGGATATAGAGCTAAAACTAAACTTTGAAGGCTAGACATGTATCTTCCCTCAATCTTCATAACATACTGATCCTTGCATTTGCACAATGCTTACAAATCCCTTCCCACTGAAATAGGTAGAAGGAAAATATATAAAACAGAGTGAAAAACTCAGGCATTGCATTTGTATTGAAATAACCTTCTTCCATGTTTCTCTTCTCTATCCTGAGCAGGTCAGGGCTTCAGGATCAGCAATCCTGCTCTCTTCATCTCAGATTTACAAAACTGAGCATAGCGTCTCGCACAGCGCTGTTCAGTCAATGCATTTTTAACTGAACCAAATTGGTGAGGCATTTCTATGAACATCATTTCAGAAAGCAGTGATCTTGTTGGTACAAGTATGACTACTTATAGATAGAGTCCAAATAACTTGCCCAGTACCTTTTATAGTTCTAAAGGAAAGAAGATATTTGTGGTTACAGATCAACCCACACAGAGGGGAAACTTGTATCTTTGGTTTCATGGTTATTGATTTATTTGAGTGAAAGAAAAAACTTTGCCTTTCCCTTATAAGTTTCTTACCATATAAATCTGAATGTTATTTTGATTTTTAGTATATATTAGAAATTCAAGGAGTGCTTAAGGAGGTAGTTCTTCCCAGTGATTATAATAATTTATTTATTATTTACAGTGTGAAAAAGCTCTGCTATGCCTTTGTCATGTATAGTTTCATTTAATTTCTTAGAAATTCTATAATATAATTATTATTATGTCATTTTACTGTAAGGAAATTGACTAAAGGTATTAGTCAATTTAGTCAATTAGTCAATTGACTAATTAGTCAATTAGTCGATACAAATGCAATTAGTAAATTGACTAAAGCCACATCCTTCTAGACATATTGTGCAGTCCCAACAACAACAAGACCAAGTCAGTACAGAGATATAAAGAAGCTGGTGATATTGGATGAGCATCAGCGATATTTATCAACCTTGCTCTTTGTACCTCAGTCCTGTAGGCTAAATTCCTGTGACCCAAATCACTTCTCATATCATTGTCTCCTTGTGCTTCTTTATTTCTGCTTTATTTCTTCTTCTACACCCCATGTTCTGCAAGTATGGAGCAGAGGTTGCATATGTTATCTTTGTCCCATAGTGTTCACTGTTGTTGTTCAGTCACCCAGTTGTGTCTGATTCTTTGCAACCCCATGGCCTGTAGCACATCAAGGCCTCCCTGTCCCTCACCATCTCCCAGAGTTTGCCTAAGTTCATGTCCATTGCATTGGTGGCACCATCCAGCCACCTCATCCTCTGACACCCTCCTCTCCTTCTGCCCTCAATCTTTCCAAGCATCAGGGACTTTTCCAGTGAGTCAGCTTTTCCCATCAGGTGACCAAAATGCTGGCGCTTCAGCTTCAGCATCAGTCCTTCTGAAAAGTTGTTGCTGAACCACGCAAAGACTCCAGGATTCTTGGCCTCTGGAGGAGAAGAATTCAGTCCAGGGCCAGAGTCGAGGCTTGATCGCTCAGAGCTTTTGTATAATAAAGTTTTATTAAAGTATAAAGAAGATAGAGAAAGCTTCCAGCATAGGCATCAGAAGGGGGCAGAAAGAGTACCCCCTTGCTAGTGTTAGCCATGTAGTTATATACTCTCTAATTAGTTATTTCTCCCAGCAATCTCGATTCCAGCTTGTGCTTCTTCCAGCCCAGCATTTCTCATGATGTACTCTGCATATAAGTTAAATAAGCAGGGTGACAATATATAGCCTTGACGTACTCCTTTTCCTATTTGGAACCAGTCTGTTGTTCCATGTTCACAACCAGTCCATTGTAAAGGAGATCAGCCCTGGGTGTTCTTTGGAAGGAATGATGTTAAAGCTGAAACTTTGGTACTTTGGCCACCTCATGTGAAGTGTTGACTCATTGGAAAAGACTTTAATGCTGGGAGCGATTGGGGCAGGAGGAAAAGGGGACAACAGAAGATGAGATGGCTGGATGGCATCACCAACTCGATGGACGTATTTGAGTGAACTCTGGGAGATGGTGATGGACAGAGAGGCCTGGCGTGCTGCGATTCATGGGGTTGCAAAGAGTTGGACACGACTGAGCGACTGATCTGAACTGAATTAGTTATTACAGTGAATCAAAAGAATGTCTGGAGGTTGTGAAGACCTCACTAGACCTACTCCCATAATTTACACCTTACAATAACAGGATTAGCCAGAAGGTTTTTTCCAGAGACTGTCTTCAAGCAGGATACATTATTGTTATATAATCCTAAGGAATGTAGAGGGACAAAAAAGTTTGTCCTTTATTCCTCCTTCAGAATTTCTGACCCCTCTGTCTTTGGGGACCCCTAGACTTCTTAACAACCTGCCTAGGAAATGACTCTCTCACTTCCAATGAGCATTCAGGGCTGATTTCCCTTAAGATTGACTGGCTGGATCTCCTTGCTGTCCAAGGGACTCTCAGAAGTCTTCTCCAGCACCAGAGTTCAAAGGCATCAATTCTTTGGCTTTCTGCCTTCTTTATGGTCCAGCTCTCACAACCATACATGACCACTGGGAAGACCATAGCCTTGACTATACAGACATTTGCTAGCAGAGTGATGTCTCTACTCTTCAACACACTGTCTGGGTTTCTCATAGATTTCCTGCTAAGAAGCAATTGTCTTCTGATTTCATGGCTGCAGTCACCATCTGCAGTGTTTAAATATTTTAAAATGTGTAGCTCTAGACAAGAACGTACTTTTCAATTTATCATGGATCCCACCACCTACCAACTTACCATTTTATATCTGGTCCAATTTATATATTCACTTTGTGGCACTGGAGCTTGAAAAATATGGTTTACAGCTACACATTTTAATGTTTTTACTTTATACAAGCAGCTATGTTTTCTTGGAAAAGTACATTTTCCCAATTTTTTATGTTGAAACCAAACACCACTGCAAATATCAAATAAATGGTCTTTCCCCTATATAATTATATAATATCCATTCAATTTAGTCACTCAGTCATATCCAACTCTTGGCAACCCTGTGGACTGCTGCACGTCAGGCTTCTCTGTCCATCACCAATTCCCAGAGCTTGTATACAGTATAACAACACTGTCACCAACAAAATAGTGACACTTCCAACAGAGCGGCCATGACACTCCCAAGAGTGACATAGGTGAAAGCCTCTTGTATCACCACTAGCACTACCTGGGAAGCCCTGTAAACCGTGAAGCACTACACAGACGTCAGCTGTTATTGCAGTTCATCCCTTACATGTTCCTTTTTGAGGATGGAAAGACACTCCTCAATATTTTCATTTATATGAATATGTATTCTAATATCACACAACTAATTAATTGGGGCTCTAAGTCTAGATGTGAGGACATTTTTGAGTGTCAGCTTATTCGAGTGACTACAAAGAAAAAATAAGTAGAGACGATTTAAAAACAGCCAACTTGCTGATGGCAAATGACAGATAATTTAAAATGTCAGCACTAGTAAAAGAATTTTAATTTTGAAAATGGATTTAACTAAATTAGTGAAGATTTCAGAAAATATTAAGAAAATATTGACTATAATTTTTAATAATTATTTTAAGTTGACTATGCATTTGCCTTTCTGTTGAATGCAGAATGTAAAAACCATGCATTAAAAAAAAA
>SJYW01049592.1:160772-185394 GCA_006410735.1 Raphicerus campestris
AGCCTTGACGTACTCCTTTTCCTATTTGGAACCAGTCTGTTGTTCCATGTTCACAACCAGTCCATTGTAAAGGAGATCAGCCCTGGGTGTTCTTTGGAAGGAATGATGTTAAAGCTGAAACTTTGGTACTTTGGCCACCTCATGTGAAGTGTTGACTCATTGGAAAAGACTTTAATGCTGGGAGCGATTGGGGCAGGAGGAAAAGGGGACAACAGAAGATGAGATGGCTGGATGGTATCACCAACTCGATGGACGTATTTGAGTGAACTCTGGGAGATGGTGATGGACAGAGAGGCCTGGCGTGCTGCGATTCATGGGGTTGCAAAGAGTTGGACACGACTGAGCGACTGATCTGAACTGAATTAGTTATTACAGTGAATCAAAAGAATGTCTGGAGGTTGTGAAGACCTCACTAGACCTACTCCCATAATTTACACCTTACGATAACAGGATTAGCCAGAAGGTTTTTTCCAGAGACTGTCTTCAAGCAGGATACATTATTGTTATATAATCCTAAGGAATGTAGAGGGACAAAAAAGTTTGTCCTTTATTCCTCCTTCAGAATTTCTGACCCCTCTGTCTTTGGGGACCCCTAGACTTCTTAACAACCTGCCTAGGAAATGACTCTCTCACTTCCAATGAGCATTCAGGGCTGATTTCCCTTAAGATTGACTGGCTGGATCTCCTTGCTGTCCAAGGGACTCTCAGAAGTCTTCTCCAGCACCAGAGTTCAAAGGCATCAATTCTTTGGCTTTCTGCCTTCTTTATGGTCCAGCTCTCACAACCATACATGACCACTGGGAAGACCATAGCCTTGACTATACAGACATTTGCTAGCAGAGTGATGTCTCTACTCTTCAACACACTGTCTGGGTTTCTCATAGATTTCCTGCTAAGAAGCAATCGTCTTCTGATTTCATGGCTGCAGTCACCATCTGCAGTGTTTAAATATTTTAAAATGTGTAGCTCTAGACAAGAACGTACTTTTCAATTTATCATGGATCCCACCACCTACCAACTTACCATTTTATATCTGGTCCAATTTATATATTCACTTTGTGGCACTGGAGCTTGAAAAATATGGTTTACAGCTACACATTTTAATGTTTTTACTTTATACAAGCAGCTATGTTTTCTTGGAAAAGTACATTTTCCCAATTTTTTATGTTGAAACCAAACACCACTGCAAATATCAAATAAATGGTCTTTCCCCTATATAATTATATAATATCCATTCAATTTAGTCACTCAGTCATATCCAACTCTTGGCAACCCTGTGGACTGCTGCACATCAGGCTTCTCTGTCCATCACCAATTCCCAGAGCTTGTATACAGTATAACAACACTGTCATCAACAAAATAGTGACACTTCCAACAGAGCGGCCATGACACTCCCAAGAGTGACATAGGTGAAAGCCTCTTGTATCACCACTAGCACTACCTGGGAAGCCCTGTAAACCATGAAGCACTACACAGACGTCAGCTGTTATTGCAGTTCATCCCTTACATGTTCCTTTTTGAGGATGGAAAGACACTCCTCAATATTTTCATTTATATGAATATGTATTCTAATATCACACAACTAATTAATTGGGGCTCTAAGTCTAGATGTGAGGACATTTTTGAGTGTCAGCTTATTCGAGTGACTACAAAGAAAAAATAAGTAGAGACGATTTAAAAACAGCCAACTTGCTGATGGCAAATGACAGATAATTTAAAATGTCAGCACTAGTAAAAGAATTTTAATTTTGAAAATGGATTTAACTAAATTAGTGAAGATTTCAGAAAATATTAAGAAAATATTGACTATAATTTTTAATAATTATTTTAAGTTGACTATGCATTTGCCTTTCTGTTGAATGCAGAATGTAAAAACCATGCATTAAAAAAAAACAGAAATTAAATACACATTAACAAATTATTGTTTTTCTAATTACCTATTAGATACAAATGTATTCCTTGATTAACCTGAATTAAGGAGTTCACTCTTAGCTAGTCCTTTCACTTGTGACTTTTCTAATAAGTGGTTATACGAATAGAATTTAGCATTCACTGGCAGGTACCATCTTGGAGAGAATTCTGAATACTTGAATGTAGGCTAAGTAGTTGATTACACTTCAATATTTATAGTAAGTCTTAAAAGAGAACCCTTGAAACTCATGAAATTTTTCACAATTCTACTTGTGTAAATCTCTGTAAAAAACCAACCACAAGTGGCATTTTTAATTATGTCAAAAAGTTTTTCATTTACTTGGACTTAAAAATTAAGGTAATTAATTAATTAATATCCAGCATTTGAATTATTGATATGAGCTAGAGTCTATGCAATGCCTGGAAGAATGGCTGAGAATGAAGGACCAACAGCCCTTTTCCAGCAGAGCTTAGAGCCTAAGTATTATTTCCCAGCATTTCCTTGTCATAAATATCACCTATAGGCCCTCATTTAAAAAACAAATTCAGAAACCCCCTTCTGAAGGCACAGATTGAGAATATCCTAAATTGGCCTGAGAATCAATACTTAAAAAAAAGATTACCAGGTAATTCTTATAATCAAGCAAAGAGAGAAAATGTTCTAGTTGGAGTGGTTCTAAAATTTGGCTGCACATTTCCTGGCAGCTCAGACAGTAAAAGATCTTCCTGCAATGCAACAGACCTGGGTTCAATCCCTGGGTAGGAAAGATCCCCTGGAGAAGGGAATGGCAACCCACTCGATTCTTGCCTGGAGAATTTCATGGACAAAAGAGCTGGATGGGCTACAGTCTATGTCGTTGCAGAGTTGGACATGACTGAGTGACTAACACTAGAATTTGTAGGAAAAGTTCAAGGAAACTCTGATGCTGCTTCAATCAGAATCTCAGGCTCTATGCTCAAGTTTCATATTTTCAGAGACCACTACAAGCAATTCAAACATGCAGGCAGCAATGAGAATTACCTTCTAGTCTAATACCAGTTACTCCTCTTAACCATTTGCTATACAGTTTCATCCTTCTCCACTGCCAGGGTGGAGTAGGAATATTGGGGAATCAAGTTACAATGTAATTCTAAATACTTTGTGAATCATTGCCCCAATTACAATATAATCATTTATTAATTCACTCATTCAACAACTAATGCAAAAGACAGTCCACATGCTTATGATGCCTTGGAACTACAGAGTAAGTTCCAAGATCCGGCAGTTAATCATGGGAATTGTGCTGTGTACACTAATGCATTCTAGAGCATCTAATTTCTAATCCGTAGTTAATACTAGAAAGTTCCCAGGAGTGTAGAATCTTCACCAGTAGCCCAAAAGAAGTAAAAGTTTCAATTTTGGACAATTGCAGTNTTCAACAACTAATGCAAAAGACAGTCCACATGCTTATGATGCCTTGGAACTACAGAGTAAGTTCCAAGATCCGGCAGTTAGTCATGGGAATTGTGCTGTGTACACTAATGCATTCTAGAGCATCTAATTTCTAATCCATAGTTAATACTAGAAAGTTCCCAGGAGTGTAGAATCTTCACCAGTAGCCAAAAAGAAGTAAAAGTTTCAATTTTGGACAATTGCAATGTACATAGTTCATATATGTATTCAAGGCTATAAAACCCTGGAAGGATACAGACCTACATATAATAATATATACATATATAAAGATTTGCATAAATGTGTATGTTAATATTATATATCAGTGCACAAATAAGCATGTACATTTTCATGCTTTTGTGATGCTTCTATTCTTTATCATCTGCAGTTTTGAGGAAATTAAGCCCTGAGGAAAATAATTTGAGAGATATTTTTCTCAGTTTAAGGATGAGACATAGCTGTCACCAGTTGGATTTATAGAGGGAAAATGAATTCATTACATACAAGGGGTGCCTTGGAGCTTAGGGCTTAGGGCCTAAGGGCTTAAGGGGTGCCTGCAGTTGTGAAATGTCTATATCCAAATTTGTAAGGTGACATAAGATTTTCAAAAGTTTTTNGCTACTGTCCTGTGGATAAAGGACTGGACATGACTGAGCGCCTAAGCACAGCACAGCATAGCAGCACATCCCCGTGTTTCACTCTCGCCTCTGCTATTTAGTAAAGTTTAGGACCTTGAGAAAGACGCTGTAGTCATCCAAGATTCCATTTTTTTCATCAATAAAATAAATATATGCATCCTAACATCTCAGGTTTACTGTGACTGTTGCATAAAGTAATCTATGTAAAGTACCTGGCTCACTGATTGAGCACACTTTGAAACATCCTTTGTAAGATGTGTATAAGAGACAGGCTCCGTATGCTCTGCAGCTGCTTCCCATTAGTATTTATTTCACACATGGTAGTGTGCATATATGAGTGCTACTCTCGCAATTCGTCTTACCCTCCCCTCCTCCCACCAGGTCCTCAAGTCCATTTCTACCTCTGCATCTCTATTCCTGCCCTGCAAATAGGTTGAACAGCCCCAGTCTAATAGATTCCATATATGTGTGTCAATATATAATATTTGTTTTTCTCTTTCTGACTTTACTCTGTTTAATAGACTCTAGGTTCATCCAGCTCACTACAACTGATGCAAATTTGTTTCTTTTTATTGCTGATAATATGCCATTGCATATATGTACCACAACTTCTTTAGCTATTCATCTATCAATTAAGTAATCAGATACAGTCTGTTTCAATTTCATTACTACTCTGAGTAATGAGGAAAAATTCTAAACTATACAGCTTTCCCAGATAAACATTGGATTTGTTTGAGTAGGTTATCTACATTGGGTAGGTTATCTACTACAATAATAGACCTCAAAATGCATAATGGTTCAAAAACAATAGAAGTTTGTATCATGATTGTGTGAATGAATAGGTTATTGGGGTTGTCCCTTATCCATGTAGCTGTTCAGGACCCATTTTCAACACATGGTGTCTGTGGTCTCCTTCGTTTTCAGCTCCATTCAAGTGAGCATCAATGGAACAAGAATATGTGAGATGTGCATGAAATGTTTTACACACCAGGCATTAGAGTCGCATATATCACTTTCAGTCACATGTTATTGGCCACAGCTCAATCAAATAGCCTTGCTTGACTGCCAGGAGTTCTTAGAAATGTAGTCTAGCTGTCTGCCCAGAAGAGGAAATGAGCTTTGGTAGACAGCCAGCATTCTGGATTACATTCACCTTCTTTGCACTAGAGATAACAGGTACTAGGGTTTGGGTAGAAAGGTGGTCTAGATTGGCATGAACTATTTGCACAAACATAATGTTAACTGCATACTAAATATTTTTAGTCTATAAATATATTTTCACAATGTATAAACTAATACCACTAACCAGGAAATATAGTGAAAGCTACTCAGTAAAGCATATTATATATAAATTAATTTTAAAATAATTTTCATTCACTTTGTTACATTGAAAATACAAGAATAGCTTTGGAAATGGTAGAGCTTGTCCCTGAACCAAAACATGGTTCAAGAGTAACAACATGTACTGTAGTAAGATATAACAGTATGAAATAGGCTATATAAATTCAAAAACATCTCACAATTCCATTTGCTCTGTGTCAGTAAAAACACACATACATTTTTCTTTAAAGGTGAAAATTAAAACACAGGCTCTGATCATGGTATTCAAAGAACCTTATTATACCATATCCACATGAAAGAGTTCGTCAAACATTTAATTCTACAAATTGATCCTATGTCCCAGCTTCACTCAGGGGTTGATATTCAGTCACATTTTCCATTCCCATTTCTGACATGTTTAAAGTCTGTCTGTCCTCAGCTCCATGAACCTCCAGAAGAAGCAGACAGTTCCCTCTGACTCTCTACCTGTTATTTAAATAGAATCCATCACCCAGTTCATCCTCCTCTTCTCTGACAGTAGATCTAGCCCTGCCTTCTTACCTGATTCTCACAGTTCCCAGAGGGTCAGCAGTGTTCCAAACATTCTCAGCACATATCATTTTGGCTCCTCATCCTGAACCAAATTAGCAGGCCCCCCTCCCCTACTCTATCCTATAATATCCCTTAGTCCCGAGCCTTCCTTTCTTTGTACTCCAATAGAAATAGAAAGTTTCCTCAGAGGCCCAGTTAAAAATGTTCTTCCTCTCTCAGCTGCCTCCATTAGAACCTCTCATTTAATTTTGGCTACATCTACTCATTCTAAAAATAGTGTTCATACTTAACACTCCATTAAGTAAATTCCCTTAGGAACACACTTCCTTTAAATTAAGGCAGGTATATTTAAATCAGAGGAAAGCTCTGTTCCTTCTGCCCACACTATCATATTGCTAACACAAACCTAGTGGAACCTGCCATCTTTCACTGTAAATCCCATCAGAATCTTTGCCTTGGTCCTCCCAGTTAGACACAACCCTGAATCTTACATCATAGAGGTATAATCTAAGCCACCCTACGCCATGTGACACAAATACACAAGATTATGTGTACACCCAAAATAATGTATGTGTAAAGAGCACGTAGAAGGTCATGGTTTAGCCAAACACAGAAATTCTGTGATACCAAAATTCACTTTTAGTCTGACATAAAAATACTACTGCCCCACAATGAAGCCTGGCCCCAGGCTCTCTCACATCAGTGCTTTTTGTGGTGAGCTGGTTCAGTCCACTGCCTCTGTGCTCCATACACAGCCACACCTTGGAAATTCCCAAAGTAACAGAGCCTGGGGCAGGGTTACCTTCTATCATTTAGGTTGGAGCTTGGAGGAAAAGCAATACCCCTCTTGACCTGACAAAATCTTTCCAGTGCTTCTCTGTTCCAGGCAGTGAACTTACTGGCCTGCAATTTTCTAGTGTTGCTGGTTCCTCACATTGCCATTTTCCATCCTTCGGGGATACAGCCTGTATAGTTAGCTTTTGAAAATGTCAACAAAGGCTTTTCTCTGGTCTGTCTCCTTTCTTCTCTGCTCTCATTTCTGGGGAGGCACTGTGAGGGCCCCTCTTGGCACCTTGTCAATTTCCTAAGCAGCTAACCTTTCAATAATATTAATGCCGCCTTGTGGTTATCTATTTCTCAGTTCATCATTTTCAACCTTTGTTTGCTGAGATTCACTTATGTGGTTGTGTTCTTAAGATCCTGGAGTTTAATAGAGACCAACCTAATTCAGGGCCCATAACCAAAATTTCTAGCTAATAAATGAGGAACAAAATAGGTGGATATTTATTTTTCTATTGATTGAATTTCCAATAGCACTCCCTTGAATTTGATCTAGAAAAAGAGATGCAGAAAATCATAAATGTTCTTGCCTTGTTTAATATTATCTATCTCAAAATCCTCCTTGTCAGCCTTGTGAGAAAGCAACTTTTCCAGTAATATTAGTCTTCTTTTGAGCTTGCAGCATGGACAGTTCTGGCAATCTGTACTGCTGTGAGTTACCACCCTATTAGAAGGCTATAGGATGAAGTAATTGAGATTTCAAGCCATGAAAACAGACTGTGCAGGTTCAAGTACAAGCTCTGTTACATCTTACCTATGTCCTTCTGCAACTTGTTTAAATAAAAGTTTTCCAGTTTGCAAGATGGCAATAATAATACCTATCTTACTGGGTTTTAATGAGAAAACACATCAGATATTATGGTCATTATTTTTCTTATTTATTTTTTCTGAAGGTATATTTTCACTAATTAATATTCTTAAATGCCCAAATTTCTTTATTTAATTAAAAGTTTTTAAATACCTGGCTCCCTTTTTTTTCACTTTTCACTTTTGTGCATTGGAGAAGGAAATGCAACCTACTCCAGTGTTCTTGCCTTGAGAATCCCAGGGACAGGGGAGCCTGGTGGGCTTCCGTCTATGGGGTAGCACAGAGCTGGACACAACTGAAGTGACTTAGCAGCAGCAGCAGCAGCAGCAGCAAAGACCCGGCTCCCTTTTTTATTACAGTGCCACAAATTTTGTTTATGATATCTCAGATGCCTTGTTTCTTCTTACCATAAAGATATAAGAGCTAACTGGATTGTTNTCCCCTTCTCCTCCTGCATTCAGTCTTTCCCAGCATCAGAGTCTTTTCCAGTGAGTCAGTTCTTTGCATCAGGTGGTCAAAGTATTGGAGTTTCAACTTCAGCATCAGTCCTTCCAATGAATATTCAGGAATGATTTTCTTTAGGATTAACTCGTTTGACCTCCTTGCAGTCCAAAGGACTCTCAAGACTCCTCCAACACCACAGTTCAAAAACATCAATTCTTCAGTGCTCAGCTTTCTTTATAGTCCCAACTGTCACATTCATACATGACTATTAGAAAAACCATAGCTTTAAAAAAAAAGAAAGAAAGAAACCATAGCTTTGACTAGATGGACCTTTGTCAGCAAAGTAATGTCTCTGCTTTGCCAACAAAGGTCCATCTGTCTAGTCTAGCTCTTAGTCTGGTGACAATAAAACATTCAACTTTTCAGGTTTATGTAGCATGCATACTGTCCAAAACAGTCCTCTCCTCAGAGGGCTTACTACAGTCTGGTTAGGTACATAAAACATATGCTCAGGAAGCAAATTAATTGCCATTTAATGGGGAATGATTAATCAGCCATTTTCAAAGGATTTTTAGTAAATTTAAAATCACAGTAGCTTGGAAAACTTCCTGGAGGATATAGAGCTAAAACTAAACTTTGAAGGCTAGACATGTATCTTCCCTCAATCTTCATAACATACTGATCCTTGCATTTGCACAATGCTTACAAATCCCTTCCCACTGAAATAGGTAGAAGGAAAATATATAAAACAGAGTGAAAAACTCAGGCATTGCATTTGTATTGAAATAACCTTCTTCCATGTTTCTCTTCTCTATCCTGAGCAGGTCAGGGCTTCAGGATCAGCAATCCTGCTCTCTTCATCTCAGATTTACAAAACTGAGCATAGCGTCTCGCACAGCGCTGTTCAGTCAATGCATTTTTAACTGAACCAAATTGGTGAGGCATTTCTATGAACATCATTTCAGAAAGCAGTGATCTTGTTGGTACAAGTATGACTACTTATAGATAGAGTCCAAATAACTTGCCCAGTACCTTTTATAGTTCTAAAGGAAAGAAGATATTTGTGGTTACAGATCAACCCACACAGAGGGGAAACTTGTATCTTTGGTTTCATGGTTATTGATTTATTTGAGTGAAAGAAAAAACTTTGCCTTTCCCTTATAAGTTTCTTACCATATAAATCTGAATGTTATTTTGATTTTTAGTATATATTAGAAATTCAAGGAGTGCTTAAGGAGGTAGTTCTTCCCAGTGATTATAATAATTTATTTATTATTTACAGTGTGAAAAAGCTCTGCTATGCCTTTGTCATGTATAGTTTCATTTAATTTCTTAGAAATTCTATAATATAATTATTATTATGTCATTTTACTGTAAGGAAATTGACTAAAGGTATTAGTCAATTTAGTCAATTAGTCAATTGACTAATTAGTCAATTAGTCGATACAAATGCAATTAGTAAATTGACTAAAGCCACATCCTTCTAGACATATTGTGCAGTCCCAACAACAACAAGACCAAGTCAGTACAGAGATATAAAGAAGCTGGTGATATTGGATGAGCATCAGCGATATTTATCAACCTTGCTCTTTGTACCTCAGTCCTGTAGGCTAAATTCCTGTGACCCAAATCACTTCTCATATCATTGTCTCCTTGTGCTTCTTTATTTCTGCTTTATTTCTTCTTCTACACCCCATGTTCTGCAAGTATGGAGCAGAGGTTGCATATGTTATCTTTGTCCCATAGTGTTCACTGTTGTTGTTCAGTCACCCAGTTGTGTCTGATTCTTTGCAACCCCATGGCCTGTAGCACATCAAGGCCTCCCTGTCCCTCACCATCTCCCAGAGTTTGCCTAAGTTCATGTCCATTGCATTGGTGGCACCATCCAGCCACCTCATCCTCTGACACCCTCCTCTCCTTCTGCCCTCAATCTTTCCAAGCATCAGGGACTTTTCCAGTGAGTCAGCTTTTCCCATCAGGTGACCAAAATGCTGGAGCTTCAGCTTCAGCATCAGTCCTTCTGAAAAGTTGTTGCTGAACCACGCAAAGACTCCAGGATTCTTGGCCTCTGGAGGAGAAGAATTCAGTCCAGGGCCAGAGTCGAGGCTTGATCGCTCAGAGCTTTTGTATAATAAAGTTTTATTAAAGTATAAAGAAGATAGAGAAAGCTTCCAGCATAGGCATCAAAAGGGGGCAGAAAGAGTACCCCCTTTCTAGTGTTAGCCATGTAGTTATATACTCTCTAATTAGTTATTTCTCCCAGCAATCTCGATTCCAGCTTGTGCTTCTTCCAGCCCAGCATTTCTCATGATGTACTCTGCATATAAGTTAAATAAGCAGGGTGACAATATACAGCCTTGACGTACTCCTTTTCCTATTTGGAACCAGTCTGTTGTTCCATGTTCACAACCAGTCCATTGTAAAGGAGATCAGCCCTGGGTGTTCTTTGGAAGGAATGATGTTAAAGCTGAAACTTTGGTACTTTGGCCACCTCATGTGAAGTGTTGACTCATTGGAAAAGACTTTAATGCTGGGAGCGATTGGGGCAGGAGGAAAAGGGGACAACAGAAGATGAGATGGCTGGATAGCATCACCAACTCGATGGACGTATTTGAGTGAACTCTGGGAGATGGTGATGGACAGAGAGGCCTGGCGTGCTGCGATTCATGGGGTTGCAAAGAGTTGGACACGACTGAGCGACTGATCTGAACTGAATTAGTTATTACAGTGAATCAAAAGAATGTCTGGAGGTTGTGAAGACCTCACTAGACCTACTCCCATAATTTACACCTTACAATAACAGGATTAGCCAGAAGGTTTTTTCCAGAGACTGTCTTCAAGCAGGATACATTATTGTTATATAATCCTAAGGAATGTAGAGGGACAAAAAAGTTTGTCCTTTATTCCTCCTTCAGAATTTCTGACCCCTCTGTCTTTGGGGACCCCTAGACTTCTTAACAACCTGCCTAGGAAATGACTCTCTCACTTCCAATGAGCATTCAGGGCTGATTTCCCTTAAGATTGACTGGCTGGATCTCCTTGCTGTCCAAGGGACTCTCAGAAGTCTTCTCCAGCACCAGAGTTCAAAGGCATCAATTCTTTGGCTTTCTGCCTTCTTTATGGTCCAGCTCTCACAACCATACATGACCACTGGGAAGACCATAGCCTTGACTATACAGACATTTGCTAGCAGAGTGATGTCTCTACTCTTCAACACACTGTCTGGGTTTCTCATAGATTTCCTGCTAAGAAGCAATTGTCTTCTGATTTCATGGCTGCAGTCACCATCTGCAGTGTTTAAATATTTTAAAATGTGTAGCTCTAGACAAGAACGTACTTTTCAATTTATCATGGATCCCACCACCTACCAACTTACCATTTTATATCTGGTCCAATTTATATATTCACTTTGTGGCACTGGAGCTTGAAAAATATGGTTTACAGCTACACATTTTAATGTTTTTACTTTATACAAGCAGCTATGTTTTCTTGGAAAAGTACATTTTCCCAATTTTTTATGTTGAAACCAAACACCACTGCAAATATCAAATAAATGGTCTTTCCCCTATATAATTATATAATATCCATTCAATTTAGTCACTCAGTCATATCCAACTCTTGGCAACCCTGTGGACTGCTGCACATCAGGCTTCTCTGTCCATCACCAATTCCCAGAGCTTGTATACAGTATAACAACACTGTCACCAACAAAATAGTGACACTTCCAACAGAGCGGCCATGACACTCCCAAGAGTGACATAGGTGAAAGCCTCTTGTATCACCACTAGCACTACCTGGGAAGCCCTGTAAACCGTGAAGCACTACACAGACGTCAGCTGTTATTGCAGTTCATCCCTTACATGTTCCTTTTTGAGGATGGAAAGACACTCCTCAATATTTTCATTTATATGAATATGTATTCTAATATCACACAACTAATTAATTGGGGCTCTAAGTCTAGATGTGAGGACATTTTTGAGTGTCAGCTTATTCGAGTGACTACAAAGAAAAAATAAGTAGAGACGATTTAAAAACAGCCAACTTGCTGATGGCAAATGACAGATAATTTAAAATGTCAGCACTAGTAAAAGAATTTTAATTTTGAAAATGGATTTAACTAAATTAGTGAAGATTTCAGAAAATATTAAGAAAATATTGACTATAATTTTTAATAATTATTTTAAGTTGACTATGCATTTGCCTTTCTGTTGAATGCAGAATGTAAAAACCATGCATTAAAAAAAACAGAAATTAAATACACATTAACAAATTATTGTTTTTCTAATTACCTATTAGATACAAATGTATTCCTTGATTAACCTGAATTAAGGAGTTCACTCTTAGCTAGTCCTTTCACTTGTGACTTTTCTAATAAGTGGTTATACGAATAGAATTTAGCATTCACTGGCAGGTACCATCTTGGAGAGAATTCTGAATACTTGAATGTAGGCTAAGTAGTTGATTACACTTCAATATTTATAGTAAGTCTTAAAAGAGAACCCTTGAAACTCATGAAATTTTTCACAATTCTACTTGTGTAAATCTCTGTAAAAAACCAACCACAAGTGGCATTTTTAATTATGTCAAAAAGTTTTTCATTTACTTGGACTTAAAAATTAAGGTAATTAATTAATTAATATCCAGCATTTGAATTATTGATATGAGCTAGAGTCTATGCAATGCCTGGAAGAATGGCTGAGAATGAAGGACCAACAGCCCTTTTCCAGCAGAGCTTAGAGCCTAAGTATTATTTCCCAGCATTTCCTTGTCATAAATATCACCTATAGGCCCTCATTTAAAAAACAAATTCAGAAACCCCCTTCTGAAGGCACAGATTGAGAATATCCTAAATTGGCCTGAGAATCAATACTTAAAAAAAAGATTACCAGGTAATTCTTATAATCAAGCAAAGAGAGAAAATGTTCTAGTTGGAGTGGTTCTAAAATTTGGCTGCACATTTCCTGGCAGCTCAGACAGTAAAAGATCTTCCTGCAATGCAACAGACCTGGGTTCAATCCCTGGGTAGGAAAGATCCCCTGGAGAAGGGAATGGCAACCCACTCGATTCTTGCCTGGAGAATTTCATGGACAAAAGAGCTGGATGGGCTACAGTCTATGTCGTTGCAGAGTTGGACATGACTGAGTGACTAACACTAGAATTTGTAGGAAAAGTTCAAGGAAACTCTGATGCTGCTTCAATCAGAATCTCAGGCTCTATGCTCAAGTTTCATATTTTCAGAGACCACTACAAGCAATTCAAACATGCAGGCAGCAATGAGAATTACCTTCTAGTCTAATACCAGTTACTCCTCTTAACCATTTGCTATACAGTTTCATCCTTCTCCACTGCCAGGGTGGAGTAGGAATATTGGGGAATCAAGTTACAATGTAATTCTAAATACTTTGTGAATCATTGCCCCAATTACAATATAATCATTTATTAATTCACTCATTCAACAACTAATGCAAAAGACAGTCCACATGCTTATGATGCCTTGGAACTACAGAGTAAGTTCCAAGATCCGGCAGTTAATCATGGGAATTGTGCTGTGTACACTAATGCATTCTAGAGCATCTAATTTCTAATCCGTAGTTAATACTAGAAAGTTCCCAGGAGTGTAGAATCTTCACCAGTAGCCCAAAAGAAGTAAAAGTTTCAATTTTGGACAATTGCAGTGTACATAGTTCATATATGTATTCAAGGCTATAAAACCCTGGAAGGATACAGACCTACATATAATAAATTAATATATACATATATAAAGATTTGCATAAATGTGTATGTTAATATTATATATCAGTGCACAAATAAGCATGTACATTTTCATGCTTTTGTGATGCTTCTATTCTTTATCATCTGCAGTTTTGAGGAAATTAAGCCCTGAGGAAAATAATTTGAGAGATATTTTTCTCAGTTTAAGGATGAGACATAGCTGTCACCAGTTGGATTTATAGAGGGAAAATGAATTCATTACATACAAGGGGTGCCTTGGAGCTTAGGGCTTAGGGCCTAAGGGCTTAAGGGGTGCCTGCAGTTGTGAAATGTCTATATCCAAATTTGTAAGGTGACATAAGATTTTCAAAAGTTTTTTTTTTAATTTTTAATTATAGGATCATTCCTTTACAATGTTGTGCTGGTTTCCCCTATACAACAACGTGAATCGGCCAGAAGTAGAAATATGTCCTCTCACTTTGAGCCTTCCTCTCACTCTATCCCATCCCAGTCCTCTAGGCCATCACAGAGCACCCAGCTGCTCCGTATGCTCTGCAGCTGCTTCCCATTAGTATTTATTTCACACATGGTAGTGTGCATATATGAGTGCTACTCTCGCAATTCGTCTTACCCTCCCCTCCTCCCACCAGGTCCTCAAGTCCATTTCTACCTCTGCATCTCTATTCCTGCCCTGCAAATAGGTTGAACAGCCCCAGTCTAATAGATTCCATATATGTGTGTCAATATATAATATTTGTTTTTCTCTTTCTGACTTTACTCTTTTTAATAGACTCTAGGTTCATCCAGCTCACTACAACTGATGCAAATTTGTTTCTTTTTATTGCTGATAATATGCCATTGCATATATGTACCACAACTTCTTTAGCTATTCATCTATCAATTAAGTAATCAGATACAGTCTGTTTCAATTTCATTACTACTCTGAGTAATGAGGAAAAATTCTAAACTATACAGCTTTCCCAGATAAACATTGGATTTGTTTGAGTAGGTTATCTACATTGGGTAGGTTATCTACTACAATAATAGACCTCAAAATGCATAATGGTTCAAAAACAATAGAAGTTTGTATCATGATTGTGTGAATGAATAGGTTATTGGGGTTGTCCCTTATCCATGTAGTTGTTCAGGACCCATTTTCAACACATGGTGTCTGTGGTCTCCTTCGTTTTCAGCTCCATTCAAGTGAGCATCAATGGAACAAGAATATGTGAGATGTGCATGAAATGTTTTACACACCAGGCATTAGAGTCGCATATATCACTTTCAGTCACATGTTATTGGCCACAGCTCAATCAAATAGCCTTGCTTGACTGCCAGGAGTTCTTAGAAATGTAGTCTAGCTGTCTGCCCAGAAGAGGAAATGAGCTTTGGTAGACAGCCAGCATTCTGGATTACATTCACCTTCTTTGCACTAGAGATAACAGGTACTAGGGTTTGGGTAGAAAGGTGGTCTAGATTGGCATGAACTATTTGCACAAACATAATGTTAACTGCATACTAAATATTTTTAGTCTATAAATATATTTTCACAATGTATAAACTAATACCACTAACTGGGAAATATAGTGAAAGCTACTCAGTAAAGCATATTATATATAAATTAATTTTAAAATAATTTTCATTCACTTTGTTACATTGAAAATACAAGAATAGCTTTGGAAATGGTAGAGCTTGTCCCTGAACCAAAACATGGTTCAAGAGTAACAACATGTACTGTAGTAAGATATAACAGTATGAAATAGGCTATATAAATTCAAAAACATCTCACAATTCCATTTGCTCTGTGTCAGTAAAAACACACATACATTTTTCTTTAAAGGTGAAAATTAAAACACAGGCTCTGATCATGGTATTCAAAGAACCTTATTATACCATATCCACATGAAAGAGTTCGTCAAACATTTAATTCTACAAATTGATCCTATGTCCCAGCTTCACTCAGGGGTTGATATTCAGTCACATTTTCCATTCCCATTTCTGACATGTTTAAAGTCTGTCTGTCCTCAGCTCCATGAACCTCCAGAAGAAGCAGACAGTTCCCTCTGACTCTCTACCTGTTATTTAAATAGAATCCATCACCCAGTTCATCCTCCTCTTCTCTGACAGTAGATCTAGCCCTGCCTTCTTACCTGATTCTCACAGTTCCCAGAGGGTCAGCAGTGTTCCAAACATTCTCAGCACATATCATTTTGGCTCCTCATCCTGAACCAAATTAGCAGGCCCCCCTCCCCTACTCTATCCTATAATATCCCTTAGTCCGGAGCCTTCCTTTCTTTGTACTCCAATAGAAATAGAAAGTTTCCTCAGAGGCCCAGTTAAAAATGTTCTTCCTCTCTCAGCTGCCTCCATTAGAACCTCTCATTTAATTTTGGCTACATCTACTCATTCTAAAAATAGTGTTCATACTTAACACTCCATTAAGTAAATTCCCTTAGGAACACACTTCCTTTAAATTAAGGCAGGTATATTTAAATCAGAGGAAAGCTCTGTTCCTTCTGCCCACACTATCATATTGCTAACACAAACCTAGTGGAACCTGCCATCTTTCACTGTAAATCCCATCAGAATCTTTGCCTTGGTCCTCCCAGTTAGACACAACCCTGAATCTTACATCATAGAGGTATAATCTAAGCCACCCTACGCCATGTGACACAAATACACAAGATTATGTGTACACCCAAAATAATGTATGTGTAAAGAGCACGTAGAAGGTCATGGTTTAGCCAAACACAGAAATTCTGTGATACCAAAATTCACTTTTAGTTTGACATAAAAATACTACTGCCCCACAATGAAGCCTGGCCCCAGGCTCTCTCACATCAGTGCTTATTGTGGTGAGCTGGTTCAGTCCACTGCCTCTGTGCTCCATACACAGCCACACCTTGGAAATTCCCAAAGTAACAGAGCCTGGGGCAGGGTTACCTTCTATCATTTAGGTTGGAGCTTGGAGGAAAAGCAATACCCCTCTTGACCTGACAAAATCTTTCCAGTGCTTCTCTGTTCCAGGCAGTGAACTTACTGGCCTGCAATTTTCTAGTGTTGCTGGTTCCTCACATTGCCATTTTCCATCCTTCGGGGATACAGCCTGTATAGTTAGCTTTTGAAAATGTCAACAAAGGCTTTTCTCTGGTCTGTCTCCTTTCTTCTCTGCTCTCATTTCTGGGGAGGCACTGTGAGGGCCCCTCTTGGCACCTTGTCAATTTCCTAAGCAGCTAACCTTTCAATAATATTAATGCCGCCTTGTGGTTATCTATTTCTCAGTTCATCATTTTCAACCTTTGTTTGCTGAGATTCACTTATGTGGTTGTGTTCTTAAGATCCTGGAGTTTAATAGAGACCAACCTAATTCAGGGCCCATAACCAAAATTTCTAGCTAATAAATGAGGAACAAAATAGGTGGATATTTATTTTTCTATTGATTGAATTTCCAATAGCACTCCCTTGAATTTGATCTAGAAAAAGAGATGCAGAAAATCATAAATGTTCTTGCCTTGTTTAATATTATCTATCTCAAAATCCTCCTTGTCANAAATGAGGAACAAAATAGGTGGATATTTATTTTTCTATTGATTGAATTTCCAATAGCACTCCCTTGAATTTGATCTAGAAAAAGAGATGCAGAAAATCGTAAATGTTCTTGCCTTGTTTAATATTTTCTATCTCAAAATCCTCCTTGTCAGCCTTGTGAGAAAGCAACTTTTCCAGTAATATTAGTCTTCTTTTGAGCTTGCAGCATGGACAGTTCTGGCAATCTGTATTGCTGTGAGTTACCACCCTATTAGAAGGCTATAGGATGAAGTAATTGAGATTTCAAGCCATGAAACCAGACTGTGCAGGTTCAAGTACAAGCTCTGTTACATCTTACCTATGTCCTTCTGCAACCTGTTTAAATAAAAGTTTTCCAGTTTGCAAGATGGCAATAATAATACCTATCTTACTGGGTTTTAATGAGAAAACACATCAGATATTATGGTCATTATTTTTCTTATTTATTTTTTCTGAAGGAATATTTTCACTAATTAATATTCTTAAATGCCCAAATTTCTTTATTTAATTAAATGTTTTTAAAGACCTGGCTCCCTTTTTTTTCACTTTTCACTTTTGTGCATTGGAGAAGGAAATGCAACCTACTCCAGTGTTCTTGCCTTGAGAATCCCAGGGACAGGGGAGCCTGGTGGGCTTCCGTCTATGGGATAGCACAGAGCTGGACACGACTGAAGTGACTTAGCAGCAGCAGCAGCAGCAGCAAAGACCCAGCTCCCTTTTTTATTACAGTGCCACAAATTTTGTTTATATCTCAGATGCCTTGTTTCTTGTTACCATAAAGATATAAGAGCTAACTGGATTGTTTGACTGTAGATCTCTTTATGTATGGAGAAGAAAATGGCAACCCAATCCAGTATTCTTGCCTGGGAAATCCATGGACAGAGGAGCCTTAGCAGGCTACAGTCCATGAAGTTGCAAAAGAGTCGGACATGACTCAGCTACTAAATAACAACTGTTTATATAAGATCATGGCATCTGGTCCCATCATTTCATGGGAAATAGATGGAGAAACAGTGGAAACAGTGTCAGACTTTATTTTTCCAGGCTCCAAAATCACTGCAGATGGCGACTGAAGTCATGAAATTAAAAGACACTTACTCCTTTAAAAAGTTATGACCAACCTAGATAGCATATTCAAAAGTAGAGATGTTACTTAACCTACTAAGGTCCATCTAGTCAAGGCTATGATTTTTCCTGTGGTCATGTATGGATGTGAGAGTTGGACTATGAAGAAAGCTGAGCACTGAAGAATTGATGCTTTTGAACTGTGGTGTTGGGGAAGACTCTTGAGAGTCCCTTGGACTGCAAGGAGATCCAACCANTTTCTGTTCTTATTGTGTCACCCTTGTTATGTTATTGGACTTCTTTCTGCCTCAGGTTCCTCATTTGCAAATGAAGATAATGATGTCTGTGTCTACCTGTTCACAGAGATATCTTTGCAGTTAATAGCGGTGTCAGGACAAAGGTACATGGAGCACTTTAGAGAAATACTCTACAAGAAAAATCAGTATAACATTTTTATTAATCATATGGTACTGGCTTGCCAGAAGGTCTCAGAGGAAGACTCGTTTTGCATCCAACTGCTGGATCTCTACTATTTGTAGAGTAGTCTGAATTATCTTCCTCCCACTGAAGGTAAAAGCTGTTGTGGTTAATACATTGTATGGGAGACAACATACTCCTTTTCTGAAAGGCTTACTATTACCTTGACCAGCGTGGAGAAAAGAGCACATGAGCCTCACAGAATGATTAGAACTCTTTAATCCTAGAGGGATGGTCTTTGTATCAATTACATTTTAAGCCTTGTATGTGAAGAACTGTATTCTCAGTCACTAAACCCTCTTTTAGCGGCTTTAACAACCTACAGAAAGTAAGTAAAAAGCATGCCTGGTGCCATAGATGAAACAGTGTTAGAGCATTGATGATGTCTGGCTTCTTTTCTTTGGGGAGGGAAATCCCCTTCTAAATTCTTAAAATAGGAGTTGGCTTTCATTAAATCTATTCAGAGTTAAGGGTCTGAGGATCTTGAGTGACCCCTTTCTTTGGGAATGGAGCACATTTTAATAGGCTTTTTCCTGTCTGTGGTCCCAGAAAGATTTAGCCGCCTGCAGGCCTCCTGAATTGCTGGGATTTGTAAAGGAAAGAATTGATTACAGCTTTCCTCTAATTCTTTTTCTTTCTTTAATTTCTTTTTTTTCCCCATTTCATACAAAGAATGAGAAAGATATTCTGAGTTTCCTTCTATTGAGATATGGTTGGCCTTTAGGGCAGACATTTTAGCATTGAACTTTTATTAACCTCTACTGGGTTTGACAAAAATTGTTTCTGTTCTTGTGTTTTTTGCTTCCTAAATATGAGGCTACAGAGTTCCTTTTTACTNAAGATATTCTGAGTTTCCTTCTATTGAGATATGGTTGGCCTTTAGGGCAGACATTTTAGCATTGAACTTTTATTAACCTCTACTGGGTTTGACAAAAATTGTTTCTGTTCTTGTGTTTTTTGCTTCCTAAATATGAGGCTACAGAGTTCCTTTTTACTAATCTTCCCAGAATTGTCAGTAATAGAGAGAAAACAAAAGTTTGGGGATTTATGTTATTATTTTATTTTGTTTTCATCATTTTTTGTTTGTTTGGGGTTTTCTCTTTTTTTGGCTTTGTCCGTTGAACTGCATCTATATGCTCTTAAATATAGAACTTAATACAGGAGTTAACACATGCTATTTATTCTGATGAAAATACCCACCCCTGCCCAAACCTCCTTTCTTTCTTCTTCTTAGTGCCTTCTCTCACCTCCTTTCTCCTGTCTAATTCCTGCTCCTTCTTGGAGGAAGCATTCTTAGGTGTTCCCCCAGCACATCCTACTTATCTCAGGATAGCACTCTTAAAATTTCTCATGTATTTCAATACCTTTCCTGCTATACAGTCAGGACAGGGCTGTGGATTTTATACCATTTTATTCCCAAATGTTTCACACAGTACAGTGCTGTGCTTAGTCACTCAGCCATGTCTAACTCTTTGCTATGCTATGGACTGTAGCCCGCCAGGCTTCTCTGTCCAAGGGGATCCTTCAGGCAAGAATACTAGAGTGCCATGCCCTCATCCGGGGCATCTTTCCAACCCAGGGATCGAATCCAGGTCTCCCATATTGCAGGCAGATTCTTTACCATGCTAGCACAGCGACTGGGTCCTAATAAAGACTCAAACCATATTTATCAATTGCATGAATGAATGAATAACATTTAGAGGTATATAAGAATACCATATATTAATGTTTCTTTGTGCCAGGCACTGAGTTCAGTGTTTCTAGATATTAGCTTATTAAATATTCATAATTCTGTATGATAGCTTTTAAAAAATATGTTACAGAAATGCTTAAAGAGAGTAAGCGAATTATGAAGGTGATAGAGTTAGTAAGTGACAAACTAAGGTTATTCCCCATACTATATACTCATATAGTCTAATACATAGAGATAGGTAGTCATATAGTCCCTCAAACCAGGAGTAGCCCTGACTGAAGAGCTAAACAGTGTTTGAAAGATTGCCTTACAGAGGGAGGTGTAGTTTATAGAATTCATAGCAGAGATGAGAGGGTAATTTTTAGTTAATATTGAACAATTCAGTAGCATTTAATAATGTGAAAGTCATTCCTGTGCTCAATTAGGACTGCTATCCCACAGGTCACTCACCTAGCTGTTTTGTGCCATAGATAATTATTCTCATGCTAGTCTCTAAAGCTTGTCCAAAAAACAGTGAAGACAGTAAGAAAAGAAAATGTAATCAGCTGTTTGACTGCTCTGATTTTCTAATTTACACAGGTGAAAAGTTAGCCAAACAAAGAACTGAAGACTGTCTGATGATTCTTAAGAAAAATACCATCCCCTGAATTTCTAGTGATTTCTAGTCACTACTGACCATGTAGATTTGAACCAATACCTCCTTTTTGTAAATTGATTGATTTTCCTTCTCATAGGCAACATTTTATTTTCTAACCTGAAGCACTTCTATGCCTGACTGGAATATTTTTGCATTTGATTAATGTTTTCATTTGACTTTCAATGAGGTCTCAAAACAGTTTGGCTTGTCACAGTCAAATTATTTAAATATCCTCTGAAAAGAGTATGTGGAAACTAAAATCAGATGCATGTGAACCTGAAAAACCAGTGGTGACATTTCCTGAACTTGTTATATTTTTATCTTTAAATTAATCATTTCACAATTTTTTTAAAGTTGATGTTCAGCTTCTTAAATACAGTGATTATTGGATGCCTTAATGGAAAAGTTTTAAGTTTTAACTGACCCAGAAGTTGTTTTCTGGTAAGGATTTGTGTTCCTTTTTAAAATATTCTTTGTAATTTCAACAGTACAAATATAGCATGTCATCTACTCATATTAAGATTTGTTTCCTTTGTTTTTCTTAACACAAAAAAATTTACCTAAATTATCCTTTCAACCTCTTAGTTACTCTTCACTCCTAATTGATCAGAATTATTCCAAATATGGATTCAAGTACGGTCTGCATTCTCTGTCTACATTCAACTTATACCATATAAAAGAAGGCACACATTAAAAGAGTATCTACCATAAGATTTCATTTATATACAATTTTAGAAAATGCAAACTAATCTCCAGTGTCAAAAAACAGATCAGTGGTTAGCTAGGGCTGAGTTGAGAGAGGAATGAACTGCAAAGGGAGTGAGGAATTCTGTTGGGATGACAGAAGTGTTTTGTATCTTCATTGAGACAGTAATTTCACAGGAGTATATGTCTCTCAAAATTCATTGAATTGTTGTTTTTAAATAGATGAGTTCTTTCTTCTAATATGAATACAAATGAATTTCCTAATGTAAGTGGTAAATATTAAAAGTGAAATCCTTAAAAAAAGATAGGTAAAGTAATATGAATTGTACCTTTCTAATCATGAATAAAAGGTATTTATTCACTCTTTTTAAAACCTTAAAAAGGAGAAATAAACATGTACCAAATAATCTCACTGAGGATATCAAAATCAATTCTGGCTGGAGAAGAAGAATCAACATAACTGAATTGGAAGAAAAAAGGTTTACCCAGATGCCATCACGGAATACAAATCTGTATCACACTGAGGTCAAGTTAGCTGTCTGCAAATGTTAGCGTTCAATCAGAGGACTGTAGACATTGACAGGAAGGAAGATGAGAGAGTGTCTTTGAGACTGTGCACTTACCCTCTATTTATTCTTGTAGGTTCTGGTCTGATGCAAATGATATTCAGTACCAGAATTTACTCCTCAGCCAAATGTGAAAGCGCATACATTGAATGGCAAAGAAAAGGCCCTGAGTATTTATATATCATAAAAAATAACTGATGGGATGAAGACATTAGATCTCAAAAATTGCAAACTGGCAGATACAATATCTGGAAAGAAAAAAAAAAAAACTACCCTGATATCACTAAACTGATTAAAAGCAATGTACTCCTAGATATGCAGCATGAAACTGTGGATCATGGGGATGCAGCCAACTGGCTTTTTCAGTTTTAAAAATGTCATATATGAGAGAAGACATCTAAGATGTCTAATGAAAATTAATATTGTGATTCAGAACAGATACAATGAAGGAATTAATTTACAATCAAGATAATGGAAGTGAGGTTGGATAAACAAAATAACTCATGTGCAAGAAATATAAAATCAGATTTCTTCAAAATTAGAATTGTTAAACACTTTTATGTAAGTGTCAATAAATGAGAAAGCATATGTCAAATACCTGCTCTGTGAAAAGTGTTCCCATTTGCACTCTGATCTCAGGTCAGTGTAGCCCAAATTCAGAACACTGGGTCAGAAAATTGAAAATTATTTGGGACAAGGGCATTATGTGATCAATGTGAATGTTTAAGCTTCAACAATAAACACAGTGAAGGTGTGATAAACAGAATTTTCTCTTTATGACTGTAAATGACTCAGAAATGTATAGTTTGGATGGTTCTCAGTTGAGCAGTAGTTCATTTATGTTGCTAAATTTAGCAGGATACTAAGCTACTCTACTTGTTATGAGAGCAAGGCAGGTTTAGTCACTTCAGCTAGCCATTTGCTTACGTTAAATGTTAAAATTTCTATATATAAGCTACATGGTAATGTATCAACTATATGTATTATTCTAATTTAGAGAATACATTTAACAAATAGTTTTTACTACAAAAACAATTACTGAATTACTGAAGGAAACTTAGATTGTCTAGTTTAAAAGTTTAGACCTCTTTTGGTCAAATGTCTCAATAAATGGATATTGCGAGTATCTTCTTATAAATATATGTATTATATATATATACATATTTTACTTTGTATTTTTCAGAATGTTTTAAAGGAAAGTATGGTTTTTTGTCTTTGGGGCTTTTTTGGTAAATAAACAAAAGCTTCTACTGTAGCAAGCACTAAGAGAATATACTCTTGCTGAAAGTATACCCTCTAAAGAAATCAAGTAATAAATTTAATTAAAATTTATATTTTGAGCATTTGATCAATAAAGTGCTGTTATAACCAGTAAGTTTACAGAACTTTATACACAAGAAGTTTCTGCTCTGAAGGCCAACATCTAGAAATGTGATTTGATGCAACAAGAAAACCTTTCAGTCTTCTCAAAGCTCTTCTCTCAAAAGCTGGGATTGGCTTGTCCACACCAGCTTACAATATCATTTCTTATATAAAAAGAAAGTTACTGTAGGTTTGGGCCAGAAATACAGAAATTGAGAATTAAAGTAGAAGTTTTAAGAGCACTTTAGTATCAAAGAGAAATATATTCCAGATATGGCAGAAAGACTGTGTATTTTCAAGTCAGAACTATCAAGCCTTAATCTGCCATTCCCTAATAAAGTATTTCTAAGCATCTGTTTCTTCATTTATAAAATAGGCAAGGTATCTACCTTATAGCCAGGTCTTGGCACAACTTGTTCCTTTTTCCTAAAGTGGTTTCACATGTCATTTATTTGCCTGGCTGTTTACTCAAGTACCAACTCATATATTTGCTATAAATAAGAGTTGCAAAGAACATTTCTCAAGGAAAAAACTTAGTAACTATTTCTCTGACTTCTTACTCCTCACTCAACCAAAATTCCTGGTTTTCTCAATGTGAGAAGAGGGGTGTGAATGTGGAGAGAGAGAATGAAGAAGGAGGGGAATGGGAGGCATAGAAAGAAGAGGAAGAAAAGAGGAGGATGACAATAATGACAATGAAGGGACTTCCCTGGTGGTCCAGTGGTTGGGACTTAGTCTTCCAATACAGGGAGTGTAGGTTTGATCCCTGGTCGGGGAGCTAAATGTCTCACAGCCAAAGAACCGAAACATTAAACAGAAGCAGTATTGTAACAAATCCAATAACAACTTTAAAATGGTCCATATCAAAAAAAAAAAAAAAAAAAAAAAAAAAA
>SJYW01049593.1:0-11599 GCA_006410735.1 Raphicerus campestris
CCTGCAGGCCTCTCATAGTGGGATGACCCGTCAGGGGAGGGAGAGCCCTGAGCACAGTGGAGATGCTCTGCACACGGGATGGCCGTGTGGAAGCCTGTGGGTCAGATGGTGGAAGGAGGAGGGCCTGGGGTCCTCCCCTGGGAAGGGGCAGGCCAGGGGGCTCTGTAGCAGCCTGAGCCCGGTCTCTGTCCCGATGCCAAGAAGCAGGAGACACAGAGAGAGTTGGCAGCTGGCAGGAAGCCCCAGTGGAGGAAGAAGCCAGAGGCCCTGCTGGGTGCTGAGGTGAGTGGGGGCCCAGCGGTTGGGGCAGCTCTCCCTGGAGAACGTGGGCCAGAAGGTGCCCACTCCTTCACTGCAGGCCTGTCAGGGGGGCCTGGCGGGCAGGGCACATGCGGGCTCGTAGAAGCCATCTGCTGCAGGGAAGACACTTGAGCCAGAAACAAGCCTGGACCCTGAGACTCCCAGACCCAGTAAATGCTCCATATTCCAGAAGATCTCTGTGCTGGAGGAGAGAGCTGTCTCAGGAAAGAAGGCAGTTCCAGACAAAGCCAGCAACTCAGAGAAGAGACCAGTGTCTAAAAAAGCCATCATCTTCAAGAAGACCCCAGTCCCCGAGATGCAGCTGGCCCCAGGCAGGGCCATGGCCCCAGTGTGGCCCCAGGACTGGGAGCACTCAGCCTCAGCAGAGTGCCCGTCCAGCCCCAGGAGGCAGCAGGGCACTGGGGCTGGCAGCCTCCCACCCATCACCCTGCAGGTGTGCAGTGCCCCCGACCTCCCTGTCCTCCCAACATTTCTGGCAGCCTCCCCTGTCCTCCCGGCCTCTCTGGCTTCCTCCCTTTCTCCTGTCCTCCTCCCTCCAGGCCGGCCCCATCCGTGTCTCCCCTCCCTGCCTGCTCCGCTGCCCGCAGGACGGGAGTGGGCTGGGGTCTCACCTGGCATCCACACCACACCCTCATCCCAGGCCCAGACAGACTCCAGGGAAGTCTCAGATGCTTGTAGAAGCTCCCCCGCCCCTGGAAGCCCTGTCCACTGGCCTGGCCTTGGGCCTGTGGCTGCACCCCACAGCTGAGGCAGCGGTGGGGGCAGAGGACCGGCTTGTTGTCACCACCCCGCACTGCTAGGGTGAGCTGGGCCTGCGGGGGCTCCAGGCTGCCCATCCTCCTGCATGACTCGCCCCCTGCTCTGTCCAGGTGAGGATCCCTAGCACGGAGGCAGAGGCCAAGTCCCCCTCGCCAACAGGGGCCTTGTCCACCTTCGGCAGCAGCCTGCAGCTCTCCAGCCCCCACACCATCTCCTTCAGGGTGAGCTTGGCTGCTGTCGGCCCCTCCCTGCAGGGCTCGGGGCAGCGGGGAGGCAGGCAGGAGGCACCCTAAGAAGATCTGGGGGCATCATGGGGGTGCTGTTGATCTGGCTTGATGGGAGGGGCCGTGCCCCAGGCCCAAGGCAGGCCTTTCATGGGGGTGTGGCTGGGGTCTGTGTAGAGGAGAGTGCAGGGGAGAACACAGGGTGGACTGTGTTCTGAGAGGCAAATCCTCCCTTGTGAAGGCCGTGGCTGCCACAGACTCCACTCATCGGCACCTTCCTTCTCTTTCCAGATGAGCCCCCAGAGAGATAGCTCAGAGGCGGCCTTAACCCGCAGGTCAGGGCCTGGGGGCCCCAGGGCTCATCTGATGTGGGGCTGAGGCGTGAGGTGCAGCAAGGGGAGGGTCCACCTGCCTGGAGGGGGCGGGCGGGAGGGGATGTCATGAGCCACGGGGTGCCAGGGAGGGGTGAGTGGTTGCACTGGGGTCATTTGAGTCAAGCATTGGGGATTCATGCATGCAGGCTGCACCATCTGCCCCAAGACTGTCTCTGAGGCCAGCAGTCCTAGGCGAGGCTGGGGGACGTGGGGCACACAGTGGATGAGGGAGTTGCTGCCCTCGCTTCAGAGTGAGACATGCAGGAACCACAGGGCACGGAGGTTCCAGGGGTTCAGGATGGGAACCAAGGGCTGGAGCCCCTTGCAGTCAGGGGAGCTCAGCCTGCGAGAGTGGGGTAAGGGCAGAAGATGGCGAGCGTCAGGAAGCATGAGGTGGGGAGAACTCTATGAGACAGCAGGGCAATGGCAGGGGGCGGAGGGCATCAGGGGATGTGAGGTGAGGAGAGCTCTGCAGGCAGCTCTGGACGGAGGGTCGTCAAGTGGAGGGGCTTGGAGCAGAGTCCACATGGAAGCCAGCTAGCCAGCACAGGGAGCAGGGTGGGGGCACCAGGTTCAGGAGGGCATCAGACCCAGGTCATGAGACTTTCATGCTGCCTGTGCCTGAGGGCAGGATGGGGTTGATCTGGAAAGGGGAGCCTGGGGTCCAAGAGGGTGGAAGGTGGAGAGAGGGGAGCAGCGTCTCAGGTAGGACTGACTCCACAGCACAGGGACAGCAGCTGTCTCTGGCCTGGGGGCAGGGGGCAGTCCTGCCAAAAGGACCATGTCTCGGGAGGACAGGGAGCCCCCACCATCTGTATACAGAGGCCGCATTCTCTTTGCCAGAGTGAGGTGGAGCACAGGGGCAGGCCCAGTGTCCCATGAGTGGGAAGGACTCACCTGCTTTGTCTTGCCCTGTCTTCCTGCCCTGCAGCACCAGCATGAAGCTCCCAGCTAGATCGGTCAAAATAGGCCCGAAGGTGGAGCAATACCTCTCAACCATACAGGTGAGAAGCCCAGCCCTGAAGTATGCTGGGCATGCCAGGGGCCTCAGCCTCCAGGGTCAGTGGCCTGTGCTCTCTGCTCTCAGAGATCAGAGTCCATCAGGTATGCAAACCCATTCCACACTGAGTTCTCCGTGGCTCCCGTGGATGTCACCAGCAAGTGCCACCTCTTCGAGAAGGAGCTGGTGGGCCAGAGCCGAGAGGACTCAGGCTCCAGCCGCAAGGTGAGTGGCTCTGGTCCGCCAGGCATCTGCAGACCGCTGAGCCTGGGGTCTGCAGAGCTGGAGCCTGGGCACTGCAGGACAGCTCCATGCTTTCCTGCATCCATCTGGTGGACTTAAGGGCCCGGCCATGCCTGTTGCTGAGCCCCCAGCCCAGCTGTGCACACAGCCCCGGGGGAGGATCCCATGGCCTGGCCGTGTAGATGTGTTGAGGGGGACCCTCCGGAGATGCCAGCCCGGCCCCAAGGTGGGAGCTCTCTCCTCAGGAGCACTTGCAGCTCTCAGGGGTGGAGAAGTCACGGCTCAGCCTGTGTATCAGCAGGACCCAGGAGTCAGCACAGCAGGGCCCCCAGTTACCGCGTGCAACCCTCTAGCCCCGGTCTCCCTGCAGGCCTCTCATAGTGGGATGACCCGTCAGGGGAGGGAGAGCCCTGAGCACAGTGGAGATGCTCTGCACACGGGACGGCTGTGTGGAAGCCTGTGGGTCAGATGGTGGAAGGAGGAGAGCCTGGGGTCCTCCCCTGGGAAGGGGCAGGCCAGCGGGCTCTGTAGCAGCCTGAGCCTGGTGTCCGTCCCGATGCCCAGAAGCAGGAGACACAGAGGGAGTTGGCAGCTGGCAGGAAGCCCCAGTGGAGGAAGAAGCCAGAGGCCCTGCTGGGTGCTGAGGTGAGTGGGGGCCCAGCGGTTGGGGCAGCTCTCCCTGGAGAACGTGGGCTGGCAGGCACCCATTCCTCCACTGCAGGCCTGGCAGGGGTCCTGGCGAGCAGGGCACATGCAGGTTCCTAGAAGCCGTCTGCTGCAGGGAAGACACTTGAGCTGGAAGCAAGCCTCACCCTGAGACTCCCAGCCCCTGTAAATGCTCCATGTCCCAGGAGATCTCAGTGCTGTAGGAGAGAGCTGTCTCAGGAAAGAGGGCAGTTCCAGGCAAAGCCAGTGACTCAGAGAAGAGACCAGTGTCTAAGAAAGCCACCGTCTTCAAGAAGACCCCAGTCCCTGAGATGCAGCTGGCCCCAGGCAAGTCCATGGCCCCAGTGTGGCCCCAGGACTGGGAGCACTCAGCCTCAGCAGAGTGCCCGTCCAGCCCCAGGAGGCAGCGGGGCACTAGGCCTGAGAAGGAGCCTGAGTCTTCAGCAGGGCCTCTGCCCCAGGCTGGCGGCCTCCTGCCCATCACTCTGCAGGTGTGCGGTGTCCCCCACCTCCCTGTCCTCCCAACATCTCTGGCGGCCTCCCCATCCTCCTGGCATCTCTGGCAGCCTCCCTATCTCCTGTCCCCCCATCTACTGTCCTCATGGCGTCTCTGGCTTCCTCCCTTTCTCCTGTCCTCCTCCTTCCAGGCTGGCCCCAGCTGTGTCTCCCCTCCCTGCCTGCTCCACTGCCTGCAGGACAGGGGAGTGGGCTGGGGTCTCACCTGACACCCACACCACACCCTCATCCCAGGCCCAGACTCCAGGGAAGCCTCAGATGCTTCTAGAAGCTCCCCCACCCCTGGAAGCCTTGTCCACTGGCCTGGCCCCGGGCCTGTGGACCTCCACAGCAGAGGCAGCAGGCGGGGGCAGAGGACCAGCCTGCTGCCACTGCTCCATGGCTGCTGGGGTGAGCCAGGCTTGGGGTGGGGGGGGCGGGCTCTAGGCTGTCCGTCCTCCCACATGACTCGCCTCCTGCTCCATCCAGGTGAGGACTCCCAGCACGGAGGCAGAGGCTAAGTCCCCCTCGCTGGTGGGCCAGAGCCAAGGGCCCAGCCTCCAGCTGCAAGGTGAGTGGCTCTGGCCCACCAGGCATCTGCAGACCACTGAGCCTGCTGTCTGCAGAGCTGGAGCCTGGGCACTGAGGGACAGCTCCATGCTTTCCTGCATCCGTCTGGTGGACTCAAGGTCTGGGCCATGCCTGTTGCTGAGCCCCCAGCCCAGCTGTGCACACAGCTCCAGGGGAGGATCCCATGGCCTGGCTGTGTAGATGTGGTGAGGGGCCCCTCTGAAGATGCCAGCCTGGCCCAAGGTGGGAGCTTTCTCCTCAGGAGAACTTGCAGCTCTCACGGGTGAAGTCACGGCTCAACCTGTGGATCAGCAGGACCCAGGAGTCAATACAGCAGGGTCCCCAGGTACTGCGCATCTCCCTGCAGGCCTCTTATAGTGGGATGACCTGTCAGGGAAGGCACAGCCCCGAGCGCAGTGGATATGCTCTGCATGCGGGATGGCTGTGCGGAAGGAGGGCCTGGGGTCCTCCCCCAGGAAGGGGCGGGCCAGGGGGCTCTGCAGCAGCCTGAGCCCGGTCTCTGTCCTGATGCCCAGAACCAGGAGACACAGTTGGAGTTGGAAGCTGGCAAGAGTCCCCAAAGTAGGAAGAAGCCAGAGCCCCCACTGGGTGCCGAGGTGAGTAGGGGCCCAGGGGCTGGGGCGGCTATCCCTGGAGAATATGGGCCAGCAGGCCTGGGCCCTGCCCAGTGTGGCGGGACTGGGGAAAAGGGGATGTCCCTGCCCCATGAACCCCCTTGTCCTAACCGCCCTTGGTCCCACAGGTGTGAGGAGCCAGTCTCAGGCCAGCAGCTGTGCTGGTCGCCTCTCCCGCCCACTTTCCACGCTGGATCAGGGAGGATGCTGGCCAGCTTCCTCCCTGCCCCTCTGGGGCAGGTGTGCCCCATGCCTGTCCAGTTGTGGGCACTGGGCATCTGCACAGAGCCTTGCCACCCTGTCCACGTGGACTCCTGCCCTTCCTCCTCTTCTGGTCCGTTAGGTCACACCAGTGTCTCTGTGCACCTCTCCCAAGCTGGCCCCCACTGTCCTTGTGCCGCCTGCCAGGCTGACCCCTCCCAGGCCCTGCCTTGCTCCCCTTCACACCCCACCTGCTGCCCTGGCTAACCCATCCTGTGCTCCTCCCCACACTCAGGAAAGAGCTGATAAATTCATTCATTCACTCTCAGGTGTGACCAATAATTCCTTAAAAGTCATTCTTTCCAGAAGCTTTGCTTTTCAGTGGAGACTAAACAGCGTGGGGATGATGTTCTGGCTGTGGGGGCCCGAGGCGGGCAGGCATTTGTCTGACAGCAGCCTCTGTGGCCACAGCCCAGCACACTTGCCCCCAAACCCAGATCTCCTCTCCCCTGCCCTCCTGGGCCAGAGGGGACGCTGAGCTGTGTGTAGACCAAGCAGCCAGAGCCAGCCTGGTGCTGTCAGCTCTGCGTGCTGTGTGTGGCTGAGTGGNCCATCTGGTGGACTTAAGGGCCCGGCCATGCCTGTTGCTGAGCCCCCAGCCCAGCTGTGCACACAGCCCCGGGGGAGGATCCCATGGCCTGGCCGTGTAGATGTGTTGAGGGGGACCCTCCGGAGATGCCAGCCCGGCCCCAAGGTGGGAGCTCTCTCCTCAGGAGCACTTGCAGCTCTCAGGGGTGGAGAAGTCACGGCTCAGCCTGTGTATCAGCAGGACCCAGGAGTCAGCACAGCAGGGCCCCCAGTTACCGCGTGCAACCCTCTAGCCCCGGTCTCCCTGCAGGCCTCTCATAGTGGGATGACCCATCAGGGGAGGGAGAGCCCTGAGCACAGTGGAGATGCTCTGCACACGGGACGGCTGTGTGGAAGCCTGTGGGTCAGATGGTGGAAGGAGGAGAGCCTGGGGTCCTCCCCTGGGAAGGGGCAGGCCAGCGGGCTCTGTAGCAGCCTGAGCCTGGTGTCCGTCCCGATGCCCAGAAGCAGGAGACACAGAGGGAGTTGGCAGCTGGCAGGAAGCCCCAGTGGAGGAAGAAGCCAGAGGCCCTGCTGGGTGCTGAGGTGAGTGGGGGCCCAGCGGTTGGGGCAGCTCTCCCTGGAGAACGTGGGCTGGCAGGCACCCATTCCTCCACTGCAGGCCTGGCAGGGGTCCTGGCGAGCAGGGCACATGCAGGTTCCTAGAAGCCGTCTGCTGCAGGGAAGACACTTGAGCTGGAAGCAAGCCTCACCCTGAGACTCCCAGCCCCTGTAAATGCTCCATGTCCCAGGAGATCTCAGTGCTGTAGGAGAGAGCTGTCTCAGGAAAGAGGGCAGTTCCAGGCAAAGCCAGTGACTCAGAGAAGAGACCAGTGTCTAAGAAAGCCACCGTCTTCAAGAAGACCCCAGTCCCTGAGATGCAGCTGGCCCCAGGCAAGTCCATGGCCCCAGTGTGGCCCCAGGACTGGGAGCACTCAGCCTCAGCAGAGTGCCCGTCCAGCCCCAGGAGGCAGCGGGGCACTAGGCCTGAGAAGGAGCCTGAGTCTTCAGCAGGGCCTCTGCCCCAGGCTGGCGGCCTCCTGCCCATCACTCTGCAGGTGTGCGGTGTCCCCCACCTCCCTGTCCTCCCAACATCTCTGGCGGCCTCCCCATCCTCCTGGCATCTCTGGCAGCCTCCCTATCTCCTGTCCCCCCATCTACTGTCCTCATGGCGTCTCTGGCTTCCTCCCTTTCTCCTGTCCTCCTCCTTCCAGGCCGGCCCCAGCTGTGTCTCCCCTCCCTGCCTGCTCCACTGCCTGCAGGACAGGGGAGTGGGCTGGGGTCTCACCTGACACCCACACCACACCCTCATCCCAGGCCCAGACTCCAGGGAAGCCTCAGATGCTTCTAGAAGCTCCCCCACCCCTGGAAGCCTTGTCCACTGGCCTGGCCCCGGGCCTGTGGACCTCCACAGCAGAGGCAGCAGGCGGGGGCAGAGGACCAGCCTGCTGCCACTGCTCCATGGCTGCTGGGGTGAGCCAGGCTTGGGGTGGGGGGGGCGGGCTCTAGGCTGTCCGTCCTCCCACATGACTCGCCTCCTGCTCCATCCAGGTGAGGACTCCCAGCACGGAGGCAGAGGCTAAGTCCCCCTCGCTGGTGGGCCAGAGCCAAGGGCCCAGCCTCCAGCTGCAAGGTGAGTGGCTCTGGCCCACCAGGCATCTGCAGACCACTGAGCCTGCTGTCTGCAGAGCTGGAGCCTGGGCACTGAGGGACAGCTCCATGCTTTCCTGCATCCGTCTGGTGGACTCAAGGTCTGGGCCATGCCTGTTGCTGAGCCCCCAGCCCAGCTGTGCACACAGCTCCAGGGGAGGATCCCATGGCCTGGCTGTGTAGATGTGGTGAGGGGCCCCTCTGAAGATGCCAGCCTGGCCCAAGGTGGGAGCTTTCTCCTCAGGAGAACTTGCAGCTCTCACGGGTGAAGTCACGGCTCAACCTGTGGATCAGCAGGACCCAGGAGTCAATACAGCAGGGTCCCCAGGTACTGCGCATCTCCCTGCAGGCCTCTTATAGTGGGATGACCTGTCAGGGAAGGCACAGCCCCGAGCGCAGTGGATATACTCTGCATGCGGGATGGCTGTGCGGAAGGAGGGCCTGGGGTCCTCCCCCAGGAAGGGGCGGGCCAGGGGGCTCTGCAGCAGCCTGAGCCCGGTCTCTGTCCTGATGCCCAGAACCAGGAGACACAGTTGGAGTTGGAAGCTGACAAGAGTCCCCAAAGTAGGAAGAAGCCAGAGCCCCCACTGGGTGCCGAGGTGAGTAGGGGCCCAGGGGCTGGGGCGGCTATCCCTGGAGAATATGGGCCAGCAGGCCTGGGCCCTGCCCAGTGTGGCGGGACTGGGGAAAAGGGGATGTCCCTGCCCCATGAACCCCCTTGTCCTAACCGCCCTTGGTCCCACAGGTGTGAGGAGCCAGTCTCAGGCCAGCAGCTGTGCTGGTCGCCTCTCCCGCCCACTTTCCACGCTGGATCAGGGAGGATGCTGGCCAGCTTCCTCCCTGCCCCTCTGGGGCAGGTGTGCCCCATGCCTGTCCAGTTGTGGGCACTGGGCATCTGCACAGAGCCTTGCCACCCTGTCCACGTGGACTCCTGCCCTTCCTCCTCTTCTGGTCCGTTAGGTCACACCAGTGTCTCTGTGCACCTCTCCCAAGCTGGCCCCCACTGTCCTTGTGCCGCCTGCCAGGCTGACCCCTCCCAGGCCCTGCCTTGCTCCCCTTCACACCCCACCTGCTGCCCTGGCTAACCCATCCTGTGCTCCTCCCCACACTCAGGAAAGAGCTGATAAATTCATTCATTCACTCTCAGGTGTGACCAATAATTCCTTAAAAGTCATTCTTTCCAGAAGCTTTGCTTTTCAGTGGAGACTAAACAGCGTGGGGATGATGTTCTGGCTGTGGGGGCCCGAGGCGGGCAGGCATTTGTCTGACAGCAGCCTCTGTGGCCACAGCCCAGCACACTTGCCCCCAAACCCAGATCTCCTCTCCCCTGCCCTCCTGGGCCAGAGGGGACGCTGAGCTGTGTGTAGACCAAGCAGCCAGAGCCAGCCTGGTGCTGTCAGCTCTGCGTGCTGTGTGTGGCTGAGTGGAGTGGGGTGGGGTAGGGTGTGGGAAGGACATGTGTGTGTGTGCACACGAGTGTGTGTGTGTGTGTGGTCCACAAGTTTCCCCATCACTAGACTTATGTCAGAACCCTGCTCTCAGGCGCTTGTTTGGCTTTCTCTGGAGTCAGTGACACCCCACACCCCCTTTGCCCCAGCCCCACTGTGGGCCTGGTCCTGTGGGAGGCTCCTGTCCCACATCCAGGGGCCAGGGGCTAGGCCTTGGGGGCCCTGCCTGTGAGCCCAGACTTGCCCTCCTCCAGCAAGGGGTCTTGCATGGCCGGCCCCATGCCTGCCCAGAGCTGGGGACAGCGGGACCCGGAGGCCCTCGCCAGCCACCCCCACCCACCACCACATGTGTAACCCTGGAGTTCTAAACAGAGCCAGGAGAGCTAGGTTGGGCACCTCTCAGAGAGACAGGCCCTGCTCTGTGCTGCCCCGCCAGGAACTCAGTCAGAAAGCGGCCAGGAGGTGCTGAGCACTTGCATGCTACACTCAGGAAGGTCCTGGCATGTGGGTTTGCCCAGCACAGCAGAGCCATCCCTCCAGCATGGGGGTCTGAGAGTGGCCCAAGGGGTCTTGGCCCACCTGACCCTGGGGTCTAGGCTTCTGGTGCTGCTGCCCCCGGGGGGAGCCCTCAGTGCCCATTGGGGCTTCCTAGGAAGGGTGCAGAGGGCAGCACCACACTGTCCACCCTCTTGCACTCACTCCTCTATACACAAAGGCCCTGCACTCACCCTTCTGGGGTGGGGAGGACACACGCCCAGGGCAACCTCAGGGTGATGTGTGAGGACAGCACACAGCCTGGGCGTACACGTGACCATGCCCACCTCCTGTGCCAGGCCTCTTGTGTGTCCTCAGGGCTGCGGGCACCATCTCTGTGTTCTTGTCCCTCCTCTGCTATAAGCTCAGAGAGGTGACTTCACCTCGTGTGCAAGGCACGGCATCCAGGGCAGGGCATCCAGGGCAGGCCAGCTGTGGCGGCTGCAGTGATGGCCGCCTGTGCTCTGAGTCAGTCCATCCTGCCTTAGGATGGTCCCTGGGTCCCACACATAGTCAGGCCATGGATGCCTGGAACCTGCCAGGCTTTTCCTGTGGGGCCTCGGGTGCCAGAGCCCTCTCCCAGGCATCCATGGAATCAAATTCTGTCCCATTTGAAGGACTTTTGAGCTTACAAGGCACCCACTGAAGTAGCTTGAGTTAAGGGAAAGTGTAGGAAAAGCGGTTCCTAAATTGCAGATTTCGGGCCAGGACACAAAGCCTGGCTGGGCTCCCAGGGGCCAGACCAGGGGAACGGATGGCAGCCTGGCTGCTCACTGTCCCCCGGTGCCGGCTGCTGGCTCCTGGCTTCAGCCGGTTTCACCCCAGTTCTACTGGTACGGGAAGGGCCACTGAGCCTGGAGGAAGTGACTCAGGCCACTGGGCTCAGAGGCCCCCGGGGACCGTGGAAGGACAGCCTCAGCTGAGATGGGGCCAGGTCGATAGAAGAGCAGGTGAGGAGCACGTGACAGATGGGGCCTGGGGCTCCCCGGGCAATAAGGTTGAGAAAGGGCGGGATGTGGGTCAGGGGGGAAGCGAGGAGAGGCTATCCTTGCCCACAGAGAGGAGTGTGCATCACCACAGGCGGCCCTTGGCAGGGCCGGGGCTCAGGGCCCAGGAGGAGCTGGGCAGGACAGGGGCCCTGAGAATTCAGAGAGCAGGCCTATCCCAGGTTTGCTTCCTCTTCTTTGTCCTGTCCTGAGGTTCTGACCCTCGGGGACCCCCTCTGCTGGCACTTCCTCCATCCAGGCAGGGAGCCCCTGCCCCATCCTGGGCAGGTCCTCCTCCCCTCCACAGGGAGCAGAGCTGGGCCGTGGGTGCCCACACCAGTCAGAACAGTGCTCATGGCCACATTCTCCTCCATGGGGTTCAGAAGCTGTCAAAACTGCTGAGAAAGCCTGCCCACCAGAAGCAGCCAGGGGACCAAGGACCACAGAGGCCCTTCCAGGCAGATGCAGGGCTGGGCCACATCCCAGATGAAGAAGGAATTCATGGGGCCTACCCCTCGTCCAAGGTAAGGAGCAGCGGCTATGCTTTGCTGGAGCAGCCGTGAAGAGATACCCCATGCATAAGGTAAGAGAAACCCAAGTAAGATGGTACGTATTGCAAGAGGGCATCAGAGGGCAGACACACTGAAACCATACTCACAGAAAACTAGTCAATCTAATACCACTAGGACCACAGCCTTGTCTAGCTCAGTGAAACCAAGCCATGCCCCCGGGGCAACCCAAGAGAGTGGGTCATGGTGGAGAGGTCTGACAGAATGTGGTCCACTGCAGAAGGGAATGGTAAGCCACTTCAGTATTCTTGCCTTGAGAACCCCATGAACAGTATAAAAAGGCAAAATGATAGGATA
>SJYW01049596.1:0-32324 GCA_006410735.1 Raphicerus campestris
CCTCTGAGGCCTCAGCATTTCAAAGCCCTGGACTTGGAATCAGAAGCTGGTACCTGTATCCCTACCTCTAGAGGCTCAGTGAGGTTACAAAGAAGTCCTCTCACTTCAGTTCGAATTCTTGGTCTGCCAAGGGATCCGGGAACAGAATCTTGTGGTAGATTATCACATCTGCATATGGAAAGTATCCTTCTCATTGTCCCTTTGGGATCTTGACCTTGTCACACGGGTTCACCAGTAGAAACTCATTCTGGAATCGTGTTGTTCCATCATTGGGCACAGAGGNTTGTGGTAGATTATCACATCTGCATATGGAAAGTATCCTTCTCATTGTCCCTTTGGGATCTTGACCTTGTCACACGGGTTCACCAGTAGAAACTCATTCTGGAATCGTGTTGTTCCATCATTGGGCACAGAGGGTAAGCCTCTAGCATTGCCTAACATGTGATAGGTGCTCAGAATCTGACCTTTGTTTTGTTTTCTCTCTTCCTCTAAATCAAAGCCTCCCCATTTTTCTAAAGCCAGCTCCAATAATTCTTCTCTGCAAGTCCTCTAAACAACGTAAAGAAATAGAGGAAAACAATAGAACGGGAAAGACTAGAGATCACTTAAAGAAAATTAGAGATACCAAGGGAACATTTCATGCAAAGATGGGCTCGATGAAGGATGGAAATGGTATGGACCCAACAGAAGCAGAAGATAGTAAGAAGAGGTGGCAAGAGAATACACAGAACTGTACAGAAATATGTTAATGACCTGGATAACCACAATGGTGTGATCACTCACCTAGAGCCAGACATCCTGCAATGCGAAGTCAAGTGGGACTTAGGAAGCATCACGACAAAGCTAGTGGAGGTGATGGAATCCCAGTCAAGCTGTTTCAAATCCTAAAAGAAGATCCTGTGAAAGCGCTGCACTCAATATGCCAGCAAATTTAGAAAACTCAGCAGTGGCCACAAGACTGGAAAAGGTCAGTTTTCATTCCAATCCCAAAGAAAGGCAATGCCAAAGAATGTTCAACTACTGCACACTTGTCCTCATTTCACATATTAGCAAGGTAATGCTCAAAATCCTTCAAGCTAGGCTTCAGTAGCATCTGAACTGAGAACTTCCAGATGTACAAACTGGATTTAGAAAAGGCAAAGGAACCAGAGATCAAATTGCCAACATCCATTGGATCATAGAAAAAGCAAAGGAACTAAAAAAAAAAATCTGCTTCACTGGCTATGCTAAAGGTTTTGACTACGTAGACCACAACAAAATTTGGAAAATTCTTCAAGAGATGGGAATGCCAGACCACCTTATTTGTCTCCTGAGAAACCTGTATGCAGGTCAAGAAGCAGCAGTTGGAACCAGACATGGAACAGTGGACTGGTTCCAAATTGGGAAATGAGTATGTCAAGGCTGTATATTTTCACCCTGCTTATTTAACATATGTGCAGAGTATATCATGTGAAATGCCAGGCTGGAAGAAGCACAAGCTGGAATCAAGACTGCTGGGAGAAGTATCAATCACCTCAGATATGCAGATGACACCACCCTTATGGCTGAAAGCGAAGAGAAACTAAAAGCCTCTTGATGAAAGTGAAAGAGGAGAGTGAAAAAGTTGGCTTCAAACTCAACACTCAGAAAACTAAGATCATGGCACCTGGCCCCATCACTTCATGGCAAACATAGGGAGGAATAGTGACAGGTTTTATTTTCTTGGGCTCCAAAATCACTGCAGATGGTGACCACAGCCATGAATTAAAAGACGCTTGCTCCTTGGAAGGAAAGCTATAACAAACCTAGATATTGTGTTAAAAAGCAGAGATATCACTTTGGCGACCTCAGTCCATGACTATAAGGTTCATATAGTCAAAGCTATGGTTTTTCCAGTAGTCCTGTATGGATGCGAGAGTTGGACCATAAAGAAGGCTGAGTGCTGAAGAACTGATGTTTTCAAATTGTGGTGCTGGAGAAGACTCTTGAGAGTCCCTTGGACAGCAAGGAGATCAAACCAGTCAATCCTAAAAGAAGTCAACCCTGAGTATTCATTGGAAGGACTGATGCTGAAGCTCTAATACTTTGGCTACCAGATGTGAAAAACCAACTCACTGGAAAAGACCCTGATGCTGGGAAAGATTGAAGGCAGGAGAGGGGGACGACAGAGGATGGGATGGGTGGATGGCACCACCGACTTAATGGACATGAGTTTGGGTAAACTCTGGGAGTTGGTGATGGACAGGGAGGCCTGGCGTGCTGCGGTTCATGGCATTGCAAAGAGTCGGAGACAACTTAGCAACTGAACAATAACAACAAGTCTTTCAAACCAGTCTCCCAAGAGTGATTATAGTTAATGGAGTCTCAGATCCCTGTCACCAGCAGGCAGCTGTGACGCCTGGCTTAGGTATTGGCTAACGTAAAATTCCCTACGTGGCCTGGTCTTTCTCCCCCCAACTCTGTTTAGATAGAATTGGTGTTTAACATTGTGGAAACTTAAGTTGTACAACGGCTTCCCTGGTGGCTCAGTGGGTAAAGCATCTGCCTCCAATGCGGGAGACCTGGGTTCTATCCCTGGGTTGGGAAGATCCCCTGGAGAATAGCAACCCAGTACTCTTGCCTGGAAAATCCCATGGACGGAGAAGCTTGGTAGGTTATAGTTCGTGGGATGGCAAAGAGTCGGACACGACTGAGAGACTTCACTTCACTTCACTTCAAGCTGTACAACGTGTTGAGTTGATACAGTCATGCATCACAAAAGAGCTGCTGCAGTACCGGCACCTAACACCTCTCTCTCCTCACCCAGTTATTGTGTCTTTTTTGTGGCAAGAATATTTAAAATCTTAGTTTTTATGTATGTAATGCAGTATCTTTAGCTATGATCACCACGATGCACATTAGATCCCCAGAACTTACTGAGTTTTCAACTGCAGTTGAACACTTTGACCCATCCACCCCCCGCCCCCGGTAACCACTACTGTACTTTCTGTCTTTCTGAGTTCAGCTTTTTTGGCTTCCATATATAAGTGAGGTTGTACAGCATTTGTCTTTCTCTGGCTTATTTCACTTAACGTAGCGTTGGGAGGTCTTTTGGGGGCTGGGCCAGGTCTTAGCTTCAGCACCCGGGGTCCTCACTGAGTTCTGTGGGGTCTTCTGTGTGGTGAGTGGACTTTCGTGCAGCTATGGTGTCTGGCCTCAGGGGCTGCGGTCTGGAGGCTCCCGAGCTGTGAGCCACGGGCTCAGGAGTTGCAGCGCGTACGCTTAGCTGCTCCACGGCACGTGAGATCTTAGTTCCCCGATCAGGGATGGAACTCGTGCCCCTGCATTGCAGGGTGGATTTACTACACCACCAGGGAAGTCCCTAAATATCCTTTTAATAAATGAACAAGCTGATTATATAAAGCAAAGAGAGAAGGTGAAGAGAAGCGAATGTGTGCATGCAGGCCCAAAATTACTGTAATAAAGATGTGCGATGGCGTTTCCTGGAAAAAGCTCAGGTTCTAGAGTTATACTGACTCTACCATTAATGACCCTATGACCTTGGGGACATTTTTTATATTAGTTAACGTACCACTTTAACTAATATGACAAAGAGTCGCAGTAGCAACAAATTAAATTTGTTTGAGTGAACTCCGGGAGTTGGTGATGGACAGGGAGGCCTGGCATGCTGCAGTTCATGGGGTCGCAGAGTCAGACACGACTGATTCTGAACTAAACCGAGGCAGAACCCCAATGCCATGCAGCACTTGGAGGTCTCTGGGTGGGAAGTGGTAAGCTAGTGCCCGCCTCTGCTAAGGGTTGAATGTGATTTTCTTCATGGAGGCCCGTGCCTGGAGGAGGATGGATGGCCTTGGAGGCTGGGAGGCCACTTAGGAGGCTGGGATGAGAGTCCCCGTGAGATGGGAAGGGGCCTGAACCGGAACCATGAGAATGGCAGGGTGGGGATGGGCTTGGGAACCATTCCGCAGGGAGCGGAATGAATGGAGTGAAGACTAGGTACCGAGCGGGGTTTTACCAGTGACCACTGACCAAGAGAGAGACCCCAGAGAGCGGGGCATATTCAGGAGGAAGAAAGTAAATTCAGAGCCTGCAGATGTGAGTCTGAGCATCTCCCAGCAATGGGAAATTTGAAGTGTGCGATAAAATTGATGTCAGAGAACTAAAGACTTTACCAAAATGATAAAGATGCTTAATCAAATGTACTGTTGCCTCTTAGAGGATGATCTAATGTCTAAAATTTCAGACAGCCTAATTAAAATTCAGTCTTGGGGAATAACTTCTTTTCCCTTTCTGGAACCTGAGCTGTTGTAACTCACTCTTTACACACAAGCAAGCCGGGGCTGTGTCTCACTTGATACACACAGGGCATTTCCAGAAGCCCTGAAGGGTTGGGGTGCCTCTCACCAGAGAGTGGGGAAACATTTGACCATTTCTTTTCCTTTCCTCCCCAATGTCCTCCTTTGATCTGGAGATATCCAGACCTTAGTCTTCAGTCCAGCTGTGAGAAAACCTTTCCAATTTGTGCTCACAGTGGAAGGAAGAGGTTAAAAGTATCATCTTGAGCTGAATCGCAGATCCAAAATGAAAACCGAACAGGAGATGGCGAGTGGTTTTTTTCCCTTTCAAAAATTTCCATCGTTGTCATAAATTGATTATGCAAAAAGCATAAACCATTTAAACATCACCTTGAGAGTTCGCAAGGACAGTGGAAGGTGCCGGGTGGAGGTGGAGCCTGGAGATCCTCTCCAGCCATGCATGGTCACTGGCCGCACCATCTCACCCTGCAGAGCTTGGAGTGACTGTCACCTGGTCCTGAGGAATTCACTCATCATGCTGTAGGTTTGACCTTGAACATCCTGAGCTGGGAGGCAGAATTTATCAACCGCTCTAGCCATTATTATGATGATTTTCCCTACACATTTGGAGACCCAACTGGTCCAGGCCAAGAACAGTGTTACAGTCATCATTCACCAAAATGCAGTAATTAGAATGTAACTAAAATCCCACAGTGCATTTTGTGGGGCTTCCCTGGTGGTGCAGAGGTTAAAGCGTCTGCCTGCAATATTGGAGGCCTGGGTTCGATCCCTGGGTCACATTTTGTAGAGAACATCAATGGTTTAGCTCAAACATGATCTCTCATAATGCTTTGTCTAAGTTCTGTGGCCACAGGGGCCTCAACAACACCACCGAGGACTCACTGTCCCCACACTGGGTGTGGCTTCAGATGCTCTGCTTCCTGGGGATCTGAGAGTGCTGCCAGTGGGCCTGTAGCCAACTTATCACTGGGCTGCAGGGCTGGGACTAGGTGGTCACAAGCTAGGACTACAGAGCTTCCCTGATGGCTCAGTGGTAAAGAATCCACCTGCCAGTGCAGAAGATGCAGGAGTTCAGTCCAGTCGCTCAGTTGTGTCCGACTCTTTGCGACCCCATGGACTGTAGCAGGCCAGGCTCCCTGTCCATCACCAACTCCCGGAGTTTACCCAAACCTGTGTCCATTGAGTCAGTGATGCCATCCAGCCATCTCGTCCTCTGTTCTCCCCTTCTTCTCCCACCTTCAATCTTTCCCAGCATCGGGGTCTTTTCAAATGAGTCAACTCTTCACATGAGGTGGCCAAAGGATTAGAGTTTCAGCCTCAGCATCAGTCCTTCCAATGAACACCCAGGACTGATCTCCTTTAGGATGGACTGGTTGGATCTCCTTGCAGTCCAAGGGACTCTCAAGAGTCTTCTCCAGCACCACAGTTCAAAAGCATCCATTCTTCGGCGCTCAGCCTTCTTCACAGTCCAGCTCTCACACCCACGCATGACATGGTTTGGAATCGGGATGGCCAGTAGACACTGTCAGTAGCCTTGAGATGCTTCCTGATGCGCTGCTCCAGGCGGCCATTGTTAAATGGTTGGAGCTACATGTGGACTGACGGCAGTGGTGTGCTGGCAGGTGTTAACCACTGGCTTTCTGGGGAAAGCCCTGGTTTGTCATGTTTGCCAATTTCTATGGTGTAAACACGCCTCTGTGGCTGATTTCAAGTTTCCATCACACAGTCACTGACCACACCATTGGAAACAGACGATCTCCAAAGAGCTTTTTATTTTCAGTCATCTCTGATCCTGAATCAAACTGTGATCTCTAACACCTCTTAGAAAGTTGCATTCCCTTACGTCATTGCTTTTTGAATTCTTCTCAAAGCAGATACATGTGAGGACTTTGTAGGGAAAGTGAGAGTCCAGAGAGCAGAAGTGGAGAGTAGGGGGATGATCATCAGGGAGGAAGGCGCAAAGCCAGGCGCATTCAGTGGGACGGGCTGCCCCGGCCTGCTGGACTGGCTGAGAGGTCACACTCAAGCCATATCACTCAGACTGGGACTTGATCTCTTGCACCAGGACTGGATCCCAGCCAAAACTCAGGTTGGGACTTGAACCCACGGTCTTTTAACTGAGATCACACAACTGGTCTCAGGACTTAATGAAGCTCAGGTTCTTGATGTCCCATCACAGAAAGAATTCAATGAGAGACAAAGTGATAGGTAAGAGGTGGGTGTATCTAGAGAGATACACATTCCATAGACAGAAAGTTGTCTGTCCCAAAAGGTGAGAGTGGCCCCAAGGCAGGGGTTGTCTCGGAAAGTGAGAGTGGTCAGGGGAGAATTGTGCTCTGCAGACAGAGTGTGAGCCATCTCTGATGAAAGCGACCTTGAAGTAGGATGTGGTTGGTTTTTATGGGCTGGGTAATTTCATAGTGAGCGGGAGGAGTATGCCACTATTTGGGGGAAAAATTGGAGGTTCCCAGGAACTGGACCACCTCTCACTTTTTGGTCTTTAATGATTGCCCTTGGAACTGTCATGGCGCTGGTGGGTGTGTCCCTTAGCTCAAGCTAATGTCTTACAAGGAGCATGTGATGAGGCTCAAGGTCCACTGGGAGTCAGATATTCCACCATCTGGGACCTGATTGGTGCTAACCCGTTTTCGTCATACCCCATGATGCAGTTTTCGTCACATCCGTCTTTAAAAGCTGAGCCCTGCCCCCGTGCCGCCTGTTGCAGTGTGAGACGCGTCTGTGGGGCTGGTTGGAGGGAGGAGAGGAGAGACCGTGCCTGCACCCATTCCTGCTCTGTTTCAAAATGGGCACGACTTTGACCTTGCATTGCTCTCTTTCTTTCTCTGCCACTATCTCTGTCTCTCTCTCTCTCCTTGGAATACTTGTCCTGTCAACCCAGCCAGCATGTTGTGAGAAAGCCCAAGCCACTTGGATAAGCCACAGGTAAGTATTCCAGCCAATTGCCCCATCTAAGTTCTCCACCAACAGCCAGCACCAACCTCCAGCCTTGTGAGTAAACAAGCCTTCAGATGATTCCTGCCACCATCTTTGAAGTTTTCCAGTGGAGGGGCCAGCTGTCATGAGTTGTGAACAAGCTATCCCATTCTGCCCTGACCAAATTTTGGCCACCAACACACACCATCCCACAAAGAGATAATAAATATTATTGTTGTCTTAAATCATCCACTTTTGGAGTAGTTTCTCAGCAACAGATAGTTATGAACTCATCTTCCTTTCATACAAGTCCCTTTTTAGCCTTTGATTTCCAAATTGAAGAGTCCTTTCTTGTGGTCCTTGGACAGCAAGTAAATCAAGCCAGTCGATCCTAAAGGAAATCAATCCTAAATGTTCATTGGAATGACTGATGCTGAAGCTGAAACTCCAATATTTTGGCCACCTGATGTGAAGAGTTGACTCATTAGAAAAGACCCTGATACTGGGAAAGATTGAGGGCAGGAGGAGAAGGGGACGACAGAGGATGAGATGGTTGGATGGCATCACCGACTCGATGGACATGAGTTTGAGCAGGCTCCAGGAAATAGTGAAGTTACAGGGGAGCCTGGTGTGCTGCAGTCCATGGGGTCCCAAAGAGTCAGGCACAGTCTGGTGACTGAACAGAAACTCTTGTGAAATCTGTCTTCAAACAGCTTAGTGCCTGCTTGGAATTCCCGTGTCTTGACTTGTGGGGCGACGCAGGTTCGCACAGACCTGAGGGCCACTGCAAGGGTGCGCGGGGCCCCTGGGTGTGCCCTGTGCTTATGGTAAGGCCTGGAGTGGGGGAATCTTGGAAAGGAGAAAGAAAAGAGGTGAAGGAAGAGGAGGAGAGGGCGCTAGAAGGAGGGGCGGGGGATGGAGGAGAGGGAGTGTTGCTGAGGAGGCTGGTGGTCCGCACCACGTGGCCCAGTCTTGCTGACTCACTTCCAGGGAGGCCTTGGATGACCCTCTCCCAGCCGGAATCTGATGAGTCACACACATGCGGTCAGGTAGGGCACCGGAGGGTGTCTGCCTTCCCCCTTCGTGGCAGGAGACGCCAGCTGGGTATTGCCACGTCTGACTTGGACTGAACCACCTCCTCCTGTCAGGTTCTGTGCTAGACCCTGGGAACATGGGCCACTCCAAGTCCTTGCCCTCAAAGAGTCAGAGCGCCTTCGAGAACAGAGTGTGAAACAGCTCAGTCACTGGTTACGCTTTCCAAGGGAGGTTTCAGCTAAAATTTAGGAAGAAGCTTCTGAAATAATTAAATATGTGAGTGGGGTCATGGTGGGGCTTGGGGGCAGAGGAGGGGAGGGAGGAGGAACCTGACTGCATGGGTTTAATTAACAGAAAACACACGGCCATTGATTCTGAAAGCCCTTGGCTGCTGTTCATTAACCATCTGGGACTGATTTGATGGTTGACTGTAGAGACTTTGGTAAATAAAATGAAAACAAATATTTCCAAATTGAGCATATTTTGAGTCTGATGATTGGACTTCAGTTAGAATACTTCTGAAGAAATTGAAATCAATTCAAACTGACTTAAGTAAAAAGGGAATTTATCAGCAGATGTAACTGATTAGTCCAGGTCTGGGTTGAGAATACAAATAGATTTCAAACTCAGATACATTCAATGAAGATTCGGTCTTTCTTCATCTCTATGCCCTGCCTTCCACCATATTGATTTCGCCGTCATGTTTCCCAAGATGCTGCTAACTTTGCTAAGCTCTCCCCTCATGGTGGCAAGGTGGTTGCGTGGCTCCAGCCCTCATCCTCTCAGAGTCACCTTCCTCTAGCCTAGCATGCCTTTCAGAGGCCTCTGGTTAGGCCATGTGCCCAGCTCTGAAACTTTCACTGTAGGACTGATCAGCTGGCTCAGGCCTACAGCATGTGGAGCTGGGGGGTGGAGATAGGGAGGCTCGACCCAACCACATGGACTAAGAGGGAAGGTTTGGATCATCACACAAAAATTGGGGATTTTTATCAGAAAAGGGATGAATGCTGGGTAATAAAATTAAATGGCCCCACAGTGGCCCAGAGATGAGACAATAGGAAGTGCTGGGGGCAGTGGAAGGCAGCTCAGCGCATAAAGGGAGTCAGGCTAAAGTGGTTCTGAAGTCAAGGTCAAGTTGGCCTCATTGCCACAGCAGAGAGGCTTACAGACCACGTCCGTATCTTTGTGTGTGTGTGTGTGTTTCCCCTCCCATTGTAGAGGGTGACAGCCATGGAGGTGCCCCATTCTCATCTTTTTTCAAGAGATAGTTGCCATTCAGCTCCAAACAGTGTGATTAGTTTGAAGCTAAAGCCGTGCTCTCCCAGGGCACCCTCGGCTAACAACTGTGCTTGGCAGGGGTACTAGAGCTGGTACTAGTCCTGCCCCGTGTGAGACTCCTCTAACAGGCAATCTTTGCTCTGGATCTCCCTGTCCTGTTGGCTGAGACCATCAGATCTGCTTTGTTTGATCCCTGAATCACTGTATGGAAGGTCTCCCACCAATCAGGAAGACCACACTCAACTGTTCAGTAAGCAAAAAATATTTTTGATGGGACTCTTTTACTAGGGCACAAATCCCATTCAGGAGGGCTCCACCCCTTCCAAAGTCCCCACCTCTGAAAACCATCACACTGGGGACTGAGTTTCAAATATACGGATTTGGAGGGTGGGGAGATGGGGATACAAATGTTCTGTCTGTGGCCTCTGTCTTTAAATAGCTGCCCTTAACAACAGCACAAAGCCCGCTGTTAACCCAGCTGTCGGTTCAGTGTTTCAAATATTTTTATAGAAATGTGGCGTATATAGCAAGGTGCACAAAACGTGAATTCCTCAAGGTCAATGAGTTATCACAAAGCAAAACACCCCTCCACTCACCACCCAGTTCAAGGGAAAATCACTTCCTCACCCTAGCTGTCTCCCCAGCCCCACCACACATCCATTCGCAAAAATTCTCACACGTTTCTCATTCTAAGTTTAGTAGAGGAAGCAGATTCATCCACCCTCTTTAGTCAGTGGAGTGGAAGACTGGAAAAAGTAGAGAGAGACTTCATTTGGTTTTGTTGGCTCTAACCTTAAAAAGCAAGTTTTATCTTTAAGATGTTTTCAAAACCTGAATATTTTCCAGATTTTGCATAAAGCAACAGGGAGGTGGGGAGGCAGGAGTTCAGTTTTGTTCTATCCTTGTTCAGAAGTCTGATCTTGATATGCAAAGAATATAATTAAAATGGATTACAGACTATTAAATGCAAACAAGAACGAAATGATTGCAGTGTGTGTAAGCCAGTAATTAAAGCTTTAAGAGAGGAAAAAGTCACCATCACGTAAAACGCTTATTTGTCGAGGCTAGTAACAAATATTGACGTGAGAGCTTTTTTCTTTTATTTTCTTCTTAGCATCAGGCTCTCAGCAATTAGTGGTGCATATTCCAGAATCAATACAGCCTCGGGTCTGAAGCAGTAAGATCCATACATTTTAAAATTCAGTGGTATAATAGCAGACTGACTCCATAAAGCAGACTTCCTGGCAGTGTATTTCAATCAGTGCTTATTAGATGACAAACAGAAAGAAGTCAGAAGCAGCATCTCCTTAAATTGGTTTTATCGCAAAGATTCCCTTATGATGACCATCAGGGAGAGAGGGTTTTTGGTCCCCTTTATTTTTTTAAATTTCTTTTTAACTGTTTTTAAATTGAAGTGTGGTTGATGGAAAGATCACATAATTTGCAGGTGTACAATATGTTGGGTCACAATTTTTAAAGGTTATACTCCATTTATAGTTACTATAAAATACTAGCTATATCCCATGTGCTGTACATATATCCTTGCAGCTAATTTTATACCTAATAGTTTGTACCTCTTAATACCCTTTCCCTATTTTTGTCTCCACCTTCCTTCTTTATGGGCGTTCCTGGTGGCTCGGATGGTAAAGAATCTGCCTGCAATGTGTGAGACCCAGGTTTGTTCCCTGGGTCAGGAAGATCCCCTGGAGAAGGGAATGGCAATCCACTCCAGTATTCTTGCCTGGAGAACTCCATGGAGCCTGGCGGACTAAAGTCCATGGGGCTGCAAAGAGTTGGACATGACTTATTGAATTAGTCTATAATATCCCTCTTTCCACTAGGGACCACTAAATTGTTCTTTATATCTGTGAATTTACCCCTTTTTTGTTAGATTTACTAGTTGGATAGTATGTTTAGATTCCACACGAAGTGATAACCTACAATATTTGTCTTTTTCTGCCTGGCTTATTTCATTTAGAATGATGCTTTCCAAGTCCATACATGCTGGCAAAATTTCATTCTTTTTTATGACTGAGTATCACTGACTCGATGGACGCGAGTTTGAGCAAACTCCGGGAGTTGGTGATGGACAGGGAGGCCTGGCGTGCTGCGATTCATGGGGTCGCAAAGAGTCGGACACGACTGAGGGACTGAACTGCACAGAGGGTTTTACTGTGTGTGTGGTATATATATGTATATATATATACACCACCTCTTCTTTATATATATATGTGATATAAATATATATTTATATATGTGTGTATGTGTATGTCACTTCTTCTTTATCCATTAATCTGTTGATGACCACTTAGATTGCTCCATACTCTGGCAGCCATCCTTCCTCAGTCATGCCCAACTCTTTTAGGCCCCATGGACTGTAGCCCATCATGTTCTTCTGTCCATGGGATTCTCCAGNATTAACCTATAGGAGAAATAAGTATTAACCTTTAAGCATATAGGAGAAATAAGTATTAACCTTTAAGCATATGGGAGAAATAAGTATTAACCTTTAAGATTAATCATGTTAACCTTGGGTTAAATAAATTCCTTTCTTGATTGTAACTCACTATACCCTCACCCTATAGGAATTCGACTTTATTTGGAGGGTGGTGCTTGGTTTAAGGAAAAACACCCTTGGAAAAAATAAGTTTTTTGGTTATCAGAAAGAAAGGGTTGTAAATGTCAGCAGGCAGAAATGGCTTGAAGATGATGTAAAACCCCTAAACCTTTTTTTTAATGTAAAGCACCTGATTTTGATAAGGTCAGGACTGCTGACCCCCGTGTGACTCTGTATTCATCCCTATATGTAACAAAAGGTATATAAGCAAACCCCAAAATAAAGAAATCGGATCAGTTCTGGAAAGACTGATTCCCTCATGTCGTCCCTTTCTGCTCCCCAATTTTCTGGCTGAATTCCCATCTGGAGCATGGGTGCCCGCCATGAATATGGTGCAAATTCCTTGTCCGGAATTTTATTGGTACCCCACGTAAGCCAAGTTATTCAGCCCCTTTCTCTCTCTCTTACTATTTTCTGGTCGAATTCCCATCTGGTGCATAGGACCCACCAAGCCTACTAATTCTGCTTGGGCTTCTAAGATCGGACCCCGGGGGGCCTCAGTGCCTTCTCTCCTTCGAGAGAACGGGAAGATGCCTGTGGCCTACGTGGATGGTGGTTGATTGGTACCCTGTGTTAACCAAGTTATTCGGCCTCTTTTTCTCTGCTAAATTCCTAGTCCCTCTCTATCTGTAATTAAATAAGTTTTTCCTAGGACGCCTACTCCGTCCCCACCTTCGAATCACCCTGGATCCACCGGGGCTGGACCCCGGCAACTCCCTTATTAGGGTTCTCCAGAGAAACAGTGCCATTAGGAGACATATATATGGGGGCGGGGAGAGGGTGTTGATTGGCTTTATTGTAATGAAGTGGCTCACACAGCCAAGCTGCAGACCCAGGAGAGCCAGCGCTGTAGCGCCACGGTTCAGTACGCACCAGACTCCGTGAAGAGCCAGTGTGTGAGGCCGCAGTGAAGAGGGGCCTCAGAATGACGGTCAGTCTGCATAAGAGCTTGTCAGAGGAAAACCAGACAGGTCCCCAGAAGATGAAGAGATGGAATGCACATCTCAAGAGACACCGAGAGCACGGGCATAGAATCCGGCTGACACATGTGTGGAAAACCACAGAAAAAGAGTATAACCTTTTTACACTGTTGTCCTAAATGTTGTTACTAGAAAGTCTGGTCGTAGATTGGATTCTGAGATGTAGCTTGAGCACACGTGTGCAGTCTGTTTTGTGGAGAGTTAGGAATTTATGCGTGTTCTGCGCCTGCGCAGCCCCAGCCTATAGGAGGGAGCTGGGAAGCGGCAGGTGGGTGTTGGCGGCTCGTTTCCCAGGGTTCTCTGTTGTGTCTTCTAGACATAAGCAGGGTTATTAGGATGTGAGCTCTGTCACTCCGTGATCACGCCACACACACTCTTCTGCCGTTGCTTTTGAGTTACAGTTACTGCTGATCTTCCTCTTGCTGTCTTTACCCTTTCTGAGCCTTAGTTTCCTTCCGTGTAAAATGGCGATAACAACTACTTTGCAGACTTACTCTGCCTAGCGTAGAATATGTACTTAATAAATGATAACTGTTCCTGCTTCAGGAGATTTCTTTTCATAGTCATGTTTTTTTCATTTTCACTTCCTCCTGGCTGTGCTGGATCTTTGTTGCTGTGCTCAGGTTTTCTCTAGCCGCCCCCAAGGGGGCTGCTCTCTAGTTGCATGCAGCCTTTGGGCCTCTCAGTGCAGCGGCTACGTGTGTTGTGGAGCACGGGCTCTAGGGTGCCTGGGCTCAGAAGTTAGGGCCCTTGGGTTTCAGGGCTCGAGCTCCAGAGTTGTGGCTCACAAACTGAGTTGCTCCAGGGCATGTGGGATCTTCCTGGACCAGGGATTAAAGCCACATCTCCTGCATTGGCACAGGGATTCTTTACCACTGGTCCACCCCTAAGCCATTGTTTCTTTCACCTGGATCCTGGCCTCCTGACCTTTCTTCCTGTTTCCCAATTCTTCCTGTGATCTCTGCCCAGCAGCCAGCACAATTTTGTTCTCCTGCTGGACCCTGCCACAGGTTTTCATCTTGCCAGCCTGTAACCAGAGCCCACAGACCCTGTGCATTGTGGTACCCCTGTCCTTCCTGCCCCCTCTCTCTGTCTCCCTGTCCTCCTCCTCGATCCTTACTGGCACCATCTCTCCATGCTCCCCATCACCACAACTAGGCACGCTCCCACTTAGCCTCTGCCTCACTCTTCCAGGAGATGGCACTGTTCACTCACTCACCTCTCCAGATTCCAGTTCAGAATTCTTAACACTCCGTGAAGCCTTTACTGAGCAGATTTAAAAAATCATAAGCCCCCACAAAACTCCCTTTCTGTCCTTTATTTCCTTGGGAGCACAAGTTGATTAAAATTTCGACTCTAGGAATGCAAGGGATTTGACTGTTTTGTTCCCTGCTATATCGCCAAGGCCCAGGCAGTGGCTGGCTTGGCAAGCGCTTAGCAGATTCTGGTTCAATGCTCTGAATGAGACGAGAAGGAAGTTGGGAGAAACTGAGAAGGGCCAAGGTTGAGCCTTCCAGCCAGGCAGCTGCCCATGCAGAGTCATTGCAGGGCCTGGTGTGTTGAAGTTCAGCTCGCCTGACACAGGAAGGCAGTCTGGGAGGAGGAGCCTTGTGTGCAGCAGGGGCCTGCTGGCAGAAAGAGGCAGCAGGTGTAGGAGTCCTTCCTTGTCTTAGTGCTGTCCTGGAAACAGCTTCAGCGCTGGTTTCCAGAGCTGTGCCGTCCAGCTGTGCCACCAGCCATGGAGGACTGTTAAATCTTTGAAGTTTGTCTGGTGGTTTAGTCGGTAAGTCGTGTCAGATCCTTGTAACCCCATGGACTGTAGCCCACCAGGCGCCTCCGTCCATGGGATTTTCCAGGCAAGAATCATCACTTCAGTTCAGTCTGGACTGCAGCATGCCAGGCTTCCCTGTCCATCACCAACTCCCAGCGTTTCCTCAAACTTATGTCCATCAAATCGGTGATACCATCCAACCATCTCATCCTCTGTCTTCCCCTTTTTCTCCTGCCTTCAGTCTTTCCCAGCATTGGGGTCTTTTCCAATGAGTCAGCTCTTCACATCAGGTGGCCAAAGTATTGGAATTTCAGCTTCACTTTCAGTCTTTCCAATGATTATTCAGGACTGCTTTCCTTTAGGATGGACTGGCTGGATCTCCTTATAGTCCAAGGGACTCGCAAGAGTCTTCTCCTACACCACAGTTCAAAAGCATCAATTCTTTAGTGCTCAGCTTTCTTTATGGTCCAACTCTCACATCCATACATGACTGCTGGAAAAACCACAGCTTTGACTAGATGGACCTTTGTCAGAAAAGTAATGTCTTTGCTTTGCTCAGCTTTCTTTATGGTCCAGCTCTCACATCCATACATGACTACTGGAAAAACCACAGCTTTGACTAGATGGACCTTTGTCAGAAAAGTAATGTCTTTGCTTTGCTCAGCTTTCTTTATGGTCCAGCTCTCACATCCATACATGACTACTGGAAAAACCACAGCTTTGACTAGATGGACCTTTGTCAGAAAAGTAATGTCTTTGCTTTGCTCAGCTTTCTTTATGGTCCAGCTCTCACATCCATACATGACTACTGGAAAAACCACAGCTTTGACTAGATGGACCTTTGTCAGAAAAGTAATGTCTTTGCTTTGCTCAGCTTTCTTTATGGTCCAGCTCTCACATCCATACATGACTACTGGAAAAACCACAGCTTTGACTAGATGGACCTTTGTCAGAAAAGTAATGTCTTTGCTTTGCTCAGCTTTCTTTATGGTCCAGCTCTCACATCCATACATGACTACTGGAAAAACCACAGCTTTGACTAGATGGACCTTTGTCAGAAAAGTAATGTCTTTGCTTTGCTCAGCTTTCTTTATGGTCCAGCTCTCACATCCATACATGACTGCTGGAAAAACCACAGCTTTGACTAGATGGACCTTTGTCAGAAAAGTAATGTCTTTGCTTTGCTCAGCTTTCTTTATGGTCCAGCTCTCACATCCATACATGACTACTGGAAAAACCACAGCTTTGACTAGATGGACCTTTGTCAGAAAAGTAATGTCTTTGCTTTTTAATATGTTGTCTAGGTTGGTCATAGCTTTTCTTCCAAGGAGCAAGCGTCTTTTAATTTCATGGCTGCAGTCACCATCTGCTGTGATTTTGGAGCCCCCTAAAATAAAGTCTCTCACTGTTTCCACTGTTTCCCCATCTGTTTGTCATGAAGTGATGGGACCTGATGCCATAATATTAGTTTTTTGAATGTTGAGTTTTAAGACAACTATTTCACTCCCCTCTTTCACTTTCATCAAGAGGCTCTTTAGTTCCTCTTCACTTTCTGCCATAAGGGTGGTGTCATCTGTGTATGTGAGGTTATTGATATTTCTCCTGACAGTCTTGATTCTAGCATGTGCTTCATCCAGCCTGGCACTTTGCATGATGTACTCTGCATGTAAGTTAAATAAGCAGGGTGACAGTGTACAGCCTTGACGTACTCCTTTCCCAGTTTGGAACCAGTCTGTTGTTCCATGTCCGGTTCTAACTGTTGCTCTTTGACTTGCATACAGGTTTCTCAGGAGACAGGTTAGGTGGTCTGGTATTCCTATCTCTTTCAGAATTTTCCACAGTTTGTTGTGATCCACAGAATCAAAGGCTTTGGTATATAATCAGTAAAGCAGAAGTAGGTGTTTGTCTGGAACTGTCTTGCCTTTTCAATGATCCAGCAGGTGTTGGCAATTTGATCTCTGGTTCCTCTGCCTTTTCTAAGTCCAGCTTGAACATCTGAAAGTTTACAGTTCACGTACTGCTGAAGCCTGGCTTGGAGAATTTTGAGCATTTTTTTTTACTAGCGTGTGAGATGAGTGCAAATGCTCAAACACGGTAGTCTGAGCATTCTTTGGTATTGCCCTTCTTTGGTATTGGAATGAAAATTGACCTTTTCCAGTCCTGTGGCCACTGCTGAGTTTTCCAGATTTGCTGGCATATTGAATGCAGTACTTTAACAGCACTTTAACATTTAACAAGGATACTGGAGTGGATTGCCATCTCCTTCTCCAGGGCATCTTCCTGACTGAGGGATTGAGCTGCATTACAGGCAGATTGTTTACCGACCGTGTGTCTAGTCCAGTGATATTGGCCTGTAGTTTTCTTTTTTGTGTGTTGTCTTTGTCTTTTCTTTTTTTAATGTGTGTGTTGTCTTATCAGGGTGATGGTGGCCTCATAGAATGAGTTTGGAAGTGTTCCTTCCTCAATTTTTGGAGAGTTTTAGAAGGATAAGCCTTAGCTCTTTTCTAAATGTTTGATAGAATTCTCCTGTGAAGCCATCTCATCTTGGGCTCTTGTGTTTTGGGAGATTTATCACAGCTTCAATTTCAGTGCTTGTAATTGGGTTGTTCATAATTTCTGTTTCTTCCTGGTTTAGTCTTGGAACATTGAGCTTTTCTAAGAATCTGTCCATTTCTCCCAGGCTATCCATTTTATTGCCATATAGTTGTTCACAATGGTCTTTTATAATCCTTTGTGTTTCTGCATCGTCTGTTGTAACCTCTCCTTTTTCATTTCTAATTTTGTTGATTTGATTCTTCTCTCTTTATTTCTTGATGAGTCTGGCAAAACATTTATCGATTTTATCTTCTCAAAGAACCAGCTTTTAGTTTTATTAAATTTTTACTATTGTTTCTTTCATTTCTTTTTCATTTCTGCTTGAATCTTTATGATTTCTTTCCTTCTACTAATTTTGGGGTTTTTTGGTTCTTCTTTTTCCAGTTGTTTTAGGTGTAAACTTAGGTTGTCTATTTGATGTTTTTCTGGTTTCTTGAGGTAGGATTGTATTGCTATAAACTTCCCTCTTAGAACCGTTTTTGCTGCATCCTATAGGTTTTGAGTTGTCTTGTTTTTCATTGTCGCTTGTTTCTTGAAACTTTTTAATTTCCCTTTTGATTTCTTCAGTAACCTGTTGGTTATTTAGATACATATTGTTTAATCTCCATGTGTTTGTATTTCTTACAGTTATTTTGTTGTAATTGATATCTCGTCTCATTAGCGTTGTGGTCAGAGTTGTTGTTTTCTTAAATTTACTGAGGTTTGATTTGTGACACAGATGTGGTCTATTCTGAAGAATGTTCCATGTGCACATGAAGATGTATTCTGCATTTGGATGGAACGTCCTGTAGATAGCAGTGAGAGCCATCTCATCTAATGTATCTTTTAAGACTTGGGTTTCCTTGTTAATTCTCTGTTTTGATGTGTCCATTGGTGTGAGTGGGGTGTTACAGTCTCCTACTATTACTGCGTTACTGTCGGTTTCTCTCTTTATCTCTGTTGGTGTCTGTCTTATGTATTGAGGTGCTCCGGTGTTGAGTGCATAGATAGTTTCAGTTGTATGTCTTCCTCTTGGATTGATCCCTTGGTCATTATGTAGTGTCCTTTCTTACCTCTTGTAATCTTCTTTATTTTCAGGTCTATTTTGTCTGATATGAGGATTGCTGCTTAGCTTTCTTTTGCTTCCTATTTGCATGGAGTACATTTTTTCCATCTTTTCACTTTCAGTCTACGTGTGTCTTTAGGTCTGAAGTGGGTTTCTTGTCGACAGCATATATGTGGGTCTTGTTTTTTCTGTCTTTTGGTTGGAGCATTTAATCCATTTACCTTTAAAGTAATTATTGATATATATGTTGCTATTGCCATTTTCTTGTTTGGGGTTGATTTTGTAGATCTGTTTCCTTCTCTTGTAGTACTTGACCATATAAGTCCCTTAAACATTTGTTGTAAAGCTGGCTTGGTGGTACTGAATTCTCTTAACTTTTGCTTGTCTGAAAAGCTTTTTATTTCTCTACCAGTTTTGAATGAGATCCTTGCTGGGTGCAATAATCTTGGTTGCAGATTTTTCCCTTTCAGTACTTTGAATATGTCCTGCCATTCTGGCCTGCAGAGTTTCTGCTGAAAGATCAGCCGTTAAGTGTATGGGGTTTCCCTTGTATGTTACTTGTTGCTTCTCCCTCACTGCTTTTAATATTCTTTCTTTATGTTTAGTCTTTGTTAGTTTGATTAGTATTTGTCTTGGCATGTTTCTCCTTGGGTTTATCCTGTATGGAACTCTGTGCCTCTTGGACTTGATTGGTAATTTCCTCCGCCATGTTGGGGAAATTTTCAACTACAGTCTCTTCAAAAATTTTGTCATACCCTTTCTTTTTCTTCTCTTCTTAACTGGAACCCCTGTAACTCAAATGTTGGTGTGTTTGATATTGTCCAGAGGTCTCTGTGACTGTCCTCAGTTTCTTTTTACTTTATTCTNAGCAGGTGTTGGCAATTTGATCTCTGGTTCCTCTGCCTTTTCTAAGTCCAGCTTGAACATCTGAAAGTTTACAGTTCACGTACTGCTGAAGCCTGGCTTGGAGAATTTTGAGCATTTTTTTTTACTAGCGTGTGAGATGAGTGCAAATGCTCAAACACGGTAGTCTGAGCATTCTTTGGTATTGCCCTTCTTTGGTATTGGAATGAAAATTGACCTTTTCCAGTCCTGTGGCCACTGCTGAGTTTTCCAGATTTGCTGGCATATTGAATGCAGTACTTTAACAGCACTTTAACATTTAACAAGGATACTGGAGTGGATTGCCATCTCCTTCTCCAGGGCATCTTCCTGACTGAGGGATTGAGCTGCATTACAGGCAGATTGTTTACCGACCGTGTGTCTAGTCCAGTGATATTGGCCTGTAGTTTTCTTTTTTGTGTGTTGTCTTTGTCTTTTCTTTTTTTAATGTGTGTGTTGTCTTATCAGGGTGATGGTGGCCTCATAGAATGAGTTTGGAAGTGTTCCTTCCTCAATTTTTGGAGAGTTTTAGAAGGATAAGCCTTAGCTCTTTTCTAAATGTTTGATAGAATTCTTCTGTGAAGCCATCTCATCTTGGGCTCTTGTGTTTTGGGAGATTTATCACAGCTTCAATTTCAGTGCTTGTAATTGGGTTGTTCATAATTTCTGTTTCTTCCTGGTTTAGTCTTGGAACATTGAGCTTTTCTAAGAATCTGTCCATTTCTCCCAGGCTATCCATTTTATTGCCATATAGTTGTTCACAATGGTCTTTTATAATCCTTTGTGTTTCTGCATCGTCTGTTGTAACCTCTCCTTTTTCATTTCTAATTTTGTTGATTTGATTCTTCTCTCTTTATTTCTTGATGAGTCTGGCAAAACATTTATCGATTTTATCTTCTCAAAGAACCAGCTTTTAGTTTTATTAAATTTTTACTATTGTTTCTTTCATTTCTTTTTCATTTCTGCTTGAATCTTTATGATTTCTTTCCTTCTACTAATTTTGGGGTTTTTTGGTTCTTCTTTTTCCAGTTGTTTTAGGTGTAAACTTAGGTTGTCTATTTGATGTTTTTCTGGTTTCTTGAGGTAGGATTGTATTGCTATAAACTTCCCTCTTAGAACCGTTTTTGCTGCATCCTATAGGTTTTGAGTTGTCTTGTTTTTCATTGTCGCTTGTTTCTTGAAACTTTTTAATTTCCCTTTTGATTTCTTCAGTAACCTGTTGGTTATTTAGATACATATTGTTTAATCTCCATGTGTTTGTATTTCTTACAGTTATTTTGTTGTAATTGATATCTCGTCTCATTAGCGTTGTGGTCAGAGTTGTTGTTTTCTTAAATTTACTGAGGTTTGATTTGTGACACAGATGTGGTCTATTCTGAAGAATGTTCCATGTGCACATGAAGATGTATTCTGCATTTGGATGGAACGTCCTGTAGATAGCAGTGAGAGCCATCTCATCTAATGTATCTTTTAAGACTTGGGTTTCCTTGTTAATTCTCTGTTTTGATGTGTCCATTGGTGTGAGTGGGGTGTTACAGTCTCCTACTATTACTGCGTTACTGTCGGTTTCTCTCTTTATCTCTGTTGGTGTCTGTCTTATGTATTGAGGTGCTCCGGTGTTGAGTGCATAGATAGTTTCAGTTGTATGTCTTCCTCTTGGATTGATCCCTTGGTCATTATGTAGTGTCCTTTCTTACCTCTTGTAATCTTCTTTATTTTCAGGTCTATTTTGTCTGATATGAGGATTGCTGCTTAGCTTTCTTTTGCTTCCTATTTGCATGGAGTACATTTTTTCCATCTTTTCACTTTCAGTCTACGTGTGTCTTTAGGTCTGAAGTGGGTTTCTTGTCGACAGCATATATGTGGGTCTTGTTTTTTCTGTCTTTTGGTTGGAGCATTTAATCCATTTACCTTTAAAGTAATTATTGATATATATGTTGCTATTGCCATTTTCTTGTTTGGGGTTGATTTTGTAGATCTGTTTCCTTCTCTTGTAGTACTTGACCATATAAGTCCCTTAAACATTTGTTGTAAAGCTGGCTTGGTGGTACTGAATTCTCTTAACTTTTGCTTGTCTGAAAAGCTTTTTATTTCTCTACCAGTTTTGAATGAGATCCTTGCTGGGTGCAATAATCTTGGTTGCAGATTTTTCCCTTTCAGTACTTTGAATATGTCCTGCCATTCTGGCCTGCAGAGTTTCTGCTGAAAGATCAGCCGTTAAGTGTATGGGGTTTCCCTTGTATGTTACTTGTTGCTTCTCCCTCACTGCTTTTAATATTCTTTCTTTATGTTTAGTCTTTGTTAGTTTGATTAGTATTTGTCTTGGCATGTTTCTCCTTGGGTTTATCCTGTATGGAACTCTGTGCCTCTTGGACTTGATTGGTAATTTCCTCCGCCATGTTGGGGAAATTTTCAACTACAGTCTCTTCAAAAATTTTGTCATACCCTTTCTTTTTCTTCTCTTCTTAACTGGAACCCCTGTAACTCAAATGTTGGTGTGTTTGATATTGTCCAGAGGTCTCTGTGACTGTCCTCAGTTTCTTTTTACTTTATTCTGCTCTTCAGAAGTTATTTCCACCATTTTATCTTCCAGCTCACTGATTTGTTCTTCTGCTTCTGATATTCTGCTATTGATTCCTTCCAGAGTAGTTTTAATTTCAATAATTGTGTTGTCTCTGTATGCTTATTCTTTAATTCTTCTAGGTCTTTGTTAATTCTTGCATTTTCTTCAGTTTGTTTTCAAGGTTTTTGATCATCTTTACTATTATTATTCTGAATTCTTTTCCAGATTGTTTTGTTTTTCCTCTGATGGACAAGGCTGAGTGAGTTGCTAATCCAGTCTGCTGATGATTAGGTTTGCATTTTTGTTTTGTTTGTTGTTTAGATGAGGCTTCCTGCACAGGGTGCTACTGGTGGTTGGTGATGCCCGGTCTTGTGTTCAGCTGCTTTCCTTTGTGTGGGTTCTCACCATTTGACACCGCCTAGGGTTAGTTCTCTGGTCATCTAGGGCTTGGAGTCAGTGCTCCCACTCCAAAGGCTCAGGGCTTGATCTCTGGTCAGAACGAAGATTCCACAAGTGGTTATGGCATTGAGATTAAAACAAATACCCCAAAGCAAGAAACCAAAGATGAACCCCAGACAAATGGCAGTTACAAAATCAGGGAAATAATAATTAATGGGATATACACATATACATATACACCCATAAGCAAAGTCAAAATTGTCGAACAAAAATCAAGTACAGTAGATTGACCCAGTGAACAAAGGAAATAAAAAATTATATTTACCAGTTAAGAACAAAACTAAGGCACAAACCAGAAAACAAAACTAAAGCAAGGTGCCAAGTGGGAAATAAAGCAGTGAAAACAGAACTAACAAATAGGTTAAGAGAAAAGGAAAGAAAGACAAGAAAGCAAGAATAGATATGCAGAGTTAAATAGAGGTGGATGAAGAAGATTTATATACATTCAAGGTCAGCTGCAAGGGGAAAGGAACAGTAAGAAAGGCAAACAAAGGAATAAATGTAGAAAAAGTATAATAGGTTTTAAAAGATTAAAAATTAAAATTATAAAAAAGACAAAAAAATTTAAAAAGGTAAACTCTACAGAACTGCAAAAGCCCAACATAGAGGCAATGGTTTATAACCACAATAAAAAGTGTGACTGAATATACACATATACATATCCAACCATAAGCAAATTCAAAACAGTCCAACAGAAATAAAGTACAATAGATTGACCTGGCAAACAAAGGAAACTGAACAGTGAGGAACAAAACTCACTAAAGCACAAAGTGGAAAACAAACCTGAAGCAAGGTGCCGATCGGGGAATAAAACATTGAAACTAAAACTAACAAATATGTTGAGAGGAAGGAAAGAAAGAAAAGAGCGAAAGAATAGATATGCAAAGTTAAATGGAGGTAGATAAACAAGATTTATATACAGTAAGGATTAGCTGCAAGGGGTAAAGAATAGTAGGAAAAGCAGAGGAATAAATGTAGAAAAAACAACAGGTTTTNACAGGGTGCTACTGGTGGTTGGTGATGCCCGGTCTTGTGTTCAGCTGCTTTCCTTTGTGTGGGTTCTCACCATTTGACACCGCCTAGGGTTAGTTCTCTGGTCATCTAGGGCTTGGAGTCAGTGCTCCCACTCCAAAGGCTCAGGGCTTGATCTCTGGTCAGAACGAAGATTCCACAAGTGGTTATGGCATTGAGATTAAAACAAATACCCCAAAGCAAGAAACCAAAGATGAACCCCAGACAAATGGCAGTTACAAAATCAGGGAAATAATAATTAATGGGATATACACATATACATATACACCCATAAGCAAAGTCAAAATTGTCGAACAAAAATCAAGTACAGTAGATTGACCCAGTGAACAAAGGAAATAAAAAATTATATTTACCAGTTAAGAACAAAACTAAGGCACAAACCAGAAAACAAAACTAAAGCAAGGTGCCAAGTGGGAAATAAAGCAGTGAAAACAGAACTAACAAATAGGTTAAGAGAAAAGGAAAGAAAGACAAGAAAGCAAGAATAGATATGCAGAGTTAAATAGAGGTGGATGAAGAAGATTTATATACATTCAAGGTCAGCTGCAAGGGGAAAGGAACAGTAAGAAAGGCAAACAAAGGAATAAATGTAGAAAAAGTATAATAGGTTTTAAAAGATTAAAAATTAAAATTATAAAAAAGACAAAAAAATTTAAAAAGGTAAACTCTACAGAACTGCAAAAGCCCAACATAGAGGCAATGGTTTATAACCACAATAAAAAGTGTGACTGAATATACACATATACATATCCAACCATAAGCAAATTCAAAACAGTCCAACAGAAATAAAGTACAATAGATTGACCTGGCAAACAAAGGATACTGAACAGTGAGGAACAAAACTCACTAAAGCACAAAGTGGAAAACAAACCTGAAGCAAGGTGCCGATCGGGGAATAAAACATTGAAACTAAAACTAACAAATATGTTGAGAGGAAGGAAAGAAAGAAAAGAGCGAAAGAATAGATATGCAAAGTTAAATGGAGGTAGATAAACAAGATTTATATACAGTAAGGATTAGCTGCAAGGGGTAAAGAATAGTAGGAAAAGCAGAGGAATAAATGTAGAAAAAACAACAGGTTTTAAAAATTTTTTAAAGAGAAAAGAAAAAGAGGAAAACTCCACAGAACTGCAAAAGCCCAGTATAGAGGGAGAGGTTTATGACAACAATAAAAAATGTGAGTGAGGGAAAAAAAGCTTAAAAGCTTAATTAGATTTCATAGTGCCAGTAAAATCAACAACTACAACAGGCGGGGTGGGGAATCCAAAAGAATCTACAGAACAAGTGAAAACATAAGAATAATAACTGTTTTTCTTGTGTCCCCGCTGTCAGAGTCCTCTCCCTCTCTGGGAGTCACAGTCCACCTCACCTCCCTAGGATGCCTTCCAATACTGTGCTGACCTCTGACCTGTTGTGGGAACAGCTCAGATTCTGATCTGGTCCTACTCCTGTGTTTTCTTGCCTCCAGTGTCCACAGCTATCAGAACTAGTGGGTTTTCTTCTGTGGGCGCTCTCAATGTCCTTTTATATATTCCATAGACACAGAGTCTGCCTAGTTGATCGTGTGGATTTAACCTGCAGCTTGTACAGCTGGTGGGAAGGTTTTAGGTCTTCTTCCTCAGCCAAACTGCCCCTGGGTTTCAGCTGTGCTTTTATTTCCACCTCTACATGTGGATTGTCCACTGGGGTTTGCTCCTGGGTCTGCCGTGGAGGGCTTGGGTTTGCCCCTGTGAGGGCCAGGTGTGGAGGTGGGGCAGCTGCTTGGGTCGCAGGGGTTCTGGCAGCACCAGGTACTCAGGGGGCTTGGCGGCTAAGGCAGCAGGAAATACAGTCTCTAGAAGGGTATGGCAACCAGTTGGCCAATACGCTCCAGTAATCTTGACAGAGATGGCTGGCAGGCCACAGTCTACAGGGACACAAAGAGTTGGACATGACTGAAGCGACCCTGTGTGTATAGAAGCAAGATTTTTTTTTTTTGCCTGTGGCAGCTCTGCCCCAGTGAGAGTTAAGTGTGAAGGTGGCGCAGCTGCTTGGCTTGCGGAACCCTGGTGGCACAAAGTATGCAGGGAGACAGACGGACTGCCTCTGCCCCAGGAATTATGGTCCTGTCAGAGTCTTTTTTCAGGCCTCTTGTAGCTGGCGATCAGAAGTCCTCTTTGGNGAAGAGCACGTTTCTGCCGTGTCTCTGAGTTCCCCGTGCTCCCCAGCTCATCAATGCCCAGCGCACCCTCCCCACTCTGGAGACTGGCCCCGGGCTCTTCCCTGTCTCAGACCCAGCCCTCCTGTGATCACTCTCACTCCTCACCCAAAAAGTGCTTGTTCCTCCAGGAAGGCTCCTCCCAGCAGCAGTCAGCCTCGGTTCCCCTCCGCCCCACTTACTGCTCCTGGAGCTCTCTGTGTGCGGCCGAGCGGAGCGCTGCCTTGATACCCCAGAATGCACACTGCCTCGCTCTGCAGTGGGCCTCTGTCTCTCTTCTCGATCACCTAGCGTCTGAACCTTCTTCCCACCCTTGGGGCATCTTCCGCTTCTTGGAAGCCTACCTTCCCTCATCGAAACAGAAAACGCCATTTGCCCCCTCTCCCAGCATCCTTTCACTGAAACAGGGGCTCCTGACCTGTCTTCTCCAATCAGATGTTCATCCTCGGCTCGACTCAGAAACGTGTGGCCCACAGAGGCGGAGCCCCTGGGACCCTGGCTGACAGGCGTGGTTGCAGCAGGGGCAGACTCTTCAGAGGCTGGAACTGGGGTCTTGTGTCCCTGGCAGCAGTGGAACAAACCCGGGCATGCTTTTGAGCCCCGGTCCTAGTCTATGGCCCATACTGCAAGCCCTGAAATAGCCTTCTCTCCGCATGTTAAAATTAACTTTTATTGCGGGATAGTTGCTTTACAATGCTGTTAGCTTCTGCTGCATGGCAAAGTGGATCGGTTGGACCTACACGTATTGATGCTTTCAAGCATCGGTGTGGTGCTAGAGAAGACTTGTGAGGGTCCCTTGCACTGCAAGGAGATCAAGCCAGTCAGTCCTCAAGGAAATCAACCCTGACTACTCACTGGAAGGACTGATGCTGAAGCTACAATACTTTGGCCACCTGATGCGAAGGACTGACTCATTGGAAAGATTCTGATGCTGGGAAAGATTGAAGGCAGGAGGAGAAGGGGACGACAGAGGATGAGATGGTTAGATGGCATCACTGACTCAATGGACACGAGTTTGAGCAAACTCCAGGAGGTAGAGAAGGAAAGGGAAGTCTGGTGTGCGCAGTCCATGGGGTCACAAGGAGTCAGACATGACTGAGCGACTGAACAAGAACTCTTTTTAGATTAATTTTGCCATAGAGGCCATTACAGAATGCTGAGTAGAGTGCCCTGTGCTCACGTTAGGTCCTTACTAGNAGGGAAGCCTGGTGTGCTGCAGTCCATGGGGTCACAAGGAGTCAGACATGACTGAGCGACTGAACAAGAACTCTTTTTAGATTATTTTCCCATAGAGGCCATTACAGAACGCTGAGTAGAGTGCCCTGTGCCCACGTTAGGTCCTTACTAGTTGTCTATTTTTTAAAGGTAGTTTTTAAGTTTTATTTATTTATCTATTTTAAATATGTGTTTAACTGCACTGGGTCGTAGTTGCTTGTTAGAGAGTCAGTAGTTATAGGGTGTGGGCTTAGTTGCACCATGGTGTGTGAGACNCTATTTTTTAAAGGTAGTTTTTAAGTTTTATTTATTTATCTATTTTAAAATATGTGCTTAGCTGCACTGGGTCATAGTTGCTTGTTACAGAGTCAATAGTTATGGGGTGTGGGCTTAGTTGCACCATGGTGTGTGAGACCTTAGTTCCCAGACCAGGGGTAGAACCTTCGTCCCCTGCACTGGAAGGCAGATTCTTCACCACTGGACCAGCAGGGAAGTCCCCTGTGATTTGTTTTTAATTGGAGGATAATTGCTTTACAATGTACAACAGTGTGAGTCAGCCGCAAGTAAACAGGTGCGCCCTCCCTTCTGAGCCCCCTGCCACCCCCTCCCCTGCCACCCCTCTAGGTTGGCTCTGGGCATCGGGCTGAGCTCCCTGTGTTAACAGGAGCTTCCTGCTCACTGTCTCTTTTGCAGATGTCTTTTAGTAAATCCTTCTCCTGCTTGGTTCATCGAGAACTGGGTTCTGTTGCCGCCAAGAGCCCCGACTGTCTCCGGCCGGCTGAGACAGCGAGCCCACCCCTCCAGGGCGGGAGTCACTTCCTTGCCTTTGTACCTGCACCTGCGGCACACAGCGGGCACTCAGCAGTTGCTGCATTTGTGCACAGACTGCCAGTTCTGTCTGGGCCCGAGTCAAGGAGACACTGGGCTTTCTAGCATCATCGTCCTCCTGCTTCCAAGGAGGCAGCAATCAGGGAAGATAATAATCTGACTCTTGCGTGCACAGATGCCCCCCTGCTCAGTGAAAGGCCTGTCTCCATTGCCTCCATCCCCGCTGACCCCTGCTCCCTCGGTGGGCCGCAGGCTCTCTGTCCCCATGACACAGACTGATCAGAAACCAGGAGGTGAGCTCTTGCTGTGGTTACAGCATCGTCCCCTCCCTCCTTTCACCTGGGAGAGGAAGGATGAGATGCCCTTCCCGTGGGCCCTGGCTAATGTATCCCATCCAATATTTATGCTCCGCACGTACCTGAACTTCCCAAGCTGTGCCCTGTTTATGCATTCATGAGCAAGTGCTCAAGATAATGTCATTCCTTCAAACGGAGCTGAACCCATGGCTCCTCTTTATGAGGGATTACAGGCTGTTTTTTCTTTATTTGTAAATTCGCCAGCCTAAAAAAAAAATACCGTGTTTTGTCAGAGACAGCTGATTAAACACCTCTGAGTATCTGTCAGTGCAAACCGCGAGATCATTAATTTATGCTGTAAAAAGAATAGCTAGGGAAGTGTGACTTAGACGGCTGTTGTTCCTTTCCTCGTTTGAAACAAATAACATTTGCATCTTTGGAAAGAACGTAGTGAAAAAAATCACCCTAATGGATCAGTGTCTTCCAGAGTGACACCGGTCGTGTCACTTTGGGGCTCATCTTTTTCAAGCCTCAAAGTGGATATTTTAGTCTTAAACAGCAGGTGTCCTGATATGGAAAAGTTTCTAAATTTGCATGGGCTTGGAAAGACTTCCATCTTTCTCTTGGCTCTCTCCCTTCCTGCCTGCCCCCCGCCCCCTTTATTTCCTCATCGTCTGCCACAGCCTCAACATCACTGGGTAGTTTCCAAATAACTTCTGCATCTTGTTAATATCTTGACCTGAATTTGCAGATCAAGGGGCTGCTGCTCCAGGTGGAGTTCGCCTGGTGGGTTTGTTTTGAGTGTGGATTTAAAGAAGCGTCAACTAGTGATTTTTTTTTTTAAACAAAAATTTAGCAGGAGACAATGTTCCTTCCAGAGATGTAAAGGCTGCGTTTACTAAGTTGAACAAAGTGTTTATAAAGTGGAAGTTTGCACCACTTTAATTATAAAAATATCTCATGGATCTTCTTTTGGTATGGCATTTGTATGAAATCTGTTTTTCAAATCTGTTGCCACTTCCAAAGACACTTTCCTGTGGATTCTGCAATATATCCTAGTCTGCAGAGACAAATAGAGAGACCATTCAATTTACACCATTAAAACTATATAAGGAACAGCTTGATTATTTCATTTGATCCTCATAATAACTCTTTCAAGATGATAGGACCCTACTTTGCAGGTAATGAAGCAATCTCAGGCTTTTCTGGAGGGAAAGACTTAAGACTGTGTAGAATTTGTACATAGTTCAGCTCAATACACAGTCTCCTTGAGTGTGGTGCCAGGAGCTAAGGACATAAAGATGGACTAAATGCAGCTTCTGCCTTCAAGCTCAAGACAGGGATTTAACCCAGGTCTTCTAATTGTAAACCCTTGTCTCCCTTTATTGTTTCAGCTCCAAGGTTTGGGCCAGCTTTAGGGAAAACCATCAGATATGAGAAATTTGCCTTCAGTAAGGAGAAGGCAATGGCACCCCACTCCAGTACTCTTGCCTGGAAAATCCCATGGATGGAGGAGCCTGGTGGGCTGCAATCCATGGGGTTGCTAAGAGTCGGGCACGACTGAGCAACTTCACTTTCACTTTTCACTGTCATGCACTGGAGAAGGAAATGGCAACCCACTCCAGTGTTCTTGTCTGGAGAATCCCAGGGATGGCAGAGCCTGGTGGGCTGTTATCTATGGGGTCGCACAGAGTCGGACATGACTGAAACGACTTAGCAGCAAGGAGCCTTCTCCCTTTGGTACCCTCCTTTCTTCTCAAGCACCGAGCACCCTCATGCTTCCCAAAGCTCTCTCTGACATTTGCCTTCCAAGCTCTCCAATATGACCACTCCCTCCTTTTCTCTCCCAAACTCAGCTTGCCTGGGTCTCACTCTGGCTCACAGCCACTAAATCTTAGAAGTGTTTCTTAGCTTTTTGACCATGACCTACGGTGACAGGACCACTAAATAAAGCTCACAGGGCTCCAGTGAGAGGCCCTTTAAAGAGTGCCCCTTCTGCAGGGGAGCCTCAGCTCTCCACTGGTCACACAGCTCGGCAGGCAGTCGGAAGACCCCTTCCCCCCTTAACCAGGCAGTCCTAGCGCACAGCCTGTGGCACGGTATGGGGCAGTCTCTAGTAAGAAGCCTATCTTGCATCGTCTTGGTGGACAAAGCCAAAGGCGCTCGCCCACCACTGTCCATGGTCCTGAACAATTCCTCCATGCAGGGACACACGGCTTCTATCCCTGGGGCCCCAGTGGTTCTTGCTGAATGCTCTTACCATGCGTAGGTTTCCCCTGTTTATTTTTCATCTTGGTGGAAAAATCTGCCCTTTTATTCCATCACAACACAAATAGCACCCATGATTCGTGTCGCAGTTTACAAAGGAGAATGAACACAAGCAGCCTGGATCTGAAGGCCAGGCCACATTTACTGGCGGGATCTCGGAGGGGTTACTTAGTCTCTCTGGACTTCAGTTTCTCCGTCTTTAAAGTGAGGGTCAGAGTATTCAAATAGCTCGCAAGATTGCTCTGAGGGTTAAATGAGATAACGTATGCGAAGTAGCTGGAGAGTGTGTTTGTGGAAAAAAAGCAGCAAATGCTTTCTAGTAATAGTAACAGTTCTGAACATAATTAATGTAACTTTAGGAATTGTATTTTTAAACAGACACTTCCTTATCACCTGGAAATATGTATCCCTTCTCTACCTGTAACAGAGTCAAGCCAAAAACATGGAAAAACAGATGTATTATTTCAACAGAAAATATTAGATACTTAATTTGTTAAACAAATGTTGAAGGGAGGAAAAAGCTAAAAGAGAACGTTGAGATAACCCAGAGAATAACAGCAGGAAGCAACTCTCAGTCCTCAGGGTGGAAGAGACAACGAGGACGCGTTGTGCTTCAGAGTCTCGAAGGGTGGACGAGGACACCTCTCTGCCCAATGATGTTACTGATACATGATAATAAATGAATAACTGGCAATAGCTTGGCAAACTATCAGTCTAGTTGACCAAGAAAGAAAAGCCTTTCTTTAATATGTGGGTCAGTATATTATCACCTCTATACTCTGCACTTTGTCTTGAGACAACATTTTACATGAGAAAACTGTTAAGAAAAATTATTCAGAACTTGGAAAAAGATAAAGAATGTTGCATACCTTTTAATAGCATATTTGGGCACTGTCCAGCATAAACTCCCAAGGATTACTAATTCTCTAGAAAAACATATCTTTGTTTCATTCACTGTTAATCAGGCCCTAGACTGTGCGGAGTTCTATGTTAGCTTGAGGAAAGATTGATACACTGCAAATAATTTTTTTCAGTAGATATTTAAGTTATTACTGTCCTGTAAAAAATAGCCCCAAAGATTACAGATTCGCTTCCCTGTAGAACGTGGAGCAGTTTTATTTCTAATGTAGCAGTTTTATTCCGGCATTTTCTTCCCGATGGACCAAATGCTGTCGTTCAGTTGCTAAGTCGTATCCTACTCTACAACCCCATGGACTGCAGCAAACTCGTGTCCCTTGAGTTGGTGATGCTATCCAACCATCTCATCCTCTGCTACCCTCTTCTCCTCCTGCCTTCAGCCTTTCCCAGCTTCGGGGTCTTTTCCAATGGGTCGGCTCTTTGCATCAGGTGGCCAAGTGTTGGAGTTTCAGCTTCAGCATCAGTCCTTACAAATAAATATTCAGGGTTGATTTCCTTTAAGATTGACTGGTTTGATCTCCTTACAGCCCAAGGGGTTTTTGAGAGTCTTCTCCAGCACCACAGTTCAAAAGCATCAATTCTTTGGTGTTCAGCCTTCGTTATGGTCCAGCTCTCACATCTTTATATGACTGCTGGAGAAACCATCACTGTGACTATATGGACCTTTGTCAGCAAAGTGATGTCTTTGCTTTTCAATATGCTGCTTAGGTTTCTCACGGCTTTCCTCCCAAGGAGCAAGATGTCTGTCCCTATGTATCTTGAATAAGTATCTGGCTTTGAATACTCTTTGAACTAGCTTTACCATCCTGCAGATTTCCTCCTTAATAAATATATTAATNTAGGTTTCTCACGGCTTTCCTCCCAAGGAGCAAGATGTCTGTCCCTATGTATCTTGAATAAGTATCTGGCTTTGAATACTCTTTGAACTAGCTTTACCATCCTGCAGATTTCCTCCTTAATAAATATATTAATCAGTGTTCTCCCAAGAAGGTGAACACATGGACTATATATCGGTACAGAGAGAAAGAACGAGATTGATCATGAAGAGTTTGTTCATGTGACTTTGAAGGTTGAGAAGTCCAATGCTCTGTCATCTTCAGGCTTGAGACTCAAGAA
>SJYW01049599.1:13109-67034 GCA_006410735.1 Raphicerus campestris
ACTCTGTGCGACCCCATAGATGGCAGCCCACCTAGACAGCATATTAAAAAGCAGAAACATTGTTTTGCCAACAAAGGTCTGTCTGGTCAAGGCTATGGTTTTTCCAGTGGTCATGTATGGATGTGAAAGTTGGACTATAAAGAAAGCTGAGTGCCAGAGAATCAATGCTTTTGAACTGTGGTGTTGGAGAAGACTCTTGAGAGTGACTTGGACTGCAAGGAGATCCAACCAGTCCATCCTAAAGGAGATCAGTCCTGGGTGTTCATTGGAAGGACTGATGCTGAAGCTGAAACTCCAATACTTTGACCACCTCATACAAAGAGTTGACTCATTTGAAAAGACCCTGATGCTGGGAAAGATTGAGGGAAGGAGGAGATGGGGATGACAGAGGATGAAATGGTTGGATGGCATCACCAACTCTATGTACATGGGAGTTGGTGATGGACAGGGAGGCCTGGCATGCTGTGGTTCATGGGGTTGCAAAGAGTTGGACATGACTGAGAGACTGAACTGAATATATACACACACACGAATTATGTAATTTTTTTAAATTTGTTTTTACTACTGCAATATAAGCTCTACACTGTCAGGAGCCATATCTGTCTCATTTCCAAGCTCAGCACGAAGTGAGGCACCCTGTCCAAAAATGGTGCAGGATCAACGCTCTAGATCAGTTCAGTTCAGTTCACTCGCTTAGTCGTGTCCAACTCTTTACGACCCCATGGTCTGCAGCACACCAGGCCTCCCTGTCCTTCACCAACTCCTGGAGTTCACTCAAACTCATGTCCATTCAGTCAGTGATGCCATCCAACCATCTCATCCTCTGTTTTCCCCTTCTTCTCCCACCTTCAATCTTTCCCAGCATCAGGGTCTTTTCAAATGAGTCAGTTCTTCACATCAGGTGGCCAAAGGATTAGAGTTTCAGCTTCAGCATCAGTCCTTCCAATGAATATTCAGGACTGATTTCTTTTAGAAGGGACTGGTTGGATCTCCTTGCAGTCCAAGTCACTCTCAAGAGTTTTCTCCAACACCACAGTTCAAAAGCATCAATTCTTCGGCACTCAGCCTTCCTTATAGTCCAACTCTCACATCCACACATGACCACTGGAAAAACCATAGCTTTGACTAGATGGACCTTTGTTGGCAATGCTGTAGATAAGGGAAAAAATAAATGGATGAGTCAAGTGAGGAATCCTCAAGGAAAGATGTGTCTTCTGGGACTGCCCAGGGCTCCCTCTCCTCCCCTTAGGGAGGGGCTGCTGATATCTTAGAACACAATTATGTCTGCTAATGTTCTGGCTCAATAGATGAGATGAGCATTATACCAATAGTAGCATAATCACAGGGAAGGTAGAATCCACCCCAGCTCTCTATGGCCATAACCACACGTGGAGAGACATTTCTGCACTCAAAAATAAATGAAGAGTTAAGCAAACCCCAGAAATTCTGTGATATCCAGAAACAAAGAAAATTATGTTTTAAAAAAAAAAGCGTGCAAAAATAAACCTCAGTAAAGTTGAAAAGCACCTACTGGAGCTCTCAAAAATATCTTTAAAAAATAAGAGAAGAAGTTTCAGAAATAAGAGATGAAGAATGAATAAATAACCAACAGGATGAGAAGCAGTGAATAATTCAAACGGAGTCAATAAAGAACAAATTAAAGAAAAGGAATGATGTTGACATGGAACAAAACAGGACCTGAGGCTCTAAATGAGGCAAGTGATCCGGCAAGTAAACATCAGATCCAGAAAGGATCCATGACCTTCCAAAGAGTGAGGGAAGAAGGACAAAACAATTAATATCATGAGAGAGAATATGACAGATGAGAAGGGCAGAGAGTGAAGATGGGATATGGAGATGGTGTGTTTCATGCAAAAAGCCCAGGATAAATGGGACAGAAGCAAAATAAATCTTCCTAAAGTTGGAGGGGAAAAAAAAGCTTGAATCTGAAGTCTGAAATGGATTTCCACTAGCAAAACTGGATTTGCACTAAATAAAAGCCCATAGAAATACACTGATAATAGCCTCAAGTTTTAAGAATAAATAAAAAATGTAACAAGTATGCATGCAGGAAGCAAAAGCAAAATTGAAAAGAAGTTGCTTACAGAGAGTCAGTGAGGTTGGCCTCAGACTTCTCCTTTGTGACATTAAATGTCTTTATATTTTTGAGATGTTTGGAAGCCCAGGAACACAGAAAAGATTCTAAAATATATTGATAAGATGTTACTGTACAACTGGAAAGCAATAGACAATTTTTTATACTTGATATTTATAGAGAATATGTTTTCATATGCATTTTAATTTAATTAAAAATAGAATATAAATATTTAAAGCAAAATTTTAATTTAAAATCTAAAATTTAAAAAATGTAGTTACTTTCAGAAATAAAGTATATCAATAAATAGGGAAGATCATCATGGAAGACTGTGTTACCAGTAATGGTGACTGAATCATTGGGATTAACTCTGACTGAAACAACAAACTCTGATTAAAACAATATTTTGCTTCACAAAATAGACACCCCCGTAAAAGCAGGGAAGAATGAAATGGTAATAGGGTTCCCCAAGCCATGTTCTGGAATGACTTGGAGAAGGCGGAATCACAAACCCCAAAGACCTCGGAGGAGACCCCTCTTTTGGTCCTAGGCTATTTTGACGGTGTGAGGCCAACACTGACATGGCCTTTCCATTCCCCACCTCAGGAGACTATAGGAAAGGCCCCACAGGGATCAGAAAAGCGTCAGGTCCTTTGGAGGCTGTGATCCCTGAGCAACTGCATATTCATACGTATCGGGGCCCCAGGCCCGGGTGGGACAAGGAAGATCAGACCAGAATGCGGGGATAATATATGGTATTTGTTTTTTCTCCTTCTGATTTACTTCACTCTATGCAATAGTCTCTAGGTCTATCCACGTCTCTATAAACATATGGACATCAAGGGGGAAAGGGGGATGAATTGGGAGACAAGTATTGGCATATAAACACTATTGATATTATGTACAAAATAGATAACTAGTGAGAACCCACCATGTAGCTCAGGGAACCCCACTCCGTGCTCTGTGGTGACGTAAATGGGCAGGAAATCCAAGGAAGAGAGTGTATGTGTGTATGTAGACCCGGTTCACTTTGCTGTGCAATACAAACTAACACTACCTTGTAAGCAACTATATCCCTTTTTTTTTTAATGAACATGGGCAGCTGGCACCTCCCTGGGGAGGGCACAGTCACACAAAGAGTAAATGTTCACAGTGCCACACAAGGAAATAAGCAAGATGGGTGAGGAAGAACAGAAATCTATGAGAGCAGAAGCAACCCTGGAATTATCAGCAGAGAACTGACATTTCCCATGCTTCCCACCGTTAAAGAACCAAACAACAAGATGGAAACCTTCAGGGAATTAAAAAAAGAAAAAAAATAATAATGAAAGAGGACAGAGCAGATTTGGAAAAGGACCAGAGAGTTTCTAAAAATGAAAGATAGGACGACTAAAAATTTAACAAAACCAATAGACACACTTGGCATCAGAATGGATGATAGACAAAGAGAATTCGTGAGAAAGAAGGAAAATAAGAAACAAAGTCCTGACCAAAGACTGGCACACACCTCAGGAGGGAGGGTCAGGAGTGGGGGAACCTATGAATACTCAGACAAGCACACGTATGTATGACCGGAGTTCTAGAAGGGGAGGAGGAAATGAAGAACAGGAATTATCTGATGAGAACATGCGGGAGAATTTTCCAAAACCAGTGGAAGACCCTAATCCACAGACTCAAGAGGTCAAAGCAATCTCAAATACAAAAAACAAAGAGAAATATCTAGAAAAGTCAAGTGAACCTGCAGAGAACTAAAGACAATAAACATAATTTAAGAGAAAGTAAGGGAAGAAGGTGACTTCCCCTGTGAAAGGTCTTCAGTGCAAGAGTGAGCTTCTGGGCAAGTACAGGCGACACAGTGACAATAATTATTTCTGTGTTGCTGTAGTTTAGTCACCAAAAGGTGTCTGATGCTTTGAGGGCCCATGGACTACAGCATACCTGGCTTCCCTGTCCTTCCCTACCTCTGGGAGTTTGCTCAAATTCATGTCCATTGAGCCTGTGATACGATCCAACAGTCTCATCCTCTGTCACCCCTTTCTTCTCCTGCCTTCAATCTTTCCCAGCATCAGGGCCTTTTCCAGTGAGTCAGCTCTCTGCATCAGGTGGTCAAAGTATTGGAACTTCAGCATCAGCATCAGTCCTTCCAGTGAATATTCAGAGTTGATTTCCCTTAGGATTGCCTGTTTTGACTCTCAAGAGTCTTCTCCAGCACCACGATTCAAAAGCGCCAATTCTTCAGTGCTCAGCCTTCTTTACGGTCCAACTCTTACATCCATACATGACTACTGGGAAAACCATAGCTTTGATTATACGGACCTTTAGTGGCAGAGTAATCTGTTTTTCAATATATTGTCTAAGTTTGTCACAGCTTTTCTTCCTAGTAGAACCATCTTTTAATTTCATATCTGCAGTCACTGTCCGCAGTGATTTTGGAGCCCAAGAAAATAAAATGTGCCACTGTTTCTACTTTTCCCCCATCTGTTTGTCATGAAGTGATGGGACCAGATGCCATGATCTTAGTTTTTTGAATGTTGAGTTTTAGGCCAGCTTTTTCACCCTCCTCTTTCACTTTCATCAAGAAACTCTTTAGTCCTCTTCACTTTCTGCCATTAAAGTTGTACCTTCTGCATATCTGAGGTTGTTTATATGTCTCCCAGGTATCTTGATTCCAGCTTGGGATTCATCCAGACTAGCATTTCACATGATGTACTATGCATAGAAGTTAAATAAGCACAGTGACAATATACAGCCTTGCTGACGTATTCCTTTCACAGTTTTGAATCAGTCCATTGTCCCATGTCTAGTTCTGATTGTTGCTTCTTTACCTCCATACAGGTTTCTCAGGAGACAGGTAAGGTTTCTGGTATTCCCACTTGTTTAAGAATTTTCCACAGTTTGTTGTGATATTTCTAGTGGAGCTAATAAAGAAAGAGAAGGAAAATTCCAACCAGGATCTAGGAAATGGTTAAAATACACTACATCGTTTGTATTACCAGGGAGAAGGAAAAAGACTTTGGTGAACTTTAAACTCGAATACTGAAGTCTGCCTGTTGCAATTTTCAGAATAAACCCCAAAATAAAACCTGAGAAGGTTCCCAGCGTGAAAGAAGAAAACTCAGTGAAATGATTTTTTAAATCCTATCTAAGGCAAGCAAGGAGATAAAAAGAAAGATAGGGTCAGTGGAAAAAAATAAAAATACAAACACCAAAGAAGGTGGCAGAACGACACTCACCTACCTGTGGACGGGAGTGGCGGGAAATCGGCCCTGCCGGCCTGGAAGTCCGGGATCTCCAGGTTCTTAGACCCGGCCTTCCTCTAAGCAAGGGGCCCAGCGGTTGCCAGGAGAGCAGATGTCCTCTCTCCCGGGTCCTCCTTCCACACCCCAGGAATCCACAAATGCAGTCTGGAGGCTGTGCTGGTGGAGGTGGGGTGGGGAGCAGGAGGAGAGAGGAAGGAGCAGGGAAGAAACAGGCGAACTGCTTGGTGTGCAGATGGAGAGGAAGCGCGAGGTTGGGCCAGGGCTACGGAGGCTGGGGTGTTAAGTTCTGCCCGGGACCCCTGCGTACAGCAGGCGGGGCGACTGGAAAGAGCCCAGAAGTTGACCCTGTGGGGCCTGGGGCCTGCATTCCCTGAAGTGATGGCATCCTGACCCGGGGTCCAGGCCTTGGCAACCCCTGCAGTGACCAGCCCCTGGGTGTGGGGTGCCCTCCCCAGAGGCTGGACCTGGAGCCAGGCAGCATCCTGGAGCCAGCATGGGCCTTCCCCGGGAGCCAGCATGTCTCCCAGCTGGGGAGGGAGCGCATGTCTCCCAGCTGGNTGATTTACTTCACTCTATGCAATAGTCTCTAGGTCTATCCACGTCTCTATAAACATATGGACATCAAGGGGGAAAGGGGGATGAATTGGGAGACAGGTATTGGCATATAAACACTATTGATATTATGTACAAAATAGATAACTAGTGAGAACCCACCATGTAGCTCAGGGAACCCCACTCCGTGCTCTGTGGTGACGTAAATGGGCAGGAAATCCAAGGAAGAGAGTGTATGTGTGTATGTAGACCCGGTTCACTTTGCTGTGCAATACAAACTAACACTACCTTGTAAGCAACTATATCCCTTTTTTTTTTAATGAACGTGGGCAGCTGGCACCTCCCTGGGGAGGGCACAGTCACACAAAGAGTAAATGTTCACAGTGCCACACAAGGAAATAAGCAAGATGGGTGAGGAAGAACAGAAATCTATGAGAGCAGAAGCAACCCTGGAATTATCAGCAGAGAACTGACATTTCCCATGCTTCCCACCGTTAAAGAACCAAACAACAAGATGGAAACCTTCAGGGAATTAAAAAAAGAAAAAAAATAATAATGAAAGAGGACAGAGCAGATTTGGAAAAGGACCAGAGAGTTTCTAAAAATGAAAGATAGGACGACTAAAAATTTAACAAAACCAATAGACACACTTGGCATCAGAATGGATGATAGACAAAGAGAATTCGTGAGAAAGAAGGAAAATAAGAAACAAAGTCCTGACCAAAGACTGGCACACACCTCAGGAGGGAGGGTCAGGAGTGTGGGGACCTATGAATACTCAGACAAGCACACGTATGTATGACCGGAGTTCTAGAAGGGGAGGAGGAAATGAAGAACAGGAATTATCTGATGAGAACATGCGGGAGAATTTTCCAAAACAGAGGTTCTTAGACCCGGCCTTCCTCTGTGGATTGGGAAGACCCTAATCCACAGACTCAAGAGGTCAAAGCAATCTCAAATACAAAAAACAAAGAGAAATATCTAGAAAAGTCAAGTGAACCTGCAGAGAACTAAAGACAATAAACATAATTTAAGAGAAAGTAAGGGAAGAAGGTGACTTCCCCTGTGAAAGGTCTTCAGTGCAAGAGTGAGCTTCTGGGCAAGTACAGGCGACACAGTGACAATAATTATTTCTGTGTTGCTGTAGTTTAGTCACCAAAAGGTGTCTGATGCTTTGAGGGCCCATGGACTACAGCATACCTGGCTTCCCTGTCCTTCCCTACCTCTGGGAGTTTGCTCAAATTCATGTCCATTGAGCCTGTGATACGATCCAACAGTCTCATCCTCTGTCACCCCTTTCTTCTCCTGCCTTCAATCTTTCCCAGCATCAGGGCCTTTTCCAGTGAGTCAGCTCTCTGCATCAGGTGGTCAAAGTATTGGAACTTCAGCATCAGCATCAGTCCTTCCAGTGAATATTCAGAGTTGATTTCCCTTAGGATTGCCTGTTTTGACTCTCAAGAGTCTTCTCCAGCACCACGATTCAAAAGCGCCAATTCTTCAGTGCTCAGCCTTCTTTACGGTCCAACTCTTACATCCATACATGACTACTGGGAAAACCATAGCTTTGATTATACGGACCTTTAGTGGCAGAGTAATCTGTTTTTCAATATATTGTCTAAGTTTGTCATAGCTTTTCTTCCTAGTAGAACCATCTTTTAATTTCATATCTGCAGTCACTGTCCGCAGTGATTTTGGAGCCCAAGAAAATAAAATGTGCCACTGTTTCTACTTTTCCCCCATCTGTTTGTCATGAAGTGATGGGACCAGATGCCATGATCTTAGTTTTTTGAATGTTGAGTTTTAGGCCAGCTTTTTCACCCTCCTCTTTCACTTTCATCAAGAAACTCTTTAGTCCTCTTCACTTTCTGCCATTAAAGTTGTACCTTCTGCATATCTGAGGTTGTTTATATGTCTCCCAGGTATCTTGATTCCAGCTTGGGATTCATCCAGACTAGCATTTCACATGATGTACTATGCATAGAAGTTAAATAAGCACAGTGACAATATACAGCCTTGCTGACGTATTCCTTTCACAGTTTTGAATCAGTCCATTGTCCCATGTCTAGTTCTGATTGTTGCTTCTTTACCTCCATACAGGTTTCTCAGGAGACAGGTAAGGTTTCTGGTATTCCCACTTGTTTAAGAATTTTCCACAGTTTGTTGTGATATTTCTAGTGGAGCTAATAAAGAAAGAGAAGGAAAATTCCAACCAGGATCTAGGAAATGGTTAAAATACACTACATCGTTTGTATTACCAGGGAGAAGGAAAAAGACTTTGGTGAACTTTAAACTCGAATACTGAAGTCTGCCTGTTGCAATTTTCAGAATAAACCCCAAAATAAAACCTGAGAAGGTTCCCAGCGTGAAAGAAGAAAACTCAGTGAAATGATTTTTTAAATCCTATCTAAGGCAAGCAAGGAGATAAAAAGAAAGATAGGGTCAGTGGAAAAAAATAAAAATACAAACACCAAAGAAGGTGGCAGAACGACACTCACCTACCTGTGGACGGGAGTGGCGGGAAATCGGCCCTGCCGGCCTGGAAGTCCGGGATCTCCAGGTTCTTAGACCCGGCCTTCCTCTAAGCAAGGGGCCCAGCGGTTGCCAGGAGAGCAGATGTCCTCTCTCCCGGGTCCTCCTTCCACACCCCAGGAATCCACAAATGCAGTCTGGAGGCTGTGCTGGTGGAGGTGGGGTGGGGAGCAGGAGGAGAGAGGAAGGAGCAGGGAAGAAACAGGCGAACTGCTTGGTGTGCAGATGGAGAGGAAGCGCGAGGTTGGGCCAGGGCTACGGAGGCTGGGGTATTAAGTTCTGCCCGGGACCCCTGCGTACAGCAGGCGGCGCGACTGGAAAGAGCCCAGAAGTTGACCCTGTGGGGCCTGGGGCCTGCATTCCCTGAAGTGATGGCATCCTGACCCGGGGTCCAGGCCTTGGCAACCCCTGCAGTGACCAGCCCCTGGGTGTGGGGTGCCCTCCCCAGAGGCTGGACCTGGAGCCAGGCAGCATCCTGGAGCCAGCATGGGCCTTCCCCGGGAGCCAGCATGTCTCCCAGCTGGGGAGGGAGCGCATGTCTCCCAGCTGGAAAAGGAAGCGCATGTCTCCCAGTTGGGGAGGGAGCGCATCCGTTCCCGGGGGTCCTGGGCCCTTGAGCAGCCATCGTAGCGTCCAGGTCCACACGCCTGGCCGCCTCAGCCAGGCTTGACCCTGACCCTGAGCTGTGAGCCTGCTCCCTTCCCCACCTGTCCTCTCCTCTCTCTCTTCGTCCACGGCCAAAGCCTAGGCTGTGAACCTGGTCCAGCCTCAGCTCCCATCTTCCTGCCTGGGGCCCTGCGGGGCGGCACAGGGTTCACCTCCAGGCTGCTACGTGCACAGCACCATCTCCACCAGGCTGACCCTGACGTGCGCAGTGCGCAGGCTGGGCCAGGTGACCCCAACATGGTCGGCGCGGAGAGCGGCCCCTTCCCAGCTGGAATTCCCTGACCTTTCCAGTTTGGTTCATCAGCTGCTTCACGAAGTTTTTAAAGGCATCGCAGGGAGGCTTTCCTTCCAACAGGCCCGCAGGACAGGCTTCCCAGGAGGGTCTGAATGCAAACAAGTATTTAAGATATTCTCTGGTTAGCCAAGTCCCTTGGTTTTTTTTAGAATGGTTCTTTTAAGTCTTGAATGTAAAGTGTTTAGAAGTGAAGGGATCAGATGCTCTGAAGCCAGAGAACGAGGGTTTGCTGGGGTGAGCAGGAAGGAAGTTGAGAGCCTTCCACCGCAAGCATCCGGTGGCACAGAGGTGGTGCCCTGGGCCCGGAATTCAGCCCACTCAAGCAAACTCTCTTCCCAAATATGTCTTTCCCTTCCACCTCAGACTGGCCTGGAAGTTTGTTTGAATTTCTGCTGGCCGTGGGGCTTCCCAGGTGGTTTAAACAGTAGAGATCTGCCTGCAATGTGGAGGACCCAGGTTCGATCCAGGGGTTGGGAAGATCCCCTGGAGGAGGGCATGGCAACCCAGTCCACTCTTCTTGCCTGGAGAATCCCATGGACAGGGGAACCTGGTGGGCTACAGTCCATGGGGTCACAAAGAGTCGGACACGACTGAGCAACCAACACTTTCACTTTCAGCTGGCCACAGAGTGGAAGGGATCCCCCCTCAGCTCCCCACACTTCCTGGGACAAATCACTGCGTATTTGGCAAAACTTTCAGAGGCAACACCCAGGAAGGTTCCCTGTGCAGAGCCCAAAGCTTGGCCCAGCGGGAACCAAAAAGCTGGAACAAGTCAAAGAATTAAATTATCTATGGATCACCGGAGGGAATACCTGCTGCTTCTCCTATCTTTTATTTATTATAATTAATATGTGTAGCTCATGCATCTTGCAGATGCAGGAAACAAATAACTGAGAATATAATGAATATGTTTTATTAAAAAGTTCAGATGAAGTTGAAAAAAATTAGAAGGTCGATTAATTACTGTAGTATCTATTTACATAAAAGCATACAGACAGATGCTTCAAAATCATTTTTAAAACAACTCTCAAAATATCTAGTTACTATCTAGATTTTTTCTCATGGTTTTTGTATGGTGACAATTGTAGTATTTCTAATATATTATGTTAGATGTGGAAGATGTTGTAAGCCAAAAATCAACTTGTTCGTAATTCTTTTTACATATCCTGAAACATAAATGTCATGATCTCTATAAATCTGACATATTACAGTTGTGTACAATGAGATTAATGGTTTGAAATAATATTTCTCACAATGGTGTCCAAGGCCAGAGGTTCACAGATACATCTCAGGGAGTTTTGTAAGTTACTTGAGAATTTTTTTTTTCTGTTGTCATGTGGCTGAAAATCGAAAAAAAGAAAAGTATTTTTGTAATATGAAAACTTCTCTTTTACCATAATTTCCCACCAAAAGCCATCTCTATGAAATAAAATTTCAGTTTCTGAAGTGACTGTTTTTCTTACTGAAGTTGGTGGAATCCCCAGGGATGCCTCAAATATACTTTGGGATTTTTCCATGGCTCTTTTTCTTACAGAATCATAATTGGATTCTGATGTCACAACTTACAGAAATAATACACTTCAGGTCAACAGAGTTGCATGCAAGTGAATCCTTATTTGTCTCTTTTCTTAAAGAAAAAAGAGAACATTTACACATACATAGATTATATTGGGCATTGAATTATTGGATTTTTTCAAGTGAAAACACTTGACCTGTGTGCCTTGGGACCTGCAGTGGGCAGACTCCAGGGTGGTCCATGATGTTCCTCATGGTGTTCACACCCTTTTGTGGGACCCCTCCCCAGCCTTGAAATGTGGGGGAACCTTGACTAATTTCTAACCAACAGAATGTGGCAAAGAGACAGGAGGCATGGACTGCACACACGGTCACACTGCACACCAGTGTAACACTGGCCTTGCTTGGACATGCTCCTCTTTGCTCACTTTGTGAGATGGCCTATGGAGAACACCACATGGCCAGAACCCGGGGTGGTCTCCCACCAGCTGGAGGAACCTTAGGTTCCCGATCCTGCTGCAAGAGAGAGTGAATGCTACCAACAGACACATGATTTTGGAAGCAGAACGATTCCCAGCTGAGCCTTCAGATGAGACCACAGTCCTGCAAATCTGCCTTGATCAAAGCCCAGCCAAGCTGCATCCTTACTTTTGATGGACAGAAAGTACGAGATTTAATATGTCATTCTGAGCTGTCAAGACTGTGCTAATATGTCACATAGCACTAGGGAACTCACACAAGATCTGTCCATTCCTGACCTCTCTGGATCAACTGTTGAGACAATTAATCCCCATAACCAGCTTTCAGCGAGTTCCTTTCCACTTCCAGCCCCTTCACTCTGTTCTGCTTGCCCCTGACAAAGCCTGAGCTCCCATCTCTTGCTGCCCAAGCCCTGTAGTGTCTCCTCTTGCTACAAGGCAGAGTCTGAACTCCTAGGCTTGGCGTTCACCACCCTCATCAGGAGAGCTGGCCCTTTTCTTCCCTCTGCTGGCCACATCTGCCGTGTTTCTCCTCCACACCTCACACTGCTTCTCACCCTGCAGCTCTGCCTCTGTCAAGTCCCCTCAGCCCTGCCCTCCATACTCCTTACATTTCTGATCTTGCCTGAGCCCCACAGGAACCTTGAGGGGTGATCATCATCATCCCTACTTTGAACAGGAGAATGTAGGGGGCACCAGAATTGCCCAGACTCACTGCTGGTGAGGGCCCTCCTGCAACTATACCCCAGACCCGCCTGTCGTCCAGCTCTCCCTTCCCTGAGGACAATCCAGGTCCTCTCTTCCTGGTTTGGGTCCTGCAGATGAGCCCTGCAGTGAGAGCCCCTCCGTCCTGAGAGGTTGGAGGCCGTGGCTGAGCTGCAGCCCCGCTCTCTGCCTTCACACCCACCCTCTGTCCTGCTCTGTGCCAGGAGGGAGAGCGGCCTTGGGTGTGTCGCGAGTGTCTGCAGCATTAATCCATGAGCAGGGCTGCAGGGGACCCAGAGGGTGCAGGGAGAGTGTGGTCCAGCCTCCTCCACGTCAGATCACCCTCTGCCTACAGCCACAGCTTCTGTGGGCAGCTGCTCCCTATCCGGTTCTATTGACCACTCTCCCTGCCTCCCTGGCCTGAGACTGGCCATGCCCCTGGTGAGCAGCTTAGGATACTCCCCCTCTTAGGCCTCCCCGAGCTCTGCCCACAGTGGACACATGCTCCCTTCATGAAACGCTGTTCAGTCTCTCCAGAGTGAATGTGCCCCCCGTTTCTCAGCAAGCCTGCCGCAGGGCCCCACTGGACGGGGCCTGGGACCCCTCTCTGGCTTAGAAGGATGGCTTGGGTTCCTCTGTGTCTGCCCAGAGGGAGCACAGCCCCTTCCACTGATGCCCCCCCCCCACCGCCGCCTTCTCCAGGCGCCGTGGTGCTACCTGACCTGGTGCCACCTGTCGCCAGGACTCCTGCATCTTCTCCAGAGCATCACGGAGGCTTCCCGGGGCCCAAGGCTGCTGCAGGCGTGGCTGCGTGCCTGTGCGTGTGTGCAGAGCCAGCAGTCTCCTGCTCTTTACCGCAGAAGCTCTAGGTACTTCTCCTAGACTATGAAAGAGCTGTTCCGTTCATTATTATCTGCTGGAGTATCTTTAACATAACTCCAGCAGATCCCAGGAAACGTGATCTTGAAAAAGAGCTTGTACAGTAATTAAAGGTTGTATTGAGAACATCATTAACGCCAATGACCCAGTCCATTAGCAGTTTAAATGCCTTTTACCTTAACGTGATTATATTCAATGAAATCCTGATGATGTTAAACAAGTGAGAACACAGATAATTTCAGGCTGTGCTATCTTACGTAGCATCTCTCCCATAGTCAGATGGCTGGGACATCTCACACAGCTGGCCGTGCAGCAGAACTCCAGTTGCAAACCACAACCCCAAAACCCCAACTCAGTTGCATTCCCATGTACACAGCAAATACGTCTAAATAGATTCAGGTAAATCCAGCCACCATAGTGGTTCCTGTTGCTATGTCAAGACACCTGTTCACTGAATCACTAGAAGAAGTCAAGTGCTGACTCTCAGCTAGTGTGCTGAGGGATTTGTACTGGATGAGGTGGATTTACAGTCAAGTGGCTCCTCTGAGAGGCCAGATGGGCTCTGGCGTGGACCACAGGGAATGGCTGGAGTTGCCCTTACCGGCTGCAGATGAGCTGAGTCCCCGTGAATCCCGAGAGCGTGTACCAGCCCTGCACCCTGGAAGCGGCAGGGACAATCACAAAATCAAGACAGCATACGTCTCACTTGCCCAGACAGAGGCGAGTCGCCCCAGATGGTAGAGACTGCCTAAGTGCCAGGGGACAGATCTGTTCTCAGGAAGTGATGACCTCTTTCTGTGTTACGTGGCACTCCTGAGCCAGCAGATGGCTTGGCTTTAATGGGAATCATCTTATCCCTGAGAGTCCCTTGGACTGCAAGGAGATCAAACCAGTCAATCTAAAGGAAATTAACCCTGAATATTCATTGGAAGGACTGATGCTGAAGTTGAAGCTCCAATCCTTTGGCCACATGATGTGAAGAGCTGACTCACTGGGAAAGACTCTGATGCTGGGAAAGATCAAAGGCAGGAGCAGAAGGGGGAGACAGGATGAGATGTTTGGATGGCATCATTGACTCAACGGACATGTTTGTGCAAACTCCGAAAAATAGTGAAGGACAGGGAAGCCTGGTGCAGTCCATGGGGTTGCAAACAGTTGGATACAAGTTAGCAACTTGTAACCAGCAACCCTTATACTAATCCAGGCAACATAGTTAATAATGAGTTTATGTTCTATTCCTCGGCAGTAAACTGTCTAGATTACTGTTTTCCTAGACAGAAAAGGTAGACATCGGTTCCAGAATAGCTTGTGACTTTAAGTCCTTCCAGTTCACGTGCCCCTCACTTCCAAAGGCTCCAAGAATGTCCCTTCTTTGGGCACATTTAAGACGACATTTCACAGCCGGGTGCAGCCATGTGACTACGTCTCTGCCGTGGAACCTGAGCCCCGTAGGCAATACCTGACCTTGGCTTGTAAACCCGCGCTCTTCTGTCACTCAGCTCTGCCCGGTCAGCTGTGGCATTCCTGCCTGGCCGTGGAGCGGCCCGCGCACAGCTCCCACCCTGAAACCACGGCCGGCTGACCCGGGCACTCCACCAGCACGGTCACGCTGGCGAGAAATCAGCTCCTGCTATCGTAAGGACCTCGGGTTTCAGCTGTTGGTAACTCCAACAAGGTCCAAGTTCCGTGGAGACAATACAGCTTCTTTCACTCGAGGCTGAGGTTCAGCATCCTGGGTGAGGTCAAGCCGTCCAGTCAGCCCTCTGTCCTGGAAGCCTGTCCTCTCGCGCACAGAGCTCTCTGAGCTCATGTTGGCCGTGGAGTCGGCAAACCTGATGACCGGCTGGCAGGACTGGGGCCTCCAGGACACGTAAGGCCATGTCTGACCCCCTTCTTGGAAATGCATTGTGATCTGCGGTGTTTTTTCCTGCCCACCCTTTGTTTCCTTGCATATCTGCTCTCAGTATCTAGCGCCCTGCAGGCACTGAGGCAAAGGCGTTCTGATAAGAGACATCATGTTACAAGCAAACGCATCCATCATTCCTAAACAGCTGTTCTCTTGGACCCAGTATGCCTCAGCAGGGCAGGCCTTGCCTTTTCCATCAGACAGAGTCCAAGCCTCTGAGAGCTGGGGCAGCTGCTTCTGCACCACAGCCTGGTCCATCCCCCCACCGACTCCTCCTTACAGAGGCCGTGCGCCTGACTCTGAGCCACCCGTGGCAGCTTAGTGGCTGCTCATGTCTGACTCTGTGCGACTCCAGGGACTGTAGCCCGCCAGGCTCCTCTGTCCACGGGATTTCCCAGAAAAGAATGCTGGAGTGGGTTGCCATTCCCTTCTCCAGAGGATCTTCCTGACCTGGGGATAGCACCCATGCCCTCTGCACCGGCAGGTGGATTCTCTACCAGTGAGCCACCAGTGACGCCCAGAACCTGAATCGCCCAAAAGGAATCAATTCTCCTCCCTGTCTATTTCCAGAGGGTGGCTCAGATGTAAGGAATCTGCCTGCAGTGCAGGAGGCCCAGATTCAGTCCCTGGGTCAGGAAGATCCCTTGGAGAAAGGAATGGCCACCCACTCTAGTATTCTTGCCTGGAAAATCCCATGGACAGAGGAGCCAGGTGGGCTGTATAGTCCATGGGGTCGCAAAGAGCTGGACCCAACTTAGCAACTAAACCACAATATGTACGTTTACAAATCGCACACTGACTATGTATTTGTTTGGCTTCTTTGCTTTTATTCATCGTTTTATCCCCAGGACCTGGTACTGAAGATGGGCTGTGACAGGGACTTGCTGAATCCATCTCAATTCCCAGATGAAGCAGGCCCTCGGGTGCAGCAGAGGCCGCCTGTTTAAACACATCCAAACGGGCTGTCTGGCTCCCTGGCATAAGGCTCAGGGACATTCTCATTCTGGAACAAAATGTCAAAGTGTTTGTGATTCAAGTGCGTGCTTCAGTCTATGCCAGGAGCCCAGTGGAAAATGGAGATTCCGGGAAAGTAGAAGAGATGGGAAGGGTGAGAGCCAGGCTTTAAAGCACTCAGTGGCAAGCCTGAGCCATTGCACGGCTCCTCCGAGCCGCGGCAGCTGTGCACCGGCTCCTCGGGCCGTCTGGTGCCAAGCACTGGTGACCTGGGCGGTGTGCCGCGGCGTGCCATTATTGTCTGTGATAGGGACACTCAGGGAGGAAGACCGTCTCCCACGTGGAAGCCTGTGTGAGTAAAGAAAGTTAAAAGCAGCTGTCAGCATCAGGTCGAGATGCCAGCGAGACCGCAGCCCTGTCCTCAGACAACTGCAGCCTAGATGCAGAAGCTATGTGCGTGCAGGGTCCAGGTCTGCCCACAGCCAGCATGGACCGTCCAGCCCCTCACCCGTGCACGGGCAGGTCTAACAAGATTGGCAGCGTACACTCAGCCCCGTGCCCACCCCAGGAAGCCCAGGGCAAAATCGAGCGGGTTCCACTGTTTGCTTTACTGAGCTCCACGGGGTCATTGCCGGTCCCACAGGGCTCTCGACCCTTCCAGGTCTGAGAGCCCCAAAATGCCTAGGCAGACAATTGCTAATTCACACTTTTTTTTTTTTTCTTTTTGGTCAGGGACGTGTGTCAGAGCTAACTCCTTGCTAATAGGAGTGTGCCAGGGTGAGATTTGTGCTATCACAGCACTAAAAGGTGGTGTGAGTCCCATGTGGGAAAGGTGAGAGCCCCCACCCCCACTAGGGCAGGAGTCTGGGGGTCTGAGGAGGCTGGGTGGCCAGAAAGACTGGAGATGGGGGGAGGGTGCAGATGGGAGTCAGTTTTGTGCAGGACAGCGACAGGGTCCAAACCAGTTCAGTCGGGGAAAGCGGCAGCGAGAAGTGGGAGCATGGCCAGCAGGGCTGGGATGCTGAGTACAGCGCAGAGGGGTTCAGGCTTCCCCTGGACACAGGGCAGAGGGGTGTTTGGGCCAGCACTGCTGATACCCCTTGGGTTCCAGCGACTCCTCTGCTTACTCTGAATCCCCATAGTCAAGGTTGGAAGACAATGTGTCACTTCTTTTTTTTGCGGGNGTCACATAGCACTAGGGAACTCACACAAGATCTGTCCATTCCTGACCTCTCTGGATCAACTGTTGAGACAATTAATCCCCATAACCAGCTTTCAGCGAGTTCCTTTCCACTTCCAGCCCCTTCACTCTGTTCTGCTTGCCCCTGACAAAGCCTGAGCCCCCATCTCTTGCTGCCCAAGCCCTGTAGTGTCTCCTCTTGCTACAAGGCAGAGTCTGAACTCCTAGGCTTGGCGTTCGCCACCCTCATCAGGAGAGCTGGCCCTTTTCTTCCCTCTGCTGGCCACATCTGCCCTGTTTCTCCTCCACACCTCACACTGCTTCTCACCCTGCAGCTCTGCCTCTGTCAAGTCCCCTCAGCCCTGCCCTCCATACTCCTTACATTTCTGATCTTGCCTGAGCCCCACAGGAACCTTGAGGGGTGATCATCATCATCCCTACTTTGAACAGGAGAATGTAGGGGGCACCAGAATTGCCCAGACTCACTGCTGGTGAGGGCCCTCCTGCAACTATACCCCAGACCCGCCTGTCGTCCAGCTCTCCCTTCCCTGAGGACAATCCAGGTCCTCTCTTCCTGGTTTGGGTCCTGCAGATGAGCCCTGCAGTGAGAGCCCCTCCGTCCTGAGAGGTTGGAGGCCGTGGCTGAGCTGCAGCCCCGCTCTCTGCCTTCACACCCACCCTCTGTCCTGCTCTGTGCCAGGAGGGAGAGCGGCCTTGGGTGTGTCGCGAGTGTCTGCAGCATTAATCCATGAGCAGGGCTGCAGGGGACCCAGAGGGTGCAGGGAGAGTGTGGTCCAGCCTCCTCCACGTCAGATCACCCTCTGCCTACAGCCACAGCTTCTGTGGGCAGCTGCTCCCTATCCGGTTCTGTTGACCACTCTCCCTGCCTCCCTGGCCTGAGACTGGCCATGCCCCTGGTGAGCAGCTTAGGATACTCCCCCTCTTAGGCCTCCCCGAGCTCTGCCCACAGTGGACACATGCTCCCTTCATGAAACGCTGTTCAGTCTCTCCAGAGTGAATGTGCACCCCGTTTCCCAGCAAGCCTGCCGCAGGGCCCCACTGGACGGGGCCTGGGACCCCTCTCTGGCTTAGAAGGATGGCTTGGGTTCCTCTGTGTCTGCCCAGAGGGAGCACAGCCCCTTCCACTGATGCCCCCCCCCCACCGCCGCCTTCTCCAGGCGCCGTGGTGCTACCTGACCTGGTGCCACCTGTCGCCAGGACTCCTGCATCTTCTCCAGAGCATCACGGAGGCTTCCCGGGGCCCAAGGCTGCTGCAGGCGTGGCTGCGTGCCTGTGCGTGTGTGCAGAGCCAGCAGTCTCCTGCTCTTTACCGCAGAAGCTCTAGGTACTTCTCCTAGACTATGAAAGAGCTGTTCCGTTCATTATTATCTGCTGGAGTATCTTTAACATAACTCCAGCAGATCCCAGGAAACGTGATCTTGAAAAAGAGCTTGTACAGTAATTAAAGGTTGTATTGAGAACATCATTAACGCCAATGACCCAGTCCATTAGCAGTTTAAATGCCTTTTACCTTAACGTGATTATATTCAATGAAATCCTGATGATGTTAAACAAGTGAGAACACAGATAATTTCAGGCTGTGCTATCTTACGTAGCATCTCTCCCATAGTCAGATGGCTGGGACATCTCACACAGCTGGCCGTGCAGCAGAACTCCAGTTGCAAACCACAACCCCAAAACCCCAACTCAGTTGCATTCCCATGTACACAGCAAATACGTCTAAATAGATTCAGGTAAATCCAGCCACCATAGTGGTTCCTGTTGCTATGTCAAGACACCTGTTCACTGAATCACTAGAAGAAGTCAAGTGCTGACTCTCAGCTAGTGTGCTGAGGGATTTGTACTGGATGAGGTGGATTTACAGTCAAGTGGCTCCTCTGAGAGGCCAGATGGGCTCTGGCGTGGACCACAGGGAATGGCTGGAGTTGCCCTTACCGGCTGCAGATGAGCTGAGTCCCCGTGAATCCCGAGAGCGTGTACCAGCCCTGCACCCTGGAAGCGGCAGGGACAATCACAAAATCAAGACAGCATACGTCTCACTTGCCCAGACAGAGGCGAGTCGCCCCAGATGGTAGAGACTGCCTAAGTGCCAGGGGACAGATCTGTTCTCAGGAAGTGATGACCTCTTTCTGTGTTACGTGGCACTCCTGAGCCAGCAGATGGCTTGGCTTTAATGGGAATCATCTTATCCCTGAGAGTCCCTTGGACTGCAAGGAGATCAAACCAGTCAATCTAAAGGAAATTAACCCTGAATATTCATTGGAAGGACTGATGCTGAAGTTGAAGCTCCAATCCTTTGGCCACATGATGTGAAGAGCTGACTCACTGGGAAAGACTCTGATGCTGGGAAAGATCAAAGGCAGGAGCAGAAGGGGGAGACAGGATGAGATGTTTGGATGGCATCATTGACTCAACGGACATGTTTGTGCAAACTCCGAAAAATAGTGAAGGACAGGGAAGCCTGGTGCAGTCCATGGGGTTGCAAACAGTTGGATACAAGTTAGCAACTTGTAACCAGCAACCCTTATACTAATCCAGGCAACATAGTTAATAATGAGTTTATGTTCTATTCCTCGGCAGTAAACTGTCTAGATTACTGTTTTCCTAGACAGAAAAGGTAGACATCGGTTCCAGAATAGCTTGTGACTTTAAGTCCTTCCAGTTCACGTGCCCCTCACTTCCAAAGGCTCCAAGAATGTCCCTTCTTTGGGCACATTTAAGACGACATTTCACAGCCGGGTGCAGCCATGTGACTACGTCTCTGCCGTGGAACCTGAGCCCCGTAGGCAATACCTGACCTTGGCTTGTAAACCCGCGCTCTTCTGTCACTCAGCTCTGCCCGGTCAGCTGTGGCATTCCTGCCTGGCCGTGGAGCGGCCCGCGCACAGCTCCCACCCTGAAACCACGGCCGGCTGACCCGGGNATGGGCTCTGGCGTGGACCACAGGGAATGGCTGGAGTTGCCCTTACCGGCTGCAGATGAGCTGAGTCCCCGTGAATCCCGAGAGCGTGTACCAGCCCTGCACCCTGGAAGCGGCAGGGACAATCACAAAATCAAGACAGCATACGTCTCACTTGCCCAGACAGAGGCGAGTCGCCCCAGATGGTAGAGACTGCCTAAGTGCCAGGGGACAGATCTGTTCTCAGGAAGTGATGACCTCTTTCTGTGTTACGTGGCACTCCTGAGCCAGCAGATGGCTTGGCTTTAATGGGAATCATCTTATCCCTGAGAGTCCCTTGGACTGCAAGGAGATCAAACCAGTCAATCTAAAGGAAATTAACCCTGAATATTCATTGGAAGGACTGATGCTGAAGTTGAAGCTCCAATCCTTTGGCCACATGATGTGAAGAGCTGACTCACTGGGAAAGACTCTGATGCTGGGAAAGATCAAAGGCAGGAGCAGAAAGGGGAGACAGGATGAGATGTTTGGATGGCATCATTGACTCAACGGACATGTTTGTGCAAACTCCGAAAAATAGTGAAGGACAGGGAAGCCTGGTGCAGTCCATGGGGTTGCAAACAGTTGGATACAAGTTAGCAACTTGTAACCAGCAACCCTTATACTAATCCAGGCAACATAGTTAATAATGAGTTTATGTTCTATTCCTCGGCAGTAAACTGTCTAGATTACTGTTTTCCTAGACAGAAAAGGTAGACATCGGTTCCAGAATAGCTCGTGACTTTAAGTCCTTCCAGTTCACGTGCCCCTCACTTCCAAAGGCTCCAAGAATGTCCCTTCTTTGGGCACATTTAAGACGACATTTCACAGCCGGGTGCAGCCATGTGACTACGTCTCTGCCGTGGAACCTGAGCCCCGTAGGCAATACCTGACCTTGGCTTGTAAACCCGCGCTCTTCTGTCACTCAGCTCTGCCCGGTCAGCTGTGGCATTCCTGCCTGGCCGTGGAGCGGCCCGCGCACAGCTCCCACCCTGAAACCACGGCCGGCTGACCCGGGCACTCCACCAGCACGGTCACGCTGGCGAGAAATCAGCTCCTGCTATCGTAAGGACCTCGGGTTTCAGCTGTTGGTCACTCCAACAAGGTCCAAGTTCCGTGGAGACAATACAGCTTCTTTCACTCGAGGCTGAGGTTCAGCATCCTGGGTGAGGTCAAGCCGTCCAGTCAGCCCTCTGTCCTGGAAGCCTGTCCTCTCGCGCACAGAGCTCTCTGAGCTCATGTTGGCCGTGGAGTCGGCAAACCTGATGACCGGCTGGCAGGACTGGGGCCTCCAGGACACGTAAGGCCATGTCTGACCCCCTTCTTGGAAATGCATTGTGATCTGCGGTGTTTTTTCCTGCCCACCCTTTGTTTCCTTGCATATCTGCTCTCAGTATCTAGCGCCCTGCAGGCACTGAGGCAAAGGCGTTCTGATAAGAGACATCATGTTACAAGCAAACGCATCCATCATTCCTAAACAGCTGTTCTCTTGGACCCAGTATGCCTCAGCAGGGCAGGCCTTGCCTTTTCCATCAGACAGAGTCCAAGCCTTTGAGAGCTGGGGCAGCTGCTTCTGCACCACAGCCTGGTCCATCCCCCCACCGACTCCTCCTTACAGAGGCCGTGCGCCTGACTCTGAGCCACCCGTGGCAGCTTAGTGGCTGCTCATGTCTGACTCTGTGCGACTCCAGGGACTGTAGCCCGCCAGGCTCCTCTGTCCACGGGATTTCCCAGAAAAGAATGCTGGAGTGGGTTGCCATTCCCTTCTCCAGAGGATCTTCCTGACCTGGGGATAGCACCCATGCCCTCTGCACCGGCAGGTGGATTCTCTACCAGTGAGCCACCAGCGACGCCCAGAACCTGAATCGCCCAAAAGGAATCAATTCTCCTCCCTGTCTATTTCCAGAGGGTGGCTCAGATGTAAGGAATCTGCCTGCAGTGCAGGAGGCCCAGATTCAGTCCCTGGGTCAGGAAGATCCCTTGGAGAAAGGAATGGCCACCCACTCTAGTATTCTTGCCTGGAAAATCCCATGGACAGAGGAGCCAGGTGGGCTGTATAGTCCATGGGGTCGCAAAGAGCTGGACCCAACTTAGCAACTAAACCACAAATATGTACGTTTACAAATCGCACACTGACTATGTATTTGTTTGGCTTCTTTGCTTTTATTCATCGTTTTATCCCCAGGACCTGGTACTGAAGATGGGCTGTGACAGGGACTTGCTGAATCCATCTCAATTCCCAGATGAAGCAGGCCCTCGGGTGCAGCAGAGGCCGCCTGTTTAAACACATCCAAACGGGCTGTCTGGCTCCCTGGCATAAGGCTCAGGGACATTCTCATTCTGGAACAAAATGTCAAAGTGTTTGTGATTCAAGTGCGTGCTTCAGTCTATGCCAGGAGCCCAGTGGAAAATGGAGATTCCGGGAAAGTAGAAGAGATGGGAAGGGTGAGAGCCAGGCTTTAAAGCACTCAGTGGCAAGCCTGAGCCATTGCACGGCTCCTCCGAGCCGCGGCAGCTGTGCACCGGCTCCTCGGGCCGTCTGGTGCCAAGCACTGGTGACCTGGGCGGTGTGCCGCGGCGTGCCATTATTGTCTGTGATAGGGACACTCAGGGAGGAAGACCGTCTCCCACGTGGAAGCCTGTGTGAGTAAAGAAAGTTAAAAGCAGCTGTCAGCATCAGGTCGAGATGCCAGCGAGACCGCAGCCCTGTCCTCAGACAACTGCAGCCTAGATGCAGAAGCTATGTGCGTGCAGGGTCCAGGTCTGCCCACAGCCAGCATGGACCGTCCAGCCCCTCACCCGTGCACGGGCAGGTCTAACAAGATTGGCAGCGTACACTCAGNTCAAGACACCTGTTCACTGAATCACTAGAAGAAGTCAAGTGCTGACTCTCAGCTAGTGTGCTGAGGGATTTGTACTGGATGAGGTGGATTTACAGTCAAGTGGCTCCTCTGAGAGGCCAGATGGGCTCTGGCGTGGACCACAGGGAATGGCTGGAGTTGCCCTTACCGGCTGCAGATGAGCTGAGTCCCCGTGAATCCCGAGAGCGTGTACCAGCCCTGCACCCTGGAAGCGGCAGGGACAATCACAAAATCAAGACAGCATACGTCTCACTTGCCCAGACAGAGGTGAGTCGCCCCAGATGGTAGAGACTGCCTAAGTGCCAGGGGACAGATCTGTTCTCAGGAAGTGATGACCTCTTTCTGTGTTACGTGGCACTCCTGAGCCAGCAGATGGCTTGGCTTTAATGGGAATCATCTTATCCCTGAGAGTCCCTTGGACTGCAAGGAGATCAAACCAGTCAATCTAAAGGAAATTAACCCTGAATATTCATTGGAAGGACTGATGCTGAAGTTGAAGCTCCAATCCTTTGGCCACATGATGTGAAGAGCTGACTCACTGGGAAAGACTCTGATGCTGGGAAAGATCAAAGGCAGGAGCAGAAAGGGGAGACAGGATGAGATGTTTGGATGGCATCATTGACTCAACGGACATGAGTTTGTGCAAACTCCGAAAAATAGTGAAGGACAGGGAAGCCTGGTGCAGTCCATGGGGTTGCAAACAGTTGGATACAAGTTAGCAACTTGTAACCAGCAACCCTTATACTAATCCAGGCAACATAGTTAATAATGAGTTTATGTTCTATTCCTCGGCAGTAAACTGTCTAGATTACTGTTTTCCTAGACAGAAAAGGTAGACATCGGTTCCAGAATAGCTCGTGACTTTAAGTCCTTCCAGTTCACGTGCCCCTCACTTCCAAAGGCTCCAAGAATGTCCCTTCTTTGGGCACATTTAAGACGACATTTCACAGCCGGGTGCAGCCATGTGACTACGTCTCTGCCGTGGAACCTGAGCCCCGTAGGCAATACCTGACCTTGGCTTGTAAACCCGCGCTCTTCTGTCACTCAGCTCTGCCCGGTCAGCTGTGGCATTCCTGCCTGGCCGTGGAGCGGCCCGCGCACAGCTCCCACCCTGAAACCACGGCCGGCTGACCCGGGCACTCCACCAGCACGGTCACGCTGGCGAGAAATCAGCTCCTGCTATCGTAAGGACCTCGGGTTTCAGCTGTTGGTCACTCCAACAAGGTCCAAGTTCCGTGGAGACAATACAGCTTCTTTCACTCGAGGCTGAGGTTCAGCATCCTGGGTGAGGTCAAGCCGTCCAGTCAGCCCTCTGTCCTGGAAGCCTGTCCTCTCGCGCACAGAGCTCTCTGAGCTCATGTTGGCCGTGGAGTCGGCAAACCTGATGACCGGCTGGCAGGACTGGGGCCTCCAGGACACGTAAGGCCATGTCTGACCCCCTTCTTGGAAATGCATTGTGATCTGCGGTGTTTTTCCCTGCCCACCCTTTGTTTCCTTGCATATCTGCTCTCAGTATCTAGCGCCCTGCAGGCACTGAGGCAAAGGCGTTCTGATAAGAGACATCATGTTACAAGCAAACGCATCCATCATTCCTAAACAGCTGTTCTCTTGGACCCAGTATGCCTCAGCAGGGCAGGCCTTGCCTTTTCCATCAGACAGAGTCCAAGCCTTTGAGAGCTGGGGCAGCTGCTTCTGCACCACAGCCTGGTCCATCCCCCCACCGACTCCTCCTTACAGAGGCCGTGCGCCTGACTCTGAGCCACCCGTGGCAGCTTAGTGGCTGCTCATGTCTGACTCTGTGCGACTCCAGGGACTGTAGCCCGCCAGGCTCCTCTGTCCACGGGATTTCCCAGAAAAGAATGCTGGAGTGGGTTGCCATTCCCTTCTCCAGAGGATCTTCCTGACCCGGGGATAGCACCCATGCCCTCTGCACCGGCAGGTGGATTCTCTACCAGTGAGCCACCAGTGACGCCCAGAACCTGAATCGCCCAAAAGGAATCAATTCTCCTCCCTGTCTATTTCCAGAGGGTGGCTCAGATGTAAGGAATCTGCCTGCAGTGCAGGAGGCCCAGATTCAGTCCCTGGGTCAGGAAGATCCCTTGGAGAAAGGAATGGCCACCCACTCTAGTATTCTTGCCTGGAAAATCCCATGGACAGAGGAGCCAGGTGGGCTGTATAGTCCATGGGGTCGCAAAGAGCTGGACCCAACTTAGCAACTAAACCACAAATATGTACGTTTACAAATCGCACACTGACTATGTATTTGTTTGGCTTCTTTGCTTTTATTCATCGTTTTATCCCCAGGACCTGGTACTGAAGATGGGCTGTGACAGGGACTTGCTGAATCCATCTCAATTCCCAGATGAAGCAGGCCCTCGGGTGCAGCAGAGGCCGCCTGTTTAAACACATCCAAACGGGCTGTCTGGCTCCCTGGCATAAGGCTCAGGGACATTCTCATTCTGGAACAAAATGTCAAAGTGTTTGTGATTCAAGTGCGTGCTTCAGTCTATGCCAGGAGCCCAGTGGAAAATGGAGATTCCGGGAAAGTAGAAGAGATGGGAAGGGTGAGAGCCAGGCTTTAAAGCACTCAGTGGCAAGCCTGAGCCATTGCACGGCTCCTCCGAGCCGCGGCAGCTGTGCACCGGCTCCTCGGGCCGTCTGGTGCCAAGCACTGGTGACCTGGGCGGTGTGCCGCGGCGTGCCATTATTGTCTGTGATAGGGACACTCAGGGAGGAAGACCGTCTCCCACGTGGAAGCCTGTGTGAGTAAAGAAAGTTAAAAGCAGCTGTCAGCATCAGGTCGAGATGCCAGCGAGACCGCAGCCCTGTCCTCAGACAACTGCAGCCTAGATGCAGAAGCTACGTGCGTGCAGGGTCCAGGTCTGCCCACAGCCAGCATGGACCGTCCAGCCCCTCACCCGTGCACGGGCAGGTCTAACAAGATTGGCAGCGTACACTCAGCCCCGTGCCCACCCCAGGAAGCCCAGGGCAAAATCGAGCGGGTTCCACTGTTTGCTTTACTGAGCTCCACGGGGTCATTGCCGGTCCCACAGGGCTCTCGACCCTTCCAGGTCTGAGAGCCCCAAAATGCCTAGGCAGACAATTGCTAATTCACACTTTTTTTTTTTTTCTTTTTGGTCAGGGACGTGTGTCAGAGCTAACTCCTTGCTAATAGGAGTGTGCCAGGGTGAGATTTGTGCTATCACAGCACTAAAAGGTGGTGTGAGTCCCATGTGGGAAAGGTGAGAGCCCCCACCCCCACTAGGGCAGGAGTCTGGGGGTCTGAGGAGGCTGGGTGGCCAGAAAGACTGGAGATGGGGGGAGGGTGCAGATGGGAGTCAGTTTTGTGCAGGACAGCGACAGGGTCCAAACCAGTTCAGTCGGGGAAAGCGGCAGCGAGAAGTGGGAGCATGGCCAGCAGGGCTGGGATGCTGAGTACAGCGCAGAGGGGTTCAGGCTTCCCCTGGACACAGGGCAGAGGGGTGTTTGGGCCAGCACTGCTGATACCCCTTGGGTTCCAGCGACTCCTCTGCTTACTCTGAATCCCCATAGTCAAGGTTGGAAGACAATGTGTCACTTCTTTTTTTTGCGGGGGGGCGGGGGGGCATTGCCAGTGCAGAGAGATTTTTATTTATTTTTAAAATGTTTCATTTGTTAATTTATTCATTTCTTTATTTACTTGGCTGCACCAGGTCTGAGTTGTGACCTAAGGGGTCCTTCAGTTGCAGCGTGTACAATTTCCTGACCAGGAATCAAACCGGACCCCCTGCATGGGAGGAGCGCGAAGTCTTAGCCTCTGGACCACCAGGGAAGTCCCAGTGTGTCACTTCTATTGTTTAAAGCAGGTAGACATGGGTCCAGTTTCAGCTCATTCCTCAGTGGAGGAATCTCTGGCTGATGAAATGGGGGCGGTAGGTGTGTCTGGAGGGGGCTGAGTGAACACACCATTAACAGAAGTTAATGGATGGATTGCTCCCCTTGAGTGAGTGGTTTTGTGCCCAGAGCCTGGATCAGATCTCCAACGGATGAAAGAAACATCCGTTCCTTTAAAATGCATAGGCCCCTCAGATAGACCTGTGAAAAAAAGGACAAAAAGGGTAAGTATCTAACACACACTTTTGGAGGCCAGGAATATTTAAAAAGTCATTCTCATAAAAGGGGAAAATGAGAAAAGCAAAAAGGATTTTAGTATCAGTTAAAGGTCTACCCTTCAGATCAAGTCCATTCATTTTGTGTAAAAAGACTCACAGTGGGTTCTTGTTTTCTTGGGTTTTCTGGCTTTTTTCTACCAGAACCAGAAGAGGTCTGAGGTCAGGTGTGTCTACTGCCTCCCAACTGGCCTTTGAGTTCACAGTTGGGTTCGCTGCGTATGGCCGGAGACTCGGGACATCTGGCAAGAGCTCTCTGGAGACAAGGCTCAAACGGCCGCGACCTATGGGCGCATGAGGCTCACTTTGGACACACTCTGTCAATCTCTCTTCAGAAAAAATATGCAATGATGAGCCAGTTTCATCCTTTCGATGCAAATATGGAGGCCAAAGAATTTCAGGAACCTTGCCCTCTCCGGGGCTCACCTTCACAGTCTGGGCACTGGGGCCGAACACCTGTAAGGGGATTTGGGGACTGTTCCATAGCCCACAGCCCCCGCCCCGCACTGGACTCTGCCTTCATTCCTCACCACCGGTTCAGTGAGCTCTGATTCAGACATCACCTCAAGAGGCCTTGATGCGAGTTACACTTGCTTGGTGAAGCTGACTTCCTGCCACCTACAGAAAATCAATCACCCTGACCCCCAACTCCCCTTCTGAAAGAGGGCAGAGGGCTGTGAACACCCCCCACCCAGGGCTCCTAGCCCCATCGTCTGTACTCTCATATCACCTTCTCCAGGGGCGTTTCTCAACCTGGAATGTACCCAGGACTCCCCTGGGGACCTCACTAATGGTAGCTTTAGATGCAATCGGTCAGATGGGACATTTCTAAGAAACTTCCAGGTGCTGGTCAACATCTAAGATCTTGAGCACACTCCACCCTAAGTCAGAGATAACCTCCATCCCAAGTTTATTTTATGCCAAAGGCTTCTTTGAATAGCTCTGTGGCAACAACTTAACTGGGGCATGAAGGTGACCCCCACGCTGTACCATTAAGATACCCAGCATGACCAGACAAGTATTTGATCCTATTTCATATTAACCTTACTTTTAGCTAGCACCAAATGTATACCACAAGAGCCATCAGATACGGTGCTCACCTTCTATCTAAGGAAGACTAAAGAAAACGCGAGCATCTGCTAATAAGGGCACATCTGAGAAGAACAGAGGGCTTGGTCATTTTCACACTGCCCAGGATAATGAGAACTTTAGGAAGAGCATTTCACTTTTTGCCTGCATACTCAAAATATCATGTCATTGCACATTCATACACAAATACAAACCCATATACTGATTGTTCATTGTGGAAAATTTTAAAGATATAGAGTGGCATAAATAAAAAATTAGAAATCATCCTTCTCTCTCCCATGCATGTGTATCTTGAGGTTATAGTATATATAGTTTTATATTCTTCTTCTTTATCTTAATATTTTATCAGTATAATTGGAAGCCATATCACTCCATTAAAAACTCAGTACACGCTATTTTTAATGACTGCGTGGAACTCCACTATTGTACAATGTTTCCCCTTTGAGTGAAAATTTAGGCAGGAGTTATTATTGATACATGGGCTTCCTTGGTGGCTGGGCTCTAAAGAATCCACCTACCAGTGCAAGACATGGGTTCTATACCTTTGTTGGGAAGATCCCCTGGAGAAAGAAATGGCAACCCGCTCCAGTGTTTTTGTCTAGGAAATCCCATGACAGAGGATTCTAGCAGGCTCTAGTCCATGGGATCACAAGTGTCAGACATGACTTAGATACTAAACAACAGTGTTTATTTTATATATATATACACACATACACATGTAGTATCTATGCTCATTCATGTCTGACTCTTTGTGGCCCCATGGATTGTAGTCCACCAGGCTCCTCTGTCCATGATATTTCCCAGGCAAGGATACTGGAGTGGGTTGCCATTTCCTCCTCCAGGGGGTCTTCTGCTCTCCAGAAAGTTTGTGTCAATTTAACACTCCCAACAAGAGCTCAGAGAGATCTTGACTCAACCATAAGTCTTCAGAAGCATGCCAGAAGATGCCAGATGAGCTTTATGAGCTTTTACATTCTGAAAACCATTTTCAAAACAGAGGCGCACCTACTTTGTCAACGGCTGTGTTCACCCTCAGAGCAGCTAAGAATGAGTCAGGCATCGTCCCCCGTCCTCTGAAGCAGAAAACTCTCACGCTGTCACTCTGGACCTACTGGAAGCAAGGTTTTGAGCCAGTAATAAATGAGTGAGGGGAGAAAAACCCAGAATCTTGTAATTGATTATTTAGCGCAAAAGAGGAGGTGGTGATGGCTGATGTGATGGCCCAGGGTACTTGGCAACGTGTGTCGCACGTTCGATTACAGGACAATGGCTTCTAGGGTGCTGAATGTCCAAGAGGAAGGCTTTCATCCCTCCACAGAAATGTGTTACCCATATTTTTATTTTTCCCATTCACTTTCCTTGCTTTTTTCTAAATACTTAAATCAGTGACATCAATAGCAGATGCTGTGTGAAATTAGATACCTAAGTGAGGCTATAAAATCTCCTCGATAAACAATGTCGGCAATTAATGATTCAAAACGGGGCACCACGGGCATATCTCAATATGGATTCGTGACAACTTGAAAGACAACAGCCATAGACATCAGCTCTGGCACGGCGCCCGAGTCCACTATCATTCAGGCACTAAAATCCAACGCAGTGTTAGCATCACTCTTAATTAGAGCATACGAATTGCTTTCTAACTTTCTCTCTGCTTAAAAAATAAAAATCCTTTCTCTTCTGTCCTGGAGTTTCAAGGATACTCACTAACAGACTAATCTGGTAACAAATGCACCCTTGTATGTGAGGCATCCTGCTCACCAGCCAGGCTCCCGCATGATTCACACCATTGATAAGATCACCTCCCTGGTTCTGAGGTTTGGGAAGACCCTGGCTTCAGAAAAGAAAGTCAGAAATTGCTCCTGCGGCTCTTACATATCAAAGATGACCTCATTTGTATTTCGCCACCACAATGACGGTAAATAGGCAAATGGTGCCTTGACCAAAGCCCAGCTGAATTCAGAGTCAAAGGAACAGTCCACACTGAAGCAAGAAGATGGATTGGGTGATTCTAGCTCAGATGCCAGACTGTCTACACTTGGGCAGCGCTGACCGGATAGCCGTGAAGAGTGTACACGGAAAGCACCAGCCAGCCCCACCCTTATCATGTTCAGACTTTCCTAAAGACAACATTTCTGAAAAAGAAATAAAGCAACTGATCCCATTTACAACAGCATCAAAAACAATGAAACATTTTGGAATATGTTTAAAAAGATGAAAGGTCTCCACCGAAACCCATAGGACAGTGATGAGAGAAAGCAAAGAATACCAAACTAAGCGGAAAGATGGCGTGTGTTCATTAACTAGGAGAACTGAAGTGGTTAAAATGTCAGTACTGTCGGAAGCCATCTATGCATTTGATGCCACTATCAAGAGCATGGTGACTTTTTTTTTACAAAAATAGAAAAAAACGCTTCTATAATTTGTGTGGAACCATGAAAGACCCTCAGTAGTCAAAGAAATCCTGAGAAAGAGGAATAAAGAAGAAGGCATCACACTTTCTGATTTCAGATTATATTATAAAGCTATAGTCATCAAAACAGTACGGAACTGGCATAAAACAGACAGGTGGGCCAGTGGAACAGAAGGGAGAGATCCCACATAAAGCTAAGTGTACGTGGTCAACTATTATTAGACAAGGGAGCCAAGGACACTCAATAAATGGTGCTGGGATAACTGGATATTCACATGTGTAGGAATGAAACTGGACCCATATTGTACATCACTCACAAAATTANCATACGAATTGCTTTCTAACTTTCTCTCTGCTTAAAAAATAAAAATCCTTTCTCTTCTGTCCTGGAGTTTCAAGGATACTCACTAACAGACTAATCTGGTAACAAATGCACCCTTGTATGTGAGGCATCCTGCTCACCAGCCAGGCTCCCGCATGATTCACACCATTGATAAGATCACCTCCCTGGTTCTGAGGTTTGGGAAGACCCTGGCTTCAGAAAAGAAAGTCAGAAATTGCTCCTGCGGCTCTTACATATCAAAGATGACCTCATTTGTATTTCGCCACCACAATGACGGTAAATAGGCAAATGGTGCCTTGACCAAAGCCCAGCTGAATTCAGAGTCAAAGGAACAGTCCACACTGAAGCAAGAAGATGGATTGGGTGATTCTAGCTCAGATGCCAGACTGTCTACACTTGGGCAGCGCTGACCGGATAGCCGTGAAGAGTGTACACGGAAAGCACCAGCCAGCCCCACCCTTATCATGTTCAGACTTTCCTAAAGACAACATTTCTGAAAAAGAAATAAAGCAACTGATCCCATTTACAACAGCATCAAAACAATGAAACATTTTGGAATATGTTTAAAAAGATGAAAGGTCTCCACCGAAACCCATAGGACAGTGATGAGAGAAAGCAAAGAATACCAAACTAAGCGGAAAGATGGCGTGTGTTCATTAACTAGGAGAACTGAAGTGGTTAAAATGTCAGTACTGTCGGAAGCCATCTATGCATTTGATGCCACTATCAAGAGCATGGTGACTTTTTTTTTACAAAAATAGAAAAAAACGCTTCTATAATTTGTGTGGAACCATGAAAGACCCTCAGTAGTCAAAGAAATCCTGAGAAAGAGGAATAAAGAAGAAGGCATCACACTTTCTGATTTCAGATTATATTATAAAGCTATAGTCATCAAAACAGTACGGAACTGGCATAAAACAGACAGGTGGGCCAGTGGAACAGAAGGGAGAGATCCCACATAAAGCTAAGTGTACGTGGTCAACTATTATTAGACAAGGGAGCCAAGGACACTCAATAAATGGTGCTGGGATAACTGGATATTCACATGTGTAGGAATGAAACTGGACCCATATTGTACATCACTCACAAAATTAGCTGGAATTGGATTAAAGACTTAAATGTAAGATCCCAAACCAAAAACACCTAGAAGAAAACAAAGGAACAAAACTCCTTGACTCGGGTTTTGGTAATGACTTTCTGGATATAACACCTGAAACATAAGCAATAAAAATCAAACATAAACAAGTGGGTCTGCATCAAATTAAAAAGCTTCTGCACAGCAAAAGAAGCCATCAACAAAGTGAAAAGACAACCTAGATAATGGTAAAAATATCTGTGGACTATGTATATCGAATAAGGGGTTAATATCCAAAACATAAAAAGAATAATACAACTCAGTAGCAAAAAATAAAAAAATAAAAATTGGGCAAAGGACCTGAATAGACATTTCTCCACGGAGGATATGCCAAAGGCCACCAGGCACATGGAAAGATGCTCAGCACACTAGCCATTAGGGAAAGAAAAACTAAAGCCATAGTGAGATGCCACTTGATGCCTTTCAGAATGGCTGTTAGCCAAAAGGCAAGTGATAAGCCTTGGTGAGGCGAGAGAAAAAGGAATCCTCCTGCACTGTTGATAGGAATGTAAGTTGGTGCAGCCGCCATGGTAAGCAGTAAGGAGGATCCTCAAAAAATAAAAACTAGAACTGCAATATAATCCAATAGTTTCACTTCTGGGAATATATTCAAATGTAACAAAAACAAATTCAATAGGATATATACACCCCCATGATCATAGTAGCATAATTTTCAATAGCCAAGATGTGGAAAAAACCTAAGCATCCATCAGTGAATGCATGGATAAAGAAGTTGTGATATCTATAAAACCCTACCATTTGCAACAACGTGGATGAATCCTGAAGGCATTATGCTAAGCAAAATGAATCAGACAAAGAAAGACAAATACTGTATGATCCTATTTACATGTGGAGTCTTAAAAAACTCATAGAAAAGGAAGCTATGGTTACTAGAGGTAGAGCATGGGGGTGAGGGGGAATTGAAGGGAGGTGACCAAAAGGTAGGAATTTCTAGTTAGAAGATAAGTAAGTCTTATTAATATAATAATGCACATGATGACTATAGTCATGATGATATATAGGAAAGTTAATGGAGTAAATCCTAAGAGTTCTCATTCCAGGAAGAATTTTTTTCCTTTATTTTTTAACTTTTTCTTTTTATTTTACTTTATAAGAAGATGGATGTGAACTGAAACTATTGTGGTCATCATTTCCCAATATATGTAAATCAAATCATCATGCTCTACACCTTAAAATTTACTCAGTAACAGATGCCAATAAATTCTTAATAAAATTGAGAAAAAAAAAATACCTTTTTTCTCATCCAGAAAGCCTGTGCCTCCCCGTGGACATAGTTTCATCCACAGCAAACTCTTAAGGATATAAGGAGCTGGTGGGAAATGAAACTGCATCAGCCCCTTTAAGCAAATAGGAGAGAGAGAGAAATTCAGAACAATAATAAAAATACAAACAAAATAAAAGAGACACATAGCAGAGAGGTGATACAGGAGGGCCCCTCACAAACTGTTCCGTGGGACGGCAGGCTCCTTCCCTTCCTTTATCCGCTTGTGTCCGTGGCTTCCATCAATCATGTTTAACTTGAATCCTCATAATTCTCAAGCCTTCGTGTTTCGGTAAAAGAAGTAAATGAGGTCTGTGAAGTTCACAGGCCTGGGAAGAATCTGAGCCTTGCACTTTCTGGCTTAAACGCATTGAGTTGTTTAACTGAACCACACCCTCCCTTTTCATGTCTGGCCTCACCTCTCACGTTCTGCTCTAGCTCTGTCTAGCCTCGTCCTCACTAAGCTGTGCCATGCAAAGCCAGTCTCCGCTACGAGAGTTTGGTAGTGCTGAGTGGTTAGGATGCCATGTGACTGAAGCCTTGTCTTCCCTCAAGAGGTCTTTATTCTCATCCCCGGCCACAGCCAAGCTCTTTCACAAGGATGACCTATGAGTAGAGGAGTGGGTACCAACAAAAAGTGCTGTCTCTCATCCCCAGGGCAACCCCATCCCCTGGTAAGATGTGAGGACCATACTTTTTGTACTCAGTGTTGTATGAAGATCACGAAACATGAGAAATGGAAGATAAAGCACAGTGATCAGACACTGACCAGCCAGCTTCCAACTATCTCTATCCGCCTTAGTGACAACTCTTCTGATGGCACACCACAGAACGCAAAATGAGAACTGGCTTATGCTAAACAGAAATGATTGTGTCATGCAGCAGAAGGGGCAGAGGTCCATTTGGCTGGCCCGGAGCTTGGCTGATGCCACCAGGACGCCTCACTCAGCCCTGCTTCCCAGGTTGGCTCGGTGCCCAGATTTCCCACAGGATCCTTGTCCTCTTGGGAACCACACCGTCAGAACACAGGACACCATAGTGTCTACCAAGACCTCAACTAGGGTCCCAGGAGTACATCTTGGTGGTCCTTATCAGACTGATTGTGTCATAAGCCTATTCCTAAATTAATTCCTGCATCCAGAGAGATGAGAATGCTGCCTGGCTTAGGCTAAAGCAGATGATCCACCCAAATATACTGGCTAAGCATTTTGGTGGGTGTAAACACCCAGAGGAGAGTTTGAGGTGTGGGGCTAGGGTCATAACAACATCAGCTCATGGGAGGCCAGGGCCACGCTTTCGCTCTTTGCCCTCAGAGACAACGGCGAGCATGTCTGTTGCACAAAAGCAAGGTCACCAAAAATGTGTGTTGTGGTTCACGTGGCCAATTCAGGAGGCACTCTAGAGGCATCCAGCAGCCATAAGAGCTGGGGCTGCTGGCTGTGAAGAGCAATTGCCAAACAAATAAACCACTGTCTGAGTTGGAACCATGCCAGCTGCCCTTTTCTGTTCCACAAAGGCATCAAAGCTGAACTTGAAAATCCTTTCCTGCTTCACGGGTCATTTCTAACCGATTCTTTTTCTGATTTTCTAAAGAGTTGCGTGAAGTGTCTTGATGTTTTTGCGACAGTCTGTCATCTCCAAAGGCATACTCGTTCTGCATGTATTCCCTAATCACGTGCTTCTCACTCAGGGCCTGTATTCTCTAGTCGCCTTTCTCCCATCTCCTTGTAGATTTGCCCTTTGCACCAGTTACATGCCAAGCACCGTGCCGAGACAGAGGGATCCAGGAAGGAGGAAGGACAAGCACCGACTTTCAAGGAAGCACGCTCTGGTGCAGGAGCTCCTTGTCAGCTGCTAAGGGATTCGAGACGTGGGGGACACCTGTTTGTCCTTTTCTGCCCTAAATGACTCTCTATGAGTGGGTAGAAATCAACTAAGTTTTAGAAAAGCATATGGAAGCAAAAAGTACTCCACAGCTTGGTGCAATTACACAGGAACAAGACTTAACAGTGTTGGTTGGTCACAAATGTTTGACAACAAGCTCTAGTGGGAAACGGGTAACTTTGTGAAAACCCAGGAGGATGCGATGGCTGGATGGCATCACCAACTCCATGGACACGAGTTTGATCAAACTCCAGATCATGAAGGACAGGGGAGCCTGGTATGCTACAGTTCATGGGGCCACAAAGAATTGGACACGACTTAATGACTGAACAAGAAGGCTGATGAGAATCTCTCTTCTGCCTTTCCAGATGCTGTCTATGCCCCAACCTTCTCCACCCTGGCTCTGCTTAAGGACATGGGCTTAGATTGGTCTACATGCATGAGCGTCCTTACCCAGTAGCTTAAAGTTGGGTTCATCCATGAGATCATTGGAAGGAGATCAGAGGAACTGAGCAGAGAGTGAAGCCAGGACCTGATCTGCCCACCTCCCTCCTGCCAGGTCTTGTGGGTTGGCCGACCGCCACCGAGGACCACACTTCCTATTACGAAGTGCTCACCACCTAGCCATCTTCTTTCAAGTCCTGTAACAGCTCCCTTCCTCTTCCTTCAGATGGAGGGCAATAAGACATTAGCCCCTGCAATTTCCCTAAATTTCCCTCACACCTCTGCAAATAGTCCCTTTATTACATTTTCCTTAAGTTACTCAGTTTGAAACTGTGATCTACTATCTACCAGCATCCTGACGGATAAGCTCAGTTTAGCCAAAACTTCTTCAAATATTGTCTATGCATGTTCGGTGAGTTTCTGAAGGATTTTCCAAAGTGGTGCATGAAAATTGGCTTCACTGTCTTCCAGGACTGCCTCATCTCTCGGTCTTACTCTCCACATGAGCTGTGAGCACTCAGTCAATACCACCTTCCAGACCGACCACAGCAGTAAACTGACGTCCAGTACAGTCTCCACACTGTCTTATTCCCCCAGCTGCCGTGGAAACACACACACACACACACACACCAGCNGATGAGCTGTGAGCACTCAGTCAATACCACCTTCCAGACCGACCGCAGCAGTAAACTGACGTCCAGTACAGTCTCCACACTGTCTTATTCCCCCAGCTGCCGTGGAAACACACACACACACACCCCAGCATTAAATTAAATGTGAGACAAAGCCAAGTGTTGGCAAGGATGCAGAGCAGCTGAAGCCGTCAGCACACCGCTCGTGGAAGTGAAGCTCAGTGCAGCCACTTTCAGAAGAGGGTCTGGCAAGATCTGCTCAAAGTAAAATACATCTACCCTACGATCCGGCAATTCTAACTCTAGGTGTATTCAAGGTAAATGAGTGTGTATGTCCAAAAAAGACATGTACAAGAATATCCAGAGCAGGACTGCAATAATATCCCAAACTGGGAACAATCCAAGTGTCCATCAACAGTCTTATAAATAAACAGACGGTGGAGTTCAGCAAAGAACATGTTATAGATACGTGAGACAACAAGGCTCAATCTGTTACTATGTTTAGAGAGAAAAAACCCAAGCACAGAAACGTACACATTGCCTGATTCTATTTCTGTAAATGTCAAGAACAAGAAAAGCTAATGGGTAGTGCATGATTTCATAATAGTGATGCTTTTGACTTCCTACTCAATACATTCCTTTGAGGGATGTACTGAGTGGAAATGGGAATGAAGGAAGCTTGTGAGAGCTGGAAACATTCCATACCTCGATCTGGGTGCAGACATGTGTAAAAGTTCATCAGATTGCGCATTAAAGATTAGCAGTGTGTCTTATACTTTTTACTGCATGTATGTTATATCTCCATAATAAAGCAGAGTTCAAAGTAAGCTTTGAAGGTTACAATAATATTAAATATAAATGTTTTTTGAAATCAGATGTTTGAGTGACTCTAACTACGGTTGTTTATCAATGTGTTTAGACAAAACCAAAATAAAAGTAGGTGGTATTTCTTCGTGGAAAAAGCACTGGCAGGTGGCAGGATAATCAAGGGCTGCTCGATGAGGCAGCTATGGTAACTTGCCATTCATCTGCTACATTTTTATTTCCAGCCCAGGATCTTTTTCAGGATGACTCCTATAACTGTACAGGATAAACACAACTTGTGGGGAAATGAGTCATTTTGCAGACCCCTGGGCAAAAGCGATACAGCACGGTTATTAGAACGTCCCAGTGGCCTTCTATAATGGGAGAACTTAGTCTAGCTAGCTGCACGGGTTTTAAGGGCTGCCCAGGTAACTCAGTGATAAAGAATCCACCTATCAACTCAGGAGCACAGGAGACATGGGTTCCATCCCTGGGTCAGGAAGATCCCCCGGAGGGGAAATGGCAGCGCACTCTAGGATTCTTGTCTGGAGAATTTCATGGGCAGAGGAACCTGGCAGGCTGCGGTCCACAGAGTCGCAAAGAGTCGATCATGAGTGAGCGCTCACACAGGCATGCACACAGGTTTGAGTGAAAAAGCAGGTTTGGGTCACATGAAGTGAACTTTCCTGGGAGAGGAAGGGTTTTTTTTTTTTAAGTCTAGAGAAAGTTTCTCTAGGTATCTTTCATATAATTGCACTGTTTGGACAAGGAGGTGACCCAAGCAAGGTCCTGGTTTCCACCTCTACAAAAGCACCCTAAACCGCTCTGCACTGTCTGAGCCTAAAACCAGAGATATCTGGGGCCATTCGCGAGGCATTTGGAGTTGGTCTGCAGCTTGGTGTGAGGGTTTGAAGCGGACGGTGCCCTAGCAATGCAACATCACAATCTCAAATGGAAAACCATCCTTGAGGTCCGGGGCCTCTGAGCTGCGCAAGTTCCTCCCCCAGAGGCTCACACCCAAGTTCCCAAGTGGGTTCAGGGAACTCATCTTGGGTCAAGATATAAACCTCAAAACTGTGCTCTGTGAGTGTGGGCTTCCCCCTGCTGTCCAGGCACAACGCCGCCTCAGGGTCACGCNTCACACCCAAGTTCCCAAGTGGGTTCAGGGAACTCATCTTGGGTCAAGATATAAACCTCAAAACTGTGCTCTGTGAGCGTGGGCTTCCCCCTGCTGTCCAGGCACAACACCGCCTCAGGGTCACGCTCTGGCCCCTAGCTCTGGCTCCACCCTCACCTGGCCTTGCTCCCCCGGCCCCGAGCTCTGTGAGGCCCCTTCCCCACCTCCCCCTCCCGCTGCAGGAAAGCACTTCCTCTCACCTGGACAGGTACTAACTCACCATCAGGACTCACCCAACGCTTCTTTCCTCAGGGAACCCTTGATATTCCCTTTCCCTCACATGCCATACAGTCTCTCCCTCTGTGGAGGTCGCACAATCCATGATGCTGTAATTATGTTCATGCTGACTCTTCTCTTAGACAGGACCCAGGAAGGAAAGAGCACCCCCCCCCGTGTTTNTTCCCTCACATGCCATACAGTCTCTCCCTCTGTGGAGGTCGCACAATCCATGATGCTGTAATTATGTTCATGCTGACTCTTCTCTTAGACTGGACCCAGGAAGGAAAGAGCACCCCCCTCCCCCCGCATTTCCACTCTAAGCATGCCTGCAGCACAGGGTGCCACCGGCTAGGAGAAGAGGGTAAAGAAGGGAAGAGTGATGCAGAAAGGAGTCCAAAGGTGTGTGTTACTGCTCCAGTCAGCCCCCTGGCAAGGAAGTGCTCACTGAAGTGACAGACATGAAAATCAAATAGAAAATGAGTTTTCTTCCTAAAACCCAATGCTGAGGAGGCTGTAGGAAAAGAGAAATTCATCTATTGCTGTGAATAGACGGCCGCAGGCAAACACCTCCCAGCTGGTAACCATTATTTGGCATCAGGAGACAAATCAAAATGAACAAAGCTACTTTTACAAAGATACACATTTCTCACATTTTCATAATAAGTAAGGATTAGAAATAACTCAAAATATATGCCAAAGAAGCAGCGCTTAAGTACAGTATGTCAAATGGATAAAACTTCTGCAGCTATCTGAAATTACATTTGTATAGTAGCATCATAACAATTATTTTTTATTATTGCCTCATGTTAAATGATGGTTTTCCTCAGTGGCTCAGTGGTAAAGAATCTGCCTGCCAATGCAGGAGGCGCAAGAGACCTGGGTTTGATCCTTGGGTCAGGAAGATCCCCTGAAGAAGGAAATGGCAACCTGCTCCAGTGTTCTTGCCTGGAGAATTCCGTGGACAGAGGAGCTTGGTGGGCTACAGTTCATGAGGCTGCAAAGAGTCAGACACAACTGAACAAGTGATCACATTAAATCAGAAAGCATAATAAACATTGGCCACAAAGCATTATACTACCATGCAAAGACAGGAATAAAGAATAGAAGCAAACACCCCCAAATTAACATCTCTATGTGAAAGCCTGGAAAAAAGGGTTGGTTTTTTTTTAAATTATCCCTGTTATTGTAAAACTAACATCAAACAACAGTGACAATTCTACCTAATCTCAGTATCCAAAGGTGTTTGTCCTCAATGCTTGCAGAGACCAACAGCTCCGAGCTCAGACCCCTCCTCCCGCCCTCAGGGTCTCCCTCCTACATTCAACACACCTTTTCTCTCTCCCACATGCACCTTTCTGTTCCTGCAGACAGAAGTCTACTAGGAGGGGATGGGCAATGTGACCCTTTACATATTCATCCTGGGTCGTAGAAGTGGGCTTCTTCCCCTGCTGTATAGCCTGCCTGAGCAAGCGAACCCCATCAGAGCCCCGCATCAGCCTCCTCGCAGCCGGCGCGCGGGGAGATCGCAGAAGTCTCTTGAGAGTGGCTGGGAAGACAGCTTCTTGCTCCATCCTCCCCGGGGCCTCAATTGAGGTCGAGGCATCTGGGCTGTTCCCCCCCGCAGGAGAGGCACAGACCCTGGGCTTGGGCTCTGAAGCTGAGCCATGTTCAACAACCAAGAATAGTTCATTTTTTTTCGTTATCCCCCTAACCTATCAAGCGACCTCTCAAAGTGAATCAGAAGACAATTCTGAAGTTTCATGTTTGACCTACATACCAACAAGTTCAGTAGTTCTGCAGGCTGTTCACAGGAAGATGATTTTTGCAGATAAGAGATGGACACAGAGGCGCTGAAGCAAACATGTCAACACACACGCAACAGACAAGGGTTGGTTGTTTCGTGCGCTGTGTCCTTGGGGACCTTTTAACAAAGAGCTAAGTAGGTTAACCAGCTAATTAGGAAGAGTCAAGGTTGCCACCTGTCCTTATCATTAAGTCCTTCAAGTTTGATCAGACACTTGACCACTCGGTCTCCCTGTATCCGGGGGCTGAGGGGGTGAGCTGGGTCTGCATGGACAGTCCTCTCTGAGCAGCACACCCCTCCAACATGCTGCCATCCCTGGGCCCATGCATCATTCCTGCTGGGAGCCAAACCCTCATCACTCTGAAGCCTCCTGAAGGCTCATTTAGACCTTGGCAGGATGGTGGGTACATAGCAGCTGTTCACTGTGACTCTTTCCCATCATTTGACCGGTTTTTAATCCACAACAATGCTTCCAAAATTGAAAACGGAACCAGGTTGAATCCCTGACCGGGGCTGACCAAGTGCAGGGCTGGCTGGGCACACGGCAGCAGGTGCCAGAATGAAGATGAATCTGCGTGACCGCCTGGACTCCTGGCGGGACAGACGCTCGGCTGCCAGGCATCCTCCGTGAGCGGGAGCGAGGCCACCAGCCCTCATGGAGCACCTTCCTGGGCAGGGCCCAGGGACACACTGTCCTGACAAGCCCAAATGCCTCATGACCGTCACCAAGATCGCCTGGGTTCTCTCGTGGTCATGAACAGACTGACTGTCTGGGAGATTTCATTAACAGGAGACAAATCTTCATCCAGACTCAGCGACCGTCTGCCATTCTCAAACTCATCCTAGTCCATAGTCATTTAATATATTTCTTTTGAGGATTTAGTCCAGCACTCAAGTGTCTTTTTTTTTTTAATTGTGGCAAAATACAACAGCCAAATATCCAGCTCATTGGCAAAGACCCTGATGCTGGGAAAGATGGAGGGCAAAAGGAGAAGAGGGTGGCAGAGGATGAGATGGTTGGATGGTATCACCGATTCAATGGACATGAATTTGGACACACTCCAGGAGAGAATGAGAGACGGGAGGCCTGGCGTGCTTTGGGGTCACAAAGAGTTGGACGCGACTTAGTGACTGAACAACAACAAATAGAATAATATTAAAATTTCTCTTAATTATTTTTAAGTGCACAGCTCAGTGGTACTGAGTACATTGTACAGCAACCATCAATCGCTCCATCCATCTCTAAAACTCTTTTCATATTGCAAAACTGAAACTCTGTGCCCAGCAAACAGTAACTCTATTCTACTCCTCCACAACCCTCAGCAACAACCATTCTACTTTCTGTCTCTATGAATCTGACTGCTTTGGGGACCCCATATCAGTGGAATCATACAGTATTTGTTCTTTTTACAAGTGGCTTACTTCGCTGAGCATAACGTCTTCACGTTTCATCCATGTTGCAGTGCTGGTAGAATTACTTTCCTTTTTATGTCTGAATAATATCCCACTATACACTCATTCATTCTTCTCCTGATGGACACTTGGGTCCCATCCCATCTTTTGGCTGTAGTAATGGGGCTACTATGAACACTCTTGTACAGATACCTATAAGTCCCTGCTTTTTGTTCTTTAGGGTCCATATCCAGAAGCTCAATTGGTGCATCATATGGTAAAAGTAATTCTGTTTTTAACTTTTTAAGGAGCTGACCCACCATTTTCCACAGTAGCTCCACCATCTTACATCCCATTGGTCTAATGATAATATATCCCACACAACACCGTCAGTAACATTACTGCTGTTCCCATCATGTCTTTGGGTCAGGAACTAGCTTTTTGTGGTTACTTAGTCACTCAGTCCTTTCCAACTCTTTGTGAGCCCATGGACTGCAGCATGCCAGGCTTCCCTGTCCTTTACTATCTCCCAGAGTTTGCTCAAAGTCATGTCCATTGAGTCTGTGATGACATCTAACCATCTCATCCTCTGTCATCTCCTTCTCCCTCCTGCCTTCAATTTTTCCCAGCATCAAGGCCTTTTCCAATGAGTCAGTTCTTCGCATCAGGTGGCCAAAGAATCAGAGCTTCAGTTTCAGCATCAGTCCTTCCAGTAAATATTCAGAGTTGATTTCCTTTAGGACTGCCTGGTTTGATCTCCTTGCAGTCAAAGGGATTCTCAAGAGTCTTCTCCAGCAATACAAGTCAAAAGCATCAACTGCAGTGAGCATTTAATATGAATGCCAAAGCATCCAAAGAGTGAGGTGATGACTTGGTGGCAGATGGAAACCTTGGCCATGAAGTGATTAGAAGGTGAGTGAGTTAGTGAGCCAGGTGGGAAGAAAAAGCGATCTCTCAATAAGGCACAGGAAAAGAAGAAATGAAAGAAGCCTTGGGAAGAGCTAGTCCTTTGGAGAGAAGCGCTGAAACTTTGATGTCTCCCTGCGTGAACCTATGGAGGTGCTCCTCACTAATTAGCATCTGCGTGCATATGGAACTTGGGGAGGACGGCTCACTAGCCTGGCCAAGACTGCTAACTCAGCAAGTCATCTGGAACAGAAACTAGCGCTGCAAAGGCTCACGCTGGGAGCAGGTCACGGATCACCTTTTGCTAAATCAGAACCGAAGAAAGCGTCCTATTAATGAGATGCTGCCCATGACAGACACTGTGCAATTAAACCAGAAGAGGCCAAAACACAGTAATTAAAAAGAACAGAGGAAAAGCGGAAGTGGAGGGAGAGAAAGAAGCAGAAAGCAGTGGAGCCAAACTCCAGAAAGACTGAGAACTTGCTTAGGATGGCCACCAGGGCTATAGGCCATGCCCACTGCAAGGGGCTTCTCGGAAATTTATAATTATATCTATATCTATATATATAAATGCACATCATTGGAGTTTAGATGTTTTACAAATGCTGTGTTAGTCTCTGCTGCACAGCAAAGTGAATCAGCCGCACGCACACGTGTATCTCCTCTTCTTTGGATTTCCCTCCCCTCTGGGTCAGCACAGCGCACTGAGTAGAGTTTCCTATGCTGTCCAGTAGGTCCACGTGTGTTTGTTCAGTCGCTCAGTCACGTTTGACTCTTGGTGACCCCGTGGACCGCAGCCCATCAGGCTTCCCTGTCCTTCACCATCTCCCAGAGTTTCCTCAAACTCACGTCTGTCGAGTCAGTGATGCCATCCAACCCTCTCCTCCTCTGTCGTCCCCTGCTCCTCCATCCAGCCTGATGCTTGCACTGGCAGGGCCACAGGATAGCTCCCTCGGCCTCTTTCCGCCCCCTTAGTGGGCATGGCGGTGGCCACACCCCACCCCCAGGCCCTGTGGCCCGGGCCCGGACAAACCACACAGCCTTAACCAGCACAACCAAGAGGGGCTGCTTCTCCATCAAGCATCATTCAGCTCTCTTCCTTCCTGTAAGTCCGGATAACAAATGGATTCTATTCACGCATCAGCGGCAGTTCTGTTCCAGGCAGACTCCAGGTCCTGTGACATGCAGCACCCACCTCTCCTCTCCCCTTCCAGCTAAGGGATGGATGCCCTTTGACCTTCAATCCCTCCAACAGAAATCAGGTTGTTGTGCAGGATCCTGTCCCTTAGAAAAGCCCTGACCTTAGTCTAATGCCCTTCTGCCACTGTCTTGAAATCATTAATTATTATTTAACAAGGACCCAGCAAATTATATAGAGATCTTGCCAAGATTTCTGACATTTTCCCAAACTAACTTAATTCTAGGCAAGTGTATTTTCACTGACTCTTGAATATGACCTTTCCACTCATCTTCATTATTTTCCATTAACCTCGCCCCCACTTCTTACACAAATTCTGTGTCTCAAGAGGTAGACAACTCGGCTCATTTGAAGTTGCTCAGTTGTGTCTGACTCTTTGCGACCCCATGGAGAGCAGCATGCCAGGCTTCCCTGTCCATCACCAACTCCTGAATCTTACTCAAACTTATGCCCATTGAGTCGGTGATGCCATCCAACCATCTCATCCTCTGTTGTCCCCTTCTCCTCCCGCCTTCAATCTTTCCCAGCATCAGGATCTTTTCCAATGAGTCAATTTTTCGCATCAGATGGCCAAAGTACTGGAGTTTCAGCTTCAGCATCAGTCCTTCCGATGAACATTCAGGACTGATTTNCAGGCTTCCCTGTCCTTCACCATCTCCCAGAGTTTCCTCAAACTCACGTCTGTCGAGTCAGTGATGCCATCCAACCCTCTCCTCCTCTGTCGTCCCCTGCTCCTCCATCCAGCCTGATGCTTGCACTGGCAGGGCCACAGGATAGCTCCCTCGGCCTCTTTCCGCCCCCTTAGTGGGCATGGCGGTGGCCACACCCCACCCCCAGGCCCTGTGGCCCGGGCCCGGACAAACCACGCAGCCTTAACCAGCACAACCAAGAGGGGCTGCTTCTCCATCAAGCATCATTCAGCTCTCTTCCTTCCTGTAAGTCCGGATAACAAATGGATTCTATTCACGCATCAGCGGCAGTTCTGTTCCAGGCAGACTCCAGGTCCTGTGACATGCAGCACCCACCTCTCCTCTCCCCTTCCAGCTAAGGGATGGATGCCCTTTGACCTTCAATCCCTCCAACAGAAATCAGGTTGTTGTGCAGGATCCTGTCCCTTAGAAAAGCCCTGACCTTAGTCTAATGCCCTTCTGCCACTGTCTTGAAATCATTAATTATTATTTAACAAGGACCCAGCAAATTATATAGAGATCTTGCCAAGATTTCTGACATTTTCCCAAACTAACTTAATTCTAGGCAAGTGTATTTTCACTGACTCTTGAATATGACCTTTCCACTCATCTTCATTATTTTCCATTAACCTCGCCCCCACTTCTTACACAAATTCTGTGTCTCAAGAGGTAGACAACTCGGCTCATTTGAAGTTGCTCAGTTGTGTCTGACTCTTTGCGACCCCATGGAGAGCAGCATGCCAGGCTTCCCTGTCCATCACCAACTCCTGAATCTTACTCAAACTTATGCCCATTGAGTCGGTGATGCCATCCAACCATCTCATCCTCTGTTGTCCCCTTCTCCTCCCGCCTTCAATCTTTCCCAGCATCAGGATCTTTTCCAATGAGTCAATTTTTCGCATCAGATGGCCAAAGTACTGGAGTTTCAGCTTCAGCATCAGTCCTTCCGATGAACATTCAGGACTGATTTCCTGTAGACAGCTAAACAACACAGAAATAGATTAAGTAGATTCTCCCCCCTTTCTCAGTGACCTCTGTTTTCAGACCAGAATTTCCTCATGAAAGGGAATAGAAGACCCTGCTAGTTGAAGACCTGGCAAAAAATAAAGTTTATTTCTAATAAAATGTCCAGCCAAAGGGGCAGAAAGAGCTTCAAAATAAGACACATCCTGCAGCCCTAGTCCATGACGAGGTGGACTTGTGAAGATGAGCTGATTCTGAAGGTAAAAAGAGGCCACACTCAAATCACTCTGCCACTAGCTCTCAGATTGACCCCATTCTTCAATCTATTTCTAAAAGTAGCTTTCATTTTTTCATGTTCATTGCAAAAACTAAGTAAAATACACACCAAAAAATGAAAAGAACTTGCAAAATCTTTTACCAAGAGATAAGCACTGCTGGCACATTGCAATCGCCGCATGAATGCTTCAAGGCCACCCTGGCACTGTCACCACACACGCGGCAGGGACGCTGCAAAGCGGCCACATGGCGTCTCTGGGAGCTTACATGCCAGGGCGGCACTCAATGGTCACGGACACCAGCTCTCACTGGCGTACCCCACCAACCCGCTGCAGAACTAGAGAGTCGAGAGAGAGAGATGGAGCCGAGGCTCTTAGATGCGGGCTGCAGAAGGTGTCTCTGAGAGGGTGACACCCAGCAGAGATTTAAGGTGGCCAGCCAGGCGCAGCTCTTGCAAAGGGCCTGGGGAGGACACGCCAAGATGCTGCAGGTTGAGTGGGAGCCAGAGGGTCCTGAGCAGAGTGAGCAACATGGGAAAGTGGCAGGAGGTGAGGTCTGAGAGCTGCAGGGGTGGATCACAGAGCACTGCGGGGGTGGATCACAGAGCACCGCAGGGGCTGTCTCTTATTCTAACAGAGAGGGAAAAGTATAGCAGCAGTGTGAGCAGGGGAAGCACAGTCTGATGTAAATATGGAAAGGGCCAAGGACCATAATAGTTAACATAGAGAGTGCTGCTATGCACCCAGTGCCATAGCCTAGGGTCATACGAGCACACATTGAAAGAGCTCACGCAGCCCACCCAGAGACGAGCCCCGTGAGCACGCTCCACTCGTGCTACCCAGAGACGAGCCCCGTGAGCACGCTGCACACACCCCACCCAGAGACGAGCCCTGTGAGCATGCTGCACTCACGACACGGAGCTACATAGACACAAATACGTAATACACATCAGTTCAGTTCAGTCACTCAGTCATGTCTGACTCTGTGACCCCATGGACGGCAGCACGCCAGGCCTCCCTGTCCATCACCAACTCCCGGAGCTTACTCAAACTCATGTCCTTTGCATAGGTGATCCAGCCATCTCATATATACATATCAGTACATAAATAAATATAGTTTAGTAATACACATTCATATTATATATCCATGATTTTATACGTACTTTATATATNGAAGGTAAAAAGACGCCACACTCAAATCACTCTGCCACTAGCTCTCAGATTGACCCCATTCTTCAATCTATTTCTAAAAGTAGCTTTCATTTTTTCATGTTCATTGCAAAAACTAAGTAAAATACACACCAAAAAATGAAAAGAACTTGCAAAATCTTTTACCAAGAGATAAGCACTGCTGGCACATTGCAATCGCCGCATGAATGCTTCAAGGCCACCCTGGCACTGTCACCACACACGCGGCAGGGACGCTGCAAAGCGGCCACATGGCGTCTCTGGGAGCTTACATGCCAGGGCGGCACTCAATGGTCACGGACACCAGCTCTCACTGGCGTACCCCACCAACCCGCTGCAGAACTAGAGAGTCGAGAGAGAGAGATGGAGCCGAGGCTCTTAGATGCGGGCTGCAGAAGGTGTCTCTGAGAGGGTGACACCCAGCAGAGATTTAAGGTGGCCAGCCAGGCGCAGCTCTTGCAAAGGGCCTGGGGAGGACACGCCAAGATGCTGCAGGTTGAGTGGGAGCCAGAGGGTCCTGAGCAGAGTGAGCAACATGGGAAAGTGGCAGGAGGTGAGGTCTGAGAGCTGCAGGGGTGGATCACAGAGCACTGCGGGGGTGGATCACAGAGCACCGCAGGGGCTGTCTCTTATTCTAACAGAGAGGGAAAAGTATAGCAGCAGTGTGAGCAGGGGAAGCACAGTCTGATGTAAATATGGAAAGGGCCAAGGACCATAATAGTTAACATAGAGAGTGCTGCTATGCACCCAGTGCCATAGCCTAGGGTCATACGAGCACACATTGAAAGAGCTCACGCAGCCCACCCAGAGACGAGCCCCGTGAGCACGCTCCACTCGTGCTACCCAGAGACGAGCCCCGTGAGCACGCTGCACACACCCCACCCAGAGACGAGCCCTGTGAGCATGCTGCACTCACGACACGGAGCTACATAGACACAAATACGTAATACACATCAGTTCAGTTCAGTCACTCAGTCATGTCTGACTCTGTGACCCCATGGACGGCAGCACGCCAGGCCTCCCTGTCCATCACCAACTCCCGGAGCTTACTCAAACTCATGTCCTTTGCATAGGTGATCCAGCCATCTCATATATACATATCAGTACATAAATAAATATAGTTTAGTAATACACATTCATATTATATATCCATGATTTTATACGTACTTTATATATGCTTAATCATAGGATTTTATTTATGTGATACATAAAGCTATATTTATCAATGGACATGAGTTTGAGCAAACTCCAGGAAATAGTAAAGGATAGAGAAGCCTGGTGTGCTGCAGTCCATGGGGTCACAAAGAGTCAGATATGACTGAACCTTTCCCTTCTCCAGGGGATCTTTCCAACCCAGGAATAACGCCCAGGTCTCCCACACTGCAGGCAGATTCATTACTTTCCAAGCCACCAGGGAAGTCCCATAATCCTATATGCATGAGATTAAATGAGTTTATATAATTATACAAATAATGATCATTATAAATCTACAATACACATACAACATGTATGTCTAAAAATGTATAGTAATGAGTATATATAAATATATGGGCTTCCCTGGTAGCTCAGCTGGTAAAGAATCTGCCTGCAATGCAAGAGACCCCAGTTCAATTCCTGGGTCAGGAAGATCCCCTGGAGGAGGGCATGGCAACCCACTCCAGTATTCTTGCCTGGGGAATCCCACAGACAGAGGAGCCTGGTGGGCTACAGTCCACGGGATTGTACAGTCGGACACGCCTGAGTGACTAAGCACAACACAGCATATATAAATATACACACAGCAGCGAACATTACACACACGCGCTGTTGACGCCTATGGCATCTCGTCTAGGCCTCACAGCTCTCTCGTGAAGAGTAGCTGTTATCGGCCCTATTTACAGAGAAGGAAACTGAGGTAGAGGAGCTTGCTGAGTAGCCCAGAGAGTCAGTGGAGCTGGGGTCAGCCTCGAGCTGCCTGGCTGGGAGCACAGGCTCTGCGCCTACCTGGGTGGTGCCCAGCAGCAGCACCAGGGCTGGGTGCTGGGGCTGGGGTGTCAGAGTATAGACGCGGGAGGTCTGTCCAGAGGGAGCGTGTTGTGCTCACCTGGTCGGAAGGTGCGGGAGGTATCATTTCAGGACCTACACCGCAGCACTCGCAGGCGCTCAGACCATAGCAGTGCAAAGGTGCTAGCTCACAAATAGTCTAAGCAGAGCTGCATCTGGACAGCATTCTTTCTACAAGTGTGGACTTAAGCCTTCATGTTCCTAAAATCAAATCAGAATGACAGTCCCACAACTGACCTCCTGTGGCCCCTGAAGGGGTTCTCTAGGGAACGAAGATTGAAAATCACTGATGTGGCAATAGGATATTTGCTTTAACATGGACATGGCATTGTCTGTGCAACTAACCCTCTGTGCTTGAACAAGTGAGCGGTTTCCAATACTTCATTATCAAACATTGAAACAAACATCTCCATCCGTATTTAATGATAATCATGCAGCTCCCAGGGCAAATCCTTTGTCCATCACTTACATGGAATTCATTGGAAGGACTGATGCTGAAGCTGAAACTCCAGTACTTTGGCCACATGATGGGAAGAGCTGACTCATTAGAAAAGACCCTAATGCTGGGAAAGATTGGGGGCAGGAGGAGAAGGGGACGACAGAGGATGAGATGGCTGGATGGCATCTCTGACTCAATGGACATGAGGTTAAGCAACTTCCAGGAGATGGTGACGGACAGGGAAGCCTGGTGTGCTGCAGTCCACGGGGCCACACAGATTCAGACATGACTGAGCAACTGAGAACAAGAAATCTGTTCAACATCTATTTTTCTACAAGCGTTTTCATACTTTTTAACTTGCCAATTTTTAAAGATATATGTCAAAAACTTCCAGTGTTCATATGGATATCTTGTATTTTCCAGAGTTCTTATTTCTTCTGCAGCCTCAGTGTTTAAGCTGGCATCAGGTAAAAGAGGTTTAATATTTTATAAAGTTTATGGGGTCTTCTGGGGGGCTTCCTTGGTGGCTCAGTGGCATAGAATCTGCCTGCAATGCTGAAGACGCAGCAGATTCAGTCCCTGGGTGAGGAAGATCCTTTGGAGGAAGAAATGGCAACTCACTATAGTGAGTACAGTACTCTTGCTGGGAAAATGCCACGGACAGAGGAGCCTAATGGGCTACATTCCACAGGATCACAAAGAGTCAGACACGACTAAGCGCGCACACACACACAGGGTCTTTCAGGAAATCTGCTTTGCTGTCTTACACACACAGGTTTTCCATCATTCCCAGATCATAAAACATTTTCTTTATTTTCTTTTAGCGTCTTCTGTAGTTTAAGTTCTTATATTTCATCATTAACCCTCATCTGTAGTTGATTTTCAAACGTGCTTGGACATAGAGGTCGAGCATCCTTGAGAGTGTCCACAACTCCGGCCCCTTCCTGATCTTCCGCCTTTGAGTACAGTGCTTGCTGTGAGGTTTTCCTCTATGGCTTCTATCACATTGATGTGATTTCCTTCTATTCCTATTTTGTAGAATGTTTAATCATGAAAGTGAGAATTTCCGCAAATGCCCTTTCTGCATTAATTAAGACGATTGTGTAGGCATTTTCTCTTCATTCTACTAACGTGGCATATTATATTGATTGATTTCCATACGTTGAACTGGCCTTGCATTCCAAAAATAACTCTTATGTGGTCATGCTATATAATACATTTACTATGCTTCTGATTTACCTTTGCCACTATTTTGTTGAGAGGTTTTATAACAGTGTTCATAAAAGGTATTGGGCTGTNGGAAGCAATGCTTCAGAAGAACACCTGTTTGGAAAACTCAGGGATGGAGGAGGTTGAGGGGTTCCCTCCCCTGAGGCCAGAGAGAACCTCCCGGGCTGGTGCTCACTTCTGTGCCTGCAACAGGAAGTTTCTGGCCTGGACCTTGGACAGGGCTTTGTCCTAGCAGAGGCCAAGCCGTGCTGAGCTCTCGAGAGCGACAGAGCCCGCCGGGGATGAAGCCAGCTGGCTCTGAATCTGCGCTTTGTCACTTCTCCCCAGCACCTCGAAGGCTCATTTCAAGCTTCACAAAATTGCAGAAGACGCTGGTGATGCTGAAAACATACCGGGTGGACAGGTTGTTCCTGAGGGTGTCGTTCGGTGTCTGCAATGTGGAATGATAAAAAATATTAAGGGGACTTTTATGTTGCAACAGATGAGGAGCTGCATGCTGGCCAGCCCGAGCGGAGGGACGGGGGGAGTCTGGGGGAGCCGAGTGGACGCCCCACAGGAGGACGGATGTCAGGGCAGCTGTTTGCAGCAACATCCAAGTCACCATCTATCCCCTGCTTCCTCATGACCAGTATTCCCTCAGCTTGAATATTCGATATTTACAGCTCTTTAAAGGAAGAGAATTCTTTAAAAGACGGATTTGTCCCCAGGTTTCCTCCCACCGGTCACTCTGAAGATTACAGACACCCCTTCGCCGGCTGTGGCTGCTCTGTCACGTTCTTCAGGGTATTGAACGAGCATTGAGGGGTGTTTCATCAGCTCCAACCATTTCCTAGGTTTCCATGGATCAGTGGTGACAGGAAACCCCAGGTAAGGATGACGGAGGGAAATGAAAAGGCAATTTTGAAAAGCTCTCGAACGCCTCAAGCCTTGTCTTCAAAATCTTTCCTTGACTGAGTGCTCGGAGACGTGCCCGCCTCCGGCTCACAAACTGATGATTAAAAAAGAAAATTAAGTATTCTGTTTATACCAGGGGGGATATCCGCTTAGAACGTCCCGCTTGACAAGGAACGATGCGATCAGGATGTGTCACCTGGATTTTGAGGTGCTGGGCTGGGTCCTGCATGGTCGCTGGAGGGGGGCCAGCCGGAGCCCTCTGGCTCACAGGCCTGGTCAGGGGGCCCTGGACAGCAGCTTTGGAATCGCCCCCATTAGCTTCCCATGCTCCCTTGGCTCAGGCACCTTCCTGAGGCAGGAAGCTTGGCACTTGTGGTTGAAAATGGTTTGGGCAAAAAAACCCCCACAAAAACCCAAATAACGAAAATGCAAAGTAAAAAGTGATTATTATCATCTGCCTTGGAGGAAGAAGCGTTCTGCTTCTTGGGAGGATTGCAGCCATTTTTCTAAACCTTCTCTGATAATGAATTATGAGAGCTGGCCAGAAGATGCTGAGTGTGGCCTCCCATCCATCCTCACTCGGAAGCCGGTGAAGAATCTGTGAAAACCAGTGACTGTTGCCACAGCGAGAGTCATTTCTTCTGCTCAGGGCTCCTCCGCCCAGGGCTTCTTCCGCATCCTTCTTCCTGGGTACCATCTGTCTCACACGGGAGCCTGCCCTGCCATTCTGTCTCTTGCTTCAGACCTGCTGCTGCTGTTCCTGATCCAGGATTCTCAGTTTTTGCTCACGTCTGGATTTCAAAGGACACCTTGCATCTCTCTAATGGGTCCCAAAATCACAAGCATCATGAACTGTGGTGTTTAAGACTCTGGAGAGTCCCTTGGACTGCAAGGAAATCCGACCGGTCCATCCTAAAGGAAATCAGTCCTGAATATTCATTGGAAGGACTGATGCTGAAGCTGAAACTCCAATACTTTGGCCACCTCATGCAAAGAACTGACTTATTTGAAAAGACCCTGATATTGGGAAAGATTGAAGGCAGGGGGAGAAGGGGATGACAGAGGATGAGATGGTTGAGTGGTACCACTGACTCAGTGGACATGAGTCTGAATAAACTCATGTTGGTGATGGACAGGGAGGCCTGGTGTGCTGCAGTCCATGGGGTTGCAAAGAGTCAGAAATGACTGAGCGACTGAAGTGAACTGGACTGAACTGAACTGAACGGGCCCCACACGATGCTGAATGTTGGCTCTACATGTCAACCGAGGAGGCCACGTGATGGAAACACTGTTCGAACAAATGCTCCTGGCAGAGGGGAGGGCTGCTGACTTCTCCCACTGAGGGCATTCTGCTCTCCCCTCTGCTCTCTGCTCTCTCTGGGGATCTGCCTTTTCTGTGAGCCTCAGTGATGGCCGGCTTATCTTTTACTTGTTTATTTTATTGGCACATAGTTTCTGCTGTACAGCAAAGTGAATCAGCCGCTCATATACATGAGCCCCTCTTCGTCCCACAGAATGCTGAGTAGCGCCCCCTGTATGCACTGTAGGGTCTCATCAGTAATCTATTTTATACATGTGTTATCAGCAGCGTGTGTATGTCAACCCCAGTCTCCCAATTTGTCAGGGACACCTTACACTTCTTCTGAAAATAGACATTCTTGTACAGGGAAGGTTTTTTTTTTTTTAAAGTCTAATAGAGTTTTTCTCTTTAAGTCTAATAATTCTGGTGAGCTGACCTCTCAAACGTGCTAGAAAGAAAAATAAATGGAACAAGGGTGAATTTCTAGACTTGATAAAAAAAGACCTTGAAATAATCAGTTAATTTCTCATGCTGAAGGGTTTTTTAAAGAATATTTTAAATAATTAGTTTCCAATGAGTGGACTCTACGCGTCTGATGTCCATTCCTGTCTTGTCTCCTTGTGGGGGAGGTGCCTGAGGGGAGTGGTTAGAGGGAGTGGCCTTGAATGTGAGTGTTTTACACAGAGACTTAGAGATAACCTTGGAATTTTCATACAAGAAATCTGAGAATAAACATTCTTTGGGGCCCTTTGATGATGTGAGAGCTGTAACGTGGTCTCATAGTCTTGGGTTTCTTGGACCTGCAGACTGGAGTGGTCCATCGGCTTACAGACGCAGCTGCGGTCGGGTGAGCATGCGCGTCCTTTGGGGCTCAGAGGCCGGGCCCATCTCCTCTCCTCCAAAGTCCATGTGCAGGGGACCCGTGAGAGTGGGCAGCTGGCCGTCAGCCTTGGCCGAGCCGGGCAAGTCTTTGTAGGTGTGGTGTGTGGTGCAGGCGCTGTTAGGACAAACCGTGCCCTGTGGCTCAGATGCTAGCGATGAAGAGTCACCTGACTGTGCTCTCAGGGCGCAGATACAGGAAGGTCCTCTGGCAGCAGCTCTTTCTCCTTCTCTGGCATTTATTTCTCTGTGCCGCTTCCTAGAGTCACCAACAGGAACCACCTCAGTGTTCCCCCTGTTCTCCATAAGCCCTTGTTCAG
>SJYW01049599.1:72025-82269 GCA_006410735.1 Raphicerus campestris
AGGTGCGAGTGCGTCTGTGTGGGTGGGGTGGGTGGGTGTGTCCTAAGCCTATTTTCCTAACGTAACGAAGATGCTAGGCCCTCCCGGGAGGTGGACCCGTAGTGGCTTTGCAACTTTGCCGCAGACTCTGTGTGTCATCAGCTGGAGTGTCTGGGGTGCGTAGAGTGAGTCGCAAACGATGCACTTTGACATCCGTCCCCTTGAGAGGTTCCAGCTCCCACTGAGCACCTGCTGTAATCTTCCGTAAGTGCTGGAGGCAGTGCTGCCTCTCCAGCCACGGGACAGGTGGTCTCCGGGTCACTCAAGCGGCTCTCTGCCCTGGTGCTTCTTCTCGTGTCCTCCGTCTCGCACTTGGGGCGAAGAACTCCACCGGGGCTAAGAGGTCCTTGGCATCTGCAGAGCGATCTCTGCTCATCCAGGGCTCCGCATGCCCTCTGGTCTGAGCTGAGCAGCACATGAGAGCCACCCTGGCTTTGCTCCAGGGACACATACACCACCGAGGGTGGCCTCCTCCAAATCGGCCCCTGGGGCAAAAAGAGGGCGGACCCAAGCACCCTTCTTCGGAAAACAGGGAGGAGAGAAAAGAGCACTGAGGAGTGGGACACACTGAGAGTGGAAATGATGACTCCNCATTGATGGCGCTCGGGAGCTTTTCCATGTCGGCCATAAACCATGTGTTTGGGACCCGGGCCATTTCTGGTCAGGAGTTATTATTCGATAGTTCCAACTGGAGAGTGCCCACCACCCCAGCATCGTGCATGGCTCTGGAGCTCTCTGCCGTGGCCCTGAGCAGGTTTCAGCCCAGCAGGGTCATGGAAGTCTCTGTGGCACATGCTCTATAAAAATTCCTTTCCGTCCATCAGCTGGGCACAGTCCTGGCTGGGCAGGAAAGTCACCAGGGTACCCAGGAGGTGCTTTCAATGTGACTAGTTTACGATTGGAAGAAAACCCACTCTGTGCTGACATCCTGCACCATCTCCCATTTCTGTTGGGTTAATTCCAGCCATAAAAGCTTGAAATGGGCCCCAGCTCTGGATCTAAACTGTGTATGTGAGATATCATCAGTCCTCCCCTGTTGGAGCACAAACCACCTGAATGTCCACGCATGCACTGTTCTAGCTCCCCCAGAACCTCAGCAGTATTGATGTCTCCCTCCCTGACATTTTTTGGGCGTTTCGTCTGAGGCGGGTCTGGGGAACCCTGCCCTGGGAAAGCCTGCTGCCTCTTTGCACAGCCTGCAGCTGAAATGTCTAAATACAACAGCAAGCGCAGTGTGGTTATCATAGGTGTCGGTCTGGCTAGAGCGAGGGAGCTGGAGAGGCTGCTGGGCAGGGGGGTGGGGGAGTGGTAATTGATGAGGCTGAGGCTAGATCCTCTCGACCCCGGACTGCTTGCCCAGGGTCAGAATTGGGCCTGGCCTCAGCCTGCCTGATCCTGAAGCCCAAGCCACCTGCTGCTTTAGACAGCAGGGGCCTGCAACTGGAGGAAAACCCAGAGTAGGGTTCACCCCAGACCTTTTTCTTTGCCTACATCTTGGACTCCATGTCCAGCTGCTTCTTCAGGAGCAGAGAAAGCCCATTGCTTTCCCCTGCATCCTCCTAATATTAAGGGTTCCCCTCCCTGTTCATCCCATGCGTGTCCCCAGGTCTCCATGGGACCTGGCTCCCCATCGTGCCCAGGCACGGTCACCCAGTCTATGGGTCTGCGATTTGGGTATCCTGGGAAGCCATCTCCCCTCCTGCCCCGGCTCCTCACCCTGATCTTCTTCACCAAACGCCTCAGTGCTGATCACACTCCTCCGTCTAAAGCAGCCTGGACCCGTGGCCACATGGCTCTTTCCCTCCAACTCCTCTGGCTGTTTCTAGGCTGCACGACGCACCTCTCTGCCCCCCGTGACCGACCTTTGTTAAGACCGACCCAGCCAGCCTTTGCTCCAGGCCTCTCCCTTGTTCCCCGAGCACGGCCAACCCTCCCACCCCAGCTCAGGGACACTGCCCTGTCCTTGCCCTCCCACTCCATCCCCTCTCTTGCTGTGCCTCTCCTTGACTTAAAGATGGGGATCCCCCGGTAAGAACTCTCTGGCTTTGGCGGCTTGGTCTCCTCATAACTGGATCACCCAGGAACCAGCAGGGAGCTGCAGGAAACACAGAATCTCAGGCCCCACCATGCACATGCTGAGCNCCACCCAGGCACCAGCAGGGAGCTGCAGGAAACAGAATCTCAGGCCCCACCATGCACATGCTGAGCCCGTGTCTGCATTTCAGCAGGATCCCAGGCGACCTGAACACATGTGAGAGGCCATGGAGGGCTGTCCGAGAGCAGCGCCTCCACTCGTAGCTAATGGCAGGAATCCCCGAGGCCGCCCAGGGGCTCCCTCTCCGTAGAGGGACATGGTGGTGGTCCCTGCTCCAGGTGCCATCAGGGTTTCCTACCTTCTTCTCCCCCCACAGCCCACAGGGTCTTGCCAGCACCCCTGCTGGTGACTCTCAGACCTGTATGTCCAGCTCAGATTTCTCTCCCAGGTTCCACACATTCATCGGTATTAGTGTCCCGAGGCTGCTGTAACAAAGGACCACAAACTGGGTGGCTGAAAACAACAGAAACTTGTCTCAGCATTCTGAAGGCCTGAGATCGGAAAGCAGGGTGTTGATAAGTGTGGTTCCTTCTCCCGCAGCTCCCTGGCATCACTCCAACCTCTGCCTCCAGGATGATGTGATGTTCCCCTGTGTCTTCTGGGTCTCTGTGTCCAGACTCCTCTTCTCCTTTCATAAAGGCACCTGTCACTAGATTAGCACCCCAACCCGGTAGGATCTCAATTTTAACTTGATTGCACCTTCAGAGACCCTATGTGCAAATAGGGTCACCCTCAGGGGCACCATCCATGAGGATGTGAACATACCATCTGAGGGGAAACAATTCAACCCACAACACCATCCACCTTCCTGTGCTGGGTGGTTCCATGAAGCCTTTAAATTCGGCACATCCAGAGCTGAACCCATAACCTCTTCCCTGGTACCTGCTGCTGTTTTGTCTTCCCATCCCAGCAACGAGACCTACCATCCACTAAGACCTGGGTGACATTTCCCACCCCCAAGTCACTAACTACACAGCTCCTGCCACGCCACTTTCCTCCTCGCTTTCTCTGCTTCCCTTCCCCCCTTGAGTCAGACCCCCATCACGTCTGGCCCGAGCCACGGTGCCAATGTCCCCTCTGGCCCCCTCACTTCCAGCCCACCTCCATCCTCTCCACGGCAGAGAGAGCTCTCTTGCTAAACACAAATGTGACCTGGTCACTTCCCCCAAAACTGCTTTCCATGATTCGAATGGAAAACCAGACTTGTCTTTGGGTCATCAAAGTCCAGGGTGCCCTGCCCAGCTGCCCTCTGCTCTAGACCAGCCTCGCACTGCCTCACCTCCTGACATGCCATCCCTTCCCCAGATGCACACTCCCATGTCAGCTCCCCAGACAGGCACTGCTTTCTCAGGACTGGCAAGACCTAAGCTGCAAGGTTTCAGCTTAAACATCACCTCAAAGGAAATCAGCCCTGAATAGTCTTTGGAAGGACTGATGCTGAAACTGAAGCTCTGATATTTTGGCCACCTGATGAGAAGAACCAATTCATTAAAAAAAGACCCCCATGTTTGAAAAGATTGAAGGTGAAAGGAGAAGAGGGAGGCAGAGGATGAGATGGTTAGGTGGCACCCTGACTCAATGGACACGAGTTAGGAGATGGTGAGGGACAGGCCAGCCTGATGTGCTATCGTCCGTGGGGTTGCAAAGAATCAGACACGACTTATAGACTGAAAAACAGAACTGGGAGTTGATCTCTGAGACTCCAGAGCGGCCTGGAAATCTTGACCCAAAGAGCTAAGCATCTACTCCCAACACAAGACCTAAGCCACCGTACTGGAATTGCCTGCTCTGTGTTCTGAGAGTCCATCATCTTCCAAACCACAAGACCGTGGAAAGCCATGCTCACTGCCCACAGAATGCCCCGTGCCTGGACAGTGCCTGACATGAGAGGCACTCAGGAGGTGTTTGTAAACTGAATCAAAAAGAAGCAAACAAAGAACATCTCTTCTCTCATTCATAGTCAAGTCTCAGGACTCGGCAGACTTTTCAGGACAATGAGTCTGTTCGGGAAATACGGACTTTCTGGCTGAAATCAGTGGCTCTGNATGTGAGAGGCCATGGAGGGCTGTCCGAGAGCAGCGCCTCCACTCGTAGCTAATGGCAGGAATCCCCGAGGCCGCCCAGGGGCTCCCTCTCCGTAGAGGGACATGGTGGTGGTCCCTGCTCCAGGTGCCATCAGGGTTTCCTACCTTCTTCTCCCCCCACAGCCCACAGGGTCTTGCCAGCACCCCTGCTGGTGACTCTCAGACCTGTATGTCCAGCTCAGATTTCTCTCCCAGGTTCCACACATTCATCGGTATTAGTGTCCCGAGGCTGCTGTAACAAAGGACCACAAACTGGGTGGCTGAAAACAACAGAAACTTGTCTCAGCATTCTGAAGGCCTGAGATCAGAAAGCAGGGTGTTGATAAGTGTGGTTCCTTCTCCCACAGCTCCCTGGCATCACTCCAACCTCTGCCTCCAGGATGATGTGATGCTCCCCTGTGTCTTCTGGGTCTCTGTGTCCAGACTCCTCTTCTCCTTTCATAAAGGCACCTGTCACTAGATTAGCACCCCAACCCGGTAGGATCTCAATTTTAACTTGATTGCACCTGCAGAGACCCTATGTGCAAATAGGGTCACCCTCAGGGGCACCATCCATGAGGATGTGAACATACCATCTGAGGGGAAACAATTCAACCCACAACACCATCCACCTTCCTGTGCTGGGTGGTTCCATGAAGCCTTTAAATTCGGCACAACCAGAGCTGAACCCATAACCTCTTCCCTGGTACCTGCTGCTGTTTTGTCTTCCCATCCCAGCAACGAGACCTGCCATCCACTAAGACCTGGGTGACATTTCCCACCCCCAAGTCACTAACTACACAGCTCCTGCCACGCCACTTTCCTCCTCGCTCTCTCTGCTTCCCTTCCCCCCTTGAGTCAGACCCCCATCACGTCTGGCCCGAGCCACGGTGCCAATGTCCCCTCTGGCCCCCTCACTTCCAGCCCACCTCCATCCTCTCCACGGCAGAGAGAGCTCTCTTGCTAAACACAAATGTGACCTGGTCACTTCCCCCAAAACTGCTTTCCATGATTCGAATGGAAAACCAGACTTGTCTTTGGGTCATCAAAGTCCAGGGTGCCCTGCCCAGCTGCCCTCTGCTCTAGACCAGCCTCGCACTGCCTCACCTCCTGACATGCCATCCCTTCCCCAGATGCACACTCCCATGTCAGCTCCCCAGACAGGCACTGCTTTCTCAGGACTGGCAAGACCTAAGCTGCAAGGTTTCAGCTTAAACATCACCTCAAAGGAAATCAGCCCTGAATAGTCTTTGGAAGGACTGATGCTGAAACTGAAGCTCTGATATTTTGGCCACCTGATGAGAAGAACCAATTCATTAAAAAAAAGACCCCCATGTTTGAAAAGATTGAAGGTGAAAGGAGAAGAGGGAGGCAGAGGATGAGATGGTTAGGTGGCACCCTGACTCAATGGACACGAGTTAGGAGATGGTGAGGGACAGGCCAGCCTGATGTGCTATCGTCCGTGGGGTTGCAAAGAATCAGACACGACTTATAGACTGAAAAACAGAACTGGGAGTTGATCTCTGAGACTCCAGAGCGGCCTGGAAATCTTGACCCAAAGAGCTAAGCATCTACTCCCAACACAAGACCTAAGCCACCGTATTGGAATTGCCTGCTCTGTGTTCTGAGAGTCCGTCATCTTCCAAACCACAAGACCGTGGAAAGCCATGCTCACTGCCCACAGAATGCCCCGTGCCTGGACAGTGCCTGACATGAGAGGCACTCAGGAGGTGTCTGTAAACTGAATCAAAAAGAAGCAAACAAAGAACATCTCTTCTCTCATTCATAGTCAAGTCTCAGACTCGGCAGACTTTTCAGGACAATGAGTCTGTTCGGGAAANGAGAGGCACTCAGGAGGTGTTTGTAAACTGAATCAAAAAGAAGCAAACAAAGAACATCTCTTCTCTCATTCATAGTCAAGTCTCAAGACTCGGCAGACTTTTCAGGACAATGAGTCTGTTCGGGAAATACGGACTTTCTGGCTGAAATCAGTGGCTCTGGAGTTAATTACCTTGTAAACTGTTTTCTGAAGTTTGTAGTTTGGGAAATGTGCTTAACGACCCTGCTCATCATTTACCCATCAACCCCAGTGGAGAGGTGATAAAGGACCTCCACGATAAACTTGCTGGAAACCTGGATGATCCGGAAATGCATTTTGTTATTTTCCCATAAAGCAAATTACCTCATCTAATCTCTGGCCTTACGATGTGAAGAGATAAGCCAGCCATTCTAGCATATGCTCTTCTTCGAATCATTTAAAAGAAAACAAAGAGTATGCTTCTGCAGTGGCTTTACCTCCAAGGAGCCCTTTACCTAATTAATTCCCATAAAACCACTGTGAGTTAGGTGAAATGAGTTAAAAGTCAGACCTAATTCACTGGAAGCCAGGGGACCATATTTTCAAAAATCACCCTCCCAGATGGAATCAAATCAGGGTCTCCATAGAGAGCTTCACTGCTGAATGGGGCATGGAGGCGTAATGCCTCCCATCCTCCCCAGCCCTCCATGGACCACCATCACAGTGGATGTTCGGATCTGCCTTCACGTCTGTCTCCCTCTGGCGCACCATCTGGTGTCCCCATAGCTCAGTCCATGGCCTGGAGTAGGGGCCCCGGAAAAGATCTCTGCTCAGGTGGGCGTAGTAGTATTAAGTAATTTTTCCAGTAGTCGTGTATGGATGTGAGAGTTGGACTATAGAGTTGAGCACCAAAGAATCGATGCTTTTGAACTGTGGTGTTGAAGAAGTCTCCTGAGAGTCCCTTGGACAGCACGGAGATCCAACCAGTCCATCCTAAAGGAAATCAGTCCTGAATAGTATTGGAAGGACTGCTGCTGAAGCTGAAACTCCAATACTTCAGCCACCTGATGCAAAGAGCTGACTCATTGGAAAAGACCCTGATGCTGGGAAAGATTGAAGGCAGGAGGAGAAGGGGACGACAGAGGATGAGATGGTTGGATGAAACCACTGACCCGATGGATATGAGTTTGAGTAAACTCCGGGAGTTGGTGATGGACAGGGAGGCCTGGCATGCTACAGTCCATGGGGTTACAAAAAGTCAGACACGACTGAGCGACTGAACTGAACCAAACCATTCTAAGTAGTATTTTTGAGCCGGTGGAACCGGTAGACTCCTCCATAGTAAAAGTTGCCTGGAGCTGATCCCTGTATTTTACGTCGTTGCAGCATTCTGGACACACTCACTAAGGCTTTTACCCTTGGGATTGGGAGAGGGGAAAACCGGTACCTTCCTAACATCATAGCACCTCCTAAGCTCACGATGCCTGTATCCTTTGTACTCAGAACCAGTCAGCCCGTATCCATTGACCAAGCAGGCCACAGGCAGACAGTTCCCAGAAGATACAACTCACAGCATGAAAAGGTCAGCCTTGCACACACTCACTCAGACATCTGTACAGAAGTGACGGAAGACAAAGCAAGCACAGGGCAGCCACCTGTGGAAGGGAAAGGGGTTTGAAATATAGAGAAATTCCCAGCAGTGCAGAACTCTCCAGACTGCAAGTCCAGAAGGAGTGGAACAAACAGAAGTCCAGAGGGAGGTGGCCTGGCCCAGAGGCCTGGCAGGGAGGGCCTCCTTGTGGCAGAGAGAACCATACTTCTCCAGGAAAGCAGAGGAAAAACTTCCATCTGCTCTGGAAGGCTCCATGTTCTCCAGGTCTGGTCTACCTATAAACCCTCCCAGGTATTACCCTGCTCCCCAGCCCTCGCAAAGGGGCCTCAGAAGCAGAGAAATGAGAGGGCTGCCTTGAATCATGTGCCATTATTAGCGGCTGCAGGTGAAGTAGCAGAGAGCTTATGGCGCTCTGCCGTCCACCACTGCCCACCAATGGGCAGTGATGCCATGTTGAGGTCCACAACGCTTCAGGGGCCAGGACCCTGCACAGGACCCAGCCCACCTCAGGTGACAACCCTAATAGCAAGAGAAGTTTTCAGTGTCTTTGAGATGCTAAAGTTCAAGGGGGTACACGCCCACCCCAAATCTGTTTTCCTCACCCAACTCTTCGGTCAAATGATCCTTTATTCACTGTGTGGAAACCCGTATGGGAATGTGAACTGGAGTAATCTTATTAACTCCTCTATTAGCAATTGAAGTTCTTAACAGCCGAACAATTCTGTTCCAATTGCACAGGGAAATGCTTTTTCCTTTTAATATAACATTTGCCTTCTACAGTGAATTCAGGCGCTTGTAAGTAGAAAGTGAGATTAATGCGTGTCTGCATGCATTCAGCTTTAAGTAAGTGTGTTTTTGTTTTGCGAACGTCTCAAGTCCACATAGGCAGGGCAATCTCCTGGTTTTCTCAGCTTTCCTTCCTAAGGTCTAAAGGCAGGGGAGGCTTTCAAAGTCCTGCCAAGTATTTCTCAGAAAACTTGCATTTTAACATTATGGAAATTCTACATACAGTGTGACACAGCATAATCTATAAGAGCCACAACCCCAAACAAAAAAAAAGAGAAAAATCTAGCAAAAAATAAAAAGAATTATTTTCTCAACCCATAGTAATTTGTTACTAAAACGCACTGATAAAAACGCTTTGGGAAGAACAGAAAGAACATGGAAAAAGCTTTTTGACATTATTTGCAAATAACAGAAATAAAAGAACAGCCTCCAGACTTTACTGAGTTGACTTGATTTCCATCGCTCTCACTTCGTCATTTTATGGTGCCACATATATCTTTATGTGCTAGTGGCAGAGTCCCTGAGAGTCACCAGAATCTTGATCAGACTCTGGGCTCAGTCCACATGTATATCATAAGAGCCAATTTCATCGCCACCCTCACGGCACCTTAATTAGGTCAAATGACCAGCAAGGAAACAATCGGCTGAGTTCCTTCTAATATGCCAGTTAACAGTTACTACCCTCTCTTGCCTTCAAAATGGCTGATAATTGAAGTAAATTCTACCCCTATTTTCAATAGATTTGATGTCATAAGATTGATATGAGCAAATGCACTTTTTATTTTTTCTTTTAAATTTTCTAAAAGAGAGAGTGAAATAGCCTACTGAAGAAAATGGAGACTATTCTTCAATTTTGTTCTTGGCTTGCATAAAAAAGTTAAGATAGCCAGTAGTCTGTTTAAATGAGTCATTTTTTTTACTTTGGAAACCTAAAATAATAAACATACCATAAATAAATCATAACTTCCCATTTCATAAAAGAAACGAAATTATTTAAGTTGAGAAGATATATAACAGCAAGTGTATAATGTATAAGAATTTAATGCTAAAGCAAAGACAAGTAAACAATGACTGTTCGTTTTGTTTCTCCTGCCTAGCTTCAGGATATTAAAAGGAGAAATTAAAAAGCAAAATAAAAATTATGAGATGGTGAAGGACAGGGAAGGCTGGCTTGCTACATTCCACGGGATTGCAAAGAGTTAGCCATGACTGAACAACTGAACAACAATAATAAGCATACTGATACGGACATGAACTTGGGCGAACTCCGGGAGCTGGTGAGGGACAGGGAGGCCTGGCGTGCTGCAGTCCATGGGGTCGCAAAGAGTTGGACACGACTGAGCGACTGAGCAGCAAGCATACTTACAACCACAAATGCTAATAAATATTTTTTTAAAAAACACCAGGGAATGAAATTCACTAATAGATTAAAGAAAGAGAATATTTTTACTCAGGAAGTTATGCCCAAAAAAGTAAAGGGGAGAGTTGATAGAATTCATCACAAATAATCAGTTAAATATGCCCTAAAATATTTTATGAAAAATCTTGATTTATAAAAACATCACACGTGACAAAAGCATTCTTGCTTAATATGATAGAAAACGGTAATCTCAAGCACCATTAAACATCATGCTTATTGGTGAAATGCTAGAGTTCTCATTAACACTAAGAACCAAGTTCTAATCCTTATTATCAAGCTTATTAGTTATCATTGCTCTGAAATTCCAGGCCATGCAAATGCAATAAAATGTATACTATCATGTAAGAAACGAAGCGCCAGCCTATGTTCGATACAGGATACAGGATGCTTGGGGCTGGTGCATGGGAATGATCCAGAGAGATGATATGGGG
>SJYW01049599.1:92249-114526 GCA_006410735.1 Raphicerus campestris
TGCTACAGTCCATGGGGTTACAAAAAGTCAGACACGACTGAGCGACTGGACTGAACCAAACCATTCTAAGTAGTATTTTTGAGCCGGTGGAACCGGTAGACTCCTCCATAGTAAAAGTTGCCTGGAGCTGATCCCTGTATTTTACGTCGTTGCAGCATTCTGGCCACACTCACTAAGGCTTTTACCCTTGGGATTGGGAGAGGGGAAAACCGGTACCTTCCTAACATCATAGCACCTCCTAAGCTCACGATGCCTGTATCCTTTGTACTCAGAACCAGTCAGCCCGTATCCATTGACCAAGCAGGCCACAGGCAGACAGTTCCCAGAAGATACAACTCACAGCATGAAAAGGTCAGCCTTGCACACACTCACTCAGACATCTGTACAGAAGTGACGGAAGACAAAGCAAGCACAGGGCAGCCACCTGTGGAAGGGAAAGGGGTTTGAAATATAGAGAAATTCCCAGCAGTGCAGAACTCTCCAGACTGCAAGTCCAGAAGGAGTGGAACAAACAGAAGTCCAGAGGGAGGTGGCCTGGCCCAGAGGCCTGGCAGGGAGGGCCTCCTTGCAGCAGAGAGAACCATACTTCTCCAGGAAGGCAGAGGAAAAACTTCCATCTGCTCTGGAAGGCTCCATGTTCTCCAGGTCTGGTCTACCTATAAACCCTCCCAGGTATTACCCTGCTCCCCAGCCCTCGCAAAGGGGCCTCAGAAGCAGAGAAATGAGAGGGCTGCCTTGAATCATGTGCCATTATTAGCGGCTGCAGGTGAAGTAGCAGAGAGCTTATGGCGCTCTGCCGTCCACCACTGCCCACCAATGGGCAGTGATGCCATGTTGAGGTCCACAACGCTTCAGGGGCCAGGACCCTGCACAGGACCCAGCCCACCTCAGGTGACAACCCTAATAGCAAGAGAAGTTTTCAGTGTCTTTGAGATGCTAAAGTTCAAGGGGGTACACGCCCACCCCAAATCTGTTTTCCTCACCCAACTCTTCGGTCAAATGATCCTTTATTCACTGTGTGGAAACCCGTATGGGAATGTGAACTGGAGTAATCTTATTAACTCCTCTATTAGCAATTGAAGTTCTTAATAGCCGAACAATTCTGTTCCAATTGCACAGGGAAATGCTTTTTCCTTTTAATATAACATTTGCCTTCTACAGTGAATTCAGGCGCTTGTAAGTAGAAAGTGAGATTAATGCGTGTCTGCATGCATTCAGCTTTAAGTAAGTGTGTTTTTGTTTTGCGAACGTCTCAAGTCCACATAGGCAGGGCAATCTCCTGGTTTTCTCAGCTTTCCTTCCTAAGGTCTAAAGGCAGGGGAGGCTTTCAAAGTCCTGCCAAGTATTTCTCAGAAAACTTGCATTTTAACATTATGGAAATTCTACATACAGTGTGACACAGCATAATCTATAAGAGCCACAACCCCAAACAAAAAAAAAGAGAAAAATCTAGCAAAAAATAAAAAGAATTATTTTCTCAACCCATAGTAATTTGTTACTAAAACGCACTGATAAAAACGCTTTGGGAAGAACAGAAAGAACATGGAAAAAGCTTTTTGACATTATTTGCAAATAACAGAAATAAAAGAACAGCCTCCAGACTTTACTGAGTTGACTTGATTTCCATCGCTCTCACTTCGTCATTTTATGGTGCCACATATATCTTTATGTGCTAGTGGCAGAGTCCCTGAGAGTCACCAGAATCTTGATCAGACTCTGGGCTCAGTCCACATGTATATCATAAGAGCCAATTTCATCGCCACCCTCACGGCACCTTAATTAGGTCAAATGACCAGCAAGGAAACAATCGGCTGAGTTCCTTCTAATATGCCAGTTAACAGTTACTACCCTCTCTTGCCTTCAAAATGGCTGATAATTGAAGTAAATTCTACCCCTATTTTCAATAGATTTGATGTCATAAGATTGATATGAGCAAATGCACTTTTTATTTTTTCTTTTAAATTTTCTAAAAGAGAGAGTGAAATAGCCTACTGAAGAAAATGGAGACTATTCTTCAATTTTGTTCTTGGCTTGCATAAAAAAGTTAAGATAGCCAGTAGTCTGTTTAAATGAGTCATTTTTTTTACTTTGGAAACCTAAAATAATAAACATACCATAAATAAATCATAACTTCCCATTTCATAAAAGAAACGAAATTATTTAAGTTGAGAAGATATATAACAGCAAGTGTATAATGTATAAGAATTTAATGCTAAAGCAAAGACAAGTAAACAATGACTGTTCGTTTTGTTTCTCCTGCCTAGCTTCAGGATATTAAAAGGAGAAATTAAAAAGNTTATTTAAGTTGAGAAGATGTATAACAGCAAGTGTATAATGTATAAGAATTTAATGCTAAAGCAAAGACAAGTAAACAATGACTGTTCGTTTTGTTTCTCCTGCCTAGCTTCAGGATATTAAAAGGAGAAATTAAAAAGCAAAATAAAAATTATGAGATGGTGAAGGACAGGGAAGGCTGGCTTGCTACATTCCATGGGATTGCAAAGAGTTAGACATGACTGAGCAACTGAGCAACAATAATAAGCATACTGATACGGACATGAACTTGGGCGAACTCCGGGAGCTGGTGAGGGACAGGGAGGCCTGGCGTGCTGCAGTCCATGGGGTCGCAAAGAGTTGGACACGACTGAGCGACTGAGCAGCAAGCATACTTACAACCACAAATGCTAATAAATATTTTTTTAAAAAACACCAGGGAATGAAATTCACTAATAGATTAAAGAAAGAGAATATTTTTACTCAGGAAGTTATGCCCAAAAAAGTAAAGGGGAGAGTTGATAGAATTCATCACAAATAATCAGTTAAATATGCCCTAAAATATTTTATGAAAAATCTTGATTTATAAAAACATCACACGTGACAAAAGCATTCTTGCTTAATATGATAGAAAACGGTAATCTCAAGCACCATTAAACATCATGCTTATTGGTGAAATGCTAGAGTTCTCATTAACACTAAGAACCAAGTTCTAATCCTTATTATCAAGCTTATTAGTTATCATTGCTCTGAAATTCCAGGCCATGCAAATGCAATAAAATGTATACTATCATGTAAGAAACGAAGCGCCAGCCTATGTTCGATACAGGATACAGGATGCTTGGGGCTGGTGCATGGGAATGATCCAGAGAGATGATATGGGGGTGGGACGTGGGAGGGGGAGTCAGGATTGGGAGCTCATATACACCTGTGGCGGATTCATGTCAATGTATGGCAAAACCAATATGGTATTATAAAGTAAAATAAAGTAAAATAAAATTAAAAAAGAATAGAATAAAATGTATATATGTCAGAAAGATGTGGTGAAATGAAATCGTTATATAGATAAAAAGCCGTTAAAATTAAAAAAAAAAACCACTAGAAAATATACTGATTAACAAAACAGCTTAATCGTTTATCTGAATTCCAGAGAAACATGAAAAGTAAAATTATACTTGAATACTTCCCTCTGTAAAATCAGTTATATATAATTTTTTAAAGATATGAGTTCCACTTCCAGCCAAGAGGGAATAACAAGGACTTGACTTGCCCTCTTGTGGAAACAACCAAAAAATCAAACAAAACATATTAAAAAATATTGTTTTCAAGACTCTAGACATACTAGACATCAGGCAATACAGGACAGTGGTCCACGAGGGATAAGAAACAAATGATGTAAAGCACGCAGTTGCTGCAGGTCCTTACCTTGAGAGAATCCCCGGGAAGGCAAACTCGACGGAGGCCGGCAGGTACCCTGCACTAAGATGAAGCTGAGAGTCCAGGGAGACAAGGACAGTAAGCTTCTCAGCCACCGCCCTGGAGAGGAGAGAGCCGTGCAGGGAGAGAGCTTAGCAGAGCGCCAAGCATTCTGTGCATCTGAGGAGGCTGCTGGAGGCCAAAGGGAACAAAGGAGAAGAAAACGGCTAGCAGGGCTGGAGAGAGAGGTGCTCTGCAACCACGCAGGGCCTGGAGCAGCACCTGATTCCTTCAGTCAGGCTAGAAAACCCCATCACTCGCAAGTCACCGGGGAGAGTAGTCAGAAAGTCTTGCCTCAGGAGTAAGAAACGGGTAGATTTTCATGAAATGCGGCTCTGGCTTATTTTTTAAAGTTTAATAGCAAGACATAAAAGGATTAAAATTTATTTTTAATAAATTAATTAAAATTAATTTTTGCAAGTTACCATACTCTTCTCAACTGCACAAACAACATTCTTCAGCACAGACCATATGATAGAGCACATAGGAAGTCTCAATAAATCTTAAATTATTAAAGTTATATCATGGAATGAAGTTTACAATAACAAAAGAGAATTGGGGAAATACACAAATACATTGAAATTAAACAATATATTCCTAAATGCCTAATGCTCAAGGGAGAAATGACTAGGGGATTTTAAAAATGCTTTGAAGTAATAAAAATGAAAGCTAACATGCTGAAGCTTTTGAGGTGCAGCTAAAGCATTGCTGAAAGGGAAATTTATAGCTATGAATGCTTATATTCAGAAAGAAGGATTCAAAAAGAATATGCCTATATTCTCAAATCAAAACCCTAATTTTCCAACCTAAGAAATTAGAAAAAGAAAAGCAAATTAAACTCATAGCAAGCATAAAGAACAAAATAATAAATATTAACGCACAAATAAATAGTAGGAAAACAATCAACAAATGAAAAGAAGGAGAAAAACGGAAAGAAAAGACCATTTAGAAAGTCTCAATAAATTTTAAAGAAAATAGAAAAGTAAAACTATCTCTATCTGTAGACGATACAATCAGAGAATCCTAAAGAGTTGTTTAAAAACCTATTGGATCTAAAAAAGCAAATCCAGCCAGGATACAGCACCACTATTCAAGATAGTAATATTTCTAAACATTAGCAACACAGAAGTTAAAAATTAAATAAAGAAAACAGTTCTATTTACAATAGTATCAGAAAAGAATTTTAAAAGTATAAAATACTTAGAAATAAATTTAACAAAAATAGAGCGACATTTGTATACTGAAGCCATAAATTATCATGAAAGAAATTAAATAAGCTCTAAATAAATGAAAGCCATCTCATCTTCACTGATGGAGAAACTGTCATTAAGATGGTAATGCTTCCCAAATTGATGGACAGATTCAATGCCATTCCTATCAAAATGCTAGCTGGGATATTTTGCAGAAATTGAACATCTGATTCTCAAATTCATATAGGACACAAAAGAGTCAAAATGATCTTGAAAGAAGAAGTTGAAGGACTCATGTTTCCAGACTTTAAAGCTTATTAACATACAACATTAATCAAAACAGTATAGTATTANATTATTTTTTTAAAACAACTTTATCGAGATATAATTCACATACCACATAATTTGCTCATGTGAAGTGTAACATTCAGCGGTTTTTAGGATATTCACAAATAAGTGCACATCAATTAGAACAATTTCATCACTTCAAAAAGAAACGCTGCACCTTTAGCTATCACCTCCTTCCATGTTTTCCAAATAAAATACTGAAATTCTTGCACTTAACATGGACGCAGAAAGTTAAAGTAAGAATGAAAGTCACTCAGTCGTGTCCGACTCTTTGTGACCCCATGGACTATACAGGCCATGGAGTTCTCCAGGCCAGAATGCTGGAGTGGGTAGCCTTTCCCTCCTCCAGGGGATCTTCCCAACCCAGGGATCGAATGCAGGTCCCCTGCACTGCAGGCAGATTCTTTACCAGCTGAGCCACAGGGAGGCCCAGGAACACTGGTAGAGCAGCCCTAACTGAGGGGCATGCACGTGGCCCCCCTTCCTGAGGGGTGGTTTCCCAGGGCCAGCAGCAGCCACTCCCACCAGCACGTCAGTGCAGGGACGTCCAGTCTCCGTCTCAGCGAGGAAGCAACACCAGTATCATCCCAGTAGCATCAGTCTCTCAGTCGTGTCTGGCTCTTTGCAACCCCATGTCTGTGGCCCACCAAGCTCCCCTGTCCACAGGATTCTCCAGGCAAGAATACTGGAGCAGGTTGCCATTTCTTCCTCCAGGGGATCTTCCCAACCCAGGGATCGAACCTGGGTCTCCCTCATTGCAGGCACATTCTTTACCATCTCAGTCACCAGGGAAGCCACCAGTATCATCCTATTAGGCAGCATTTTCTGTTACTGATCCCCTGAATTTGTGACTGGCAGCAGTGGTCAACCTAGTCTTTGTTCCAACCTAAGACTGGAAAGGGACTTCAGAGCGATCTCAGGAATCTATGAATTATTCATGACAAATTCCAAGTCCATGTGGGTTCCTTTCGGTTTTGACAATACTGACAAAATAGCTGATTGCCCTGACTTTTCATTTTTGTGTTACACATATCTCAAAAGTTTGGAGAGATTACCCACATCTCATGGTTTTACTTTAGTAACATATTATATATATTAGTTGTGAACTTTTGATGAGATTCTCTTGCCCTGAAGGAACGAAAATAATGGGAAAATCACATTGTATTCATAAAAATCAAGTCCTACAAGAAACAGACAAAAAGGGTGAGGTTTGTGGCACGGAGTGGAAGGGAGCCGCACGGCTGGCGTCTTGCTTCCCCAGGGCCCGGGAGCCTATGCGCTTCCAGGAGGAGGGGTGGGGGAGAGAGTAGAGGCCTCGGCCCCAGGTTGCTGGCTCTCTCCCAGCCTCGTGCTGTCTGAACAGTTGTCGGGACCTGACAATTTGCTGGGAGCCTCTGTGCTCATGGCTGGCATTCTCAGACGCTCCTCTGCTCACAGTGGCCTTCGTGAAGCTGTCAGCATCTACCGTTCGTAAGAAACGGCGGCAGTTCTCGAGACAGGATGTTTCCTCATTATCTGCAGCTCTGATTCAGGCCACGCGGCGCCGGGAAGCCTGCTCGCATCTCGCTCCTCTGTCGTCACCTGCTGAGTCTCAGTCACACCTAACTGCGCGTCTGTTTTGTGCCTGTTGAAAGGTGTGTTCCGTCCCCGACACGCGCTCGCCAGACACACGTCTAGTGAGACGTGTCGCCCAGTTAGGCTGCGGGGAGGGCAAGGTGCACACTTGGACCACCACTTTCCACCCGGGTTTGACAAAGCCTTCAAGTCCTCTCTCTCCTGGGACTTGAAATCTGCTCTCTTCGTCACTGAAACGTTTCTAATAAAAGTAGTGTACTCTTTTTGTGTGGTTGTAGTTCTGGGAAACAAATGAAGTCATCCTGGCCCATCGGGGGAGGCAGGAAAGCGGCTCACTACAGCGCCAAGTACATTGCACACCCATCGCAAGGGGGCCTGCGTCTCACTAACATTGTACAGACGCCTCAAGACTTGTGCCTCTGGCTGCAGAAAAAGGGAATGTCATCTCCTTAGACAACACAGGCTCATTTTTTCACTGATAGCTAGTTTTCTGGGGCAACTTTCCACGTTGACTCCATGGGCTTTTGAGTTGTAAACTCAGATGTGTTTCAGAATTCCAATTTCTGGAGAAGTCTACTGAGAAGTCTACACTGAGGAAGGATATGTGACTACACACCCCTTCTCTCCACCTGCCTGTCAGGGCCTTTTATAAACCCGAGCATCTTACATTTCACCCACGTCCTCCACGGTCGCANTGCCATTTCTTCCTCCAGGGGATCTTCCCAACCCAGGGATCGAACCTGGGTCTCCCTCATTGCAGGCACATTCTTTACCATCTCAGTCACCAGGGAAGCCACCAGTATCATCCTATTAGGCAGCATTTTCTGTTACTGATCCCCTGAATTTGTGACTGGCAGCAGTGGTCAACCTAGTCTTTGTTCCAACCTAAGACTGGAAAGGGACTTCAGAGCGATCTCAGGAATCTATGAATTATTCATGACAAATTCCAAGTCCATGTGGGTTCCTTTCGGTTTTGACAATACTGACAAAATAGCTGATTGCCCTGACTTTTCATTTTTGTGTTACACATATCTCAAAAGTTTGGAGAGATTACCCACATCTCATGGTTTTACTTTAGTAACATATTATATATATTAGTTGTGAACTTTTGATGAGATTCTCTTGCCCTGAAGGAACGAAAATAATGGGAAAATCACATTGTATTCATAAAAATCAAGTCCTACAAGAAACAGACAAAAAGGGTGAGGTTTGTGGCACGGAGTGGAAGGGAGCCGCACGGCTGGCGTCTTGCTTCCCCAGGGCCCGGGAGCCTATGCGCTTCCAGGAGGAGGGGTGGGGGAGAGAGTAGAGGCCTCGGCCCCAGGTTGCTGGCTCTCTCCCAGCCTCGTGCTGTCTGAACAGTTGTCGGGACCTGACAATTTGCTGGGAGCCTCTGTGCTCATGGCTGGCATTCTCAGACGCTCCTCTGCTCACAGTGGCCTTCGTGAAGCTGTCAGCATCTACCGTTCGTAAGAAACGGCGGCAGTTCTCGAGACAGGATGTTTCCTCATTACCTGCAGCTCTGATTCAGGCCACGCGGCGCCGGGAAGCCTGCTCGCATCTCGCTCCTCTGTCGTCACCTGCTGAGTCTCAGTCACACCTAACTGCGCGTCTGTTTTGTGCCTGTTGAAAGGTGTGTTCCGTCCCCGACACGCGCTCGCCAGACACACGTCTAGTGAGACGTGTCGCCCAGTTAGGCTGTGGGGAGGGCAAGGTGCACACTTGGACCACCACTTTCCACCCGGGTTTGACAAAGTCTTCAAGTCCTCTCTCTCCTGGGACTTGAAATCTGCTCTCTTCGTCACTGAAACGTTTCTAATAAAAGTAGTGTACTCTTTTTGTGTGGTTGTAGTTCTGGGAAACAAATGAAGTCATCCTGGCCCATCGGGGGAGGCAGGAAAGCGGCTCACTACAGCGCCAAGTACATTGCACACCCATCGCAAGGGGGGCTGCGTCTCACTAACATTGTACAGACGCCTCAAGACTTGTGCCTCTGGCTGCAGAAAAAGGGAATGTCATCTCCTTAGACAACACAGGCTCATTTTTTCACTGATAGCTAGTTTTCTGGGGCAACTTTCCACGTTGACTCCATGGGCTTTTGAGTTGTAAACTCAGATGTGTTTCAGAATTCCAATTTCTGGAGAAGTCTACTGAGAAGTCTACACTGAGGAAGGATATGTGACTACACACCCCTTCTCTCCACCTGCCTGTCAGGGCCTTTTATAAACCCGAGCATCTTACATTTCACCCACGTCCTCCACGGTCGCACGCCCACCTCCTGGGCAGCTCTCCCCAATGTGTAACTTCCAGGCTTGCAGAATGCCTGGGTCCGTAATTCATCTCTTTCTCTCTGGGTATTTATCTCTATGCCTTCATTCCAGCTTCCCATTATTACCTAGGATTAAGCCTCCATCGGAAGTAACTCCTTTGGCAGCCTTATTTTCATCTTCCGTTCAGCTTCCCCAAACGCCTGATATACTTGAACTGATATCACACGAGGCATTCATCCATTTTGGAACAATGATTCGAACTGAAGGCTTTCACCTCAAACATAAACAACCAGAGAATACGCCTCCATGCAAGTCTTCTGAGAAATTATCTGATTTTCCAGCAGCGGCTGTTGATTTAAAATAACACCAGTGCAAACCAGAACCAATCAGCAGACTCTCCTGACATGTTAAACATCTTTACTCCCTAAAATAGAATTATGGGTGCTACAGAAGTGTACTGTAGCAAAATTATTCCTGAATGTAACAATGACAATGCAATTTCCTGGATTTATGATGAACACTTAGGGAAATGTGTAAGGGGCCTAAAAGAGTTAATGTCCCTCCCACAGCACTGTATTTTAATGTTGGGGAAAGTTATAATCTAGTATACTATACTGCCATACAGAAGATCTCATTGGTACAAGCCTCCATCCATATGAAAATATTTGCTTTCATGGGTGAAGACACTCCCTTGACAAAAACGTTAAATGCAGCAAGCTTGGTACTTCCTAAATCCAATCATTTTTAAAACTTGCTATTTTTGTATTAGTGTAATGATGAAAATAACGTGTAGGTTTCCACCACCATTCTGGCCAGGGGCCATTTGAACGGTTGGGTGAACAAGGAGAGGTCCCATTTCTCGTTCAGGCAAGCACTTTCACTGCTATTTGCTATCTTTTTCTATATGTAGTCAATATGAATCTACTGTCAGCAAAATGCAAGGAAATGAGGAAAACAAGAAAGATAAAGGGCAGGAAAAGTGTGAAATTGTGACAAACATCAGGAACAAAGCTAGGGCCTCCAGTAAGGAGTGGCCAGCTACACAGAAATGTCTGGCCATCCAGTCCAAAAGTCAGAATTGGAACTCTCAGGAGAAAGAAAAAGATCATCACGGTCATTTGGGGAAAACACGTTGAAAGTGCAGGGATGACTTGAGGTGGACCCACTGAACAGGACTCTTGCAGTCTTTTTCTGAATGAAAAGATGACTGTAGCCCACCAGGCTCTTCTGCCCACGGAATTCTCCAAGCAAGAATACTGGAGAGGGTTGCCATTTGCTTCTCCAGGGCAGCTTCCAGAGACAGGGATCCAACTCAGTCTCCTGCGCTCCAGGCAGGTTCTTCACCGTCGGAGCCACCAGGGAAGCGACTCACACTTCCAGAAGAAATGTAGAATCTGTGTTTCAACGATGCTCTTAATCTCGTCCCTAACCAGGCTCCCATAAACCATTTCCCACACGTGCCACACACTCTTCGAAGGCACTAAAGGTGCTGTGGGAGCCACACGCTTCTGCCCCTCCCCTTGGGCACACTAAATACCATCCATTATCAGCGAGCGACAGCAGTCCCAAACCCGAGGCCCCAGAAGTTGGAGCCCAGACTCAGTGCGGAACGCGATCCAAGCTCAGGCATTCCTTGGAAAGTTTGACTCCAGCTCTCCTGACTTCATAACGCTGCCAACTTGAAATGGAAACCTCCAGAGAACATGTTTTCTTACAAAATTTACAAAGAGCTTTGCTGCAGAGCCAACAGCTGGAAAGGCCCTGCGAGCAGCCGCTCTCCCGATCTGATTTCTTACAGCATTTTGGCACTTCTGGTCCAGCTCCTGGCGGGCAACCAGAAGCCAGAGAGGTAATAAAACATGGTCTGCTCCCAGGCTAGCTCAGGCCAGGCCCCTTCCTGGAGAAGGGATGACTAATGCCTGGCGAGAGCCTGGGCCACGTGCTTTCACTGCTCTCAGTAGAAGGGACACAGGAACGTTCCCACAGGCGTCCCTGGCCCTGTGCCTCTCACAGAGGTCGGCACCAGAGTGTCAAGGCCAGTCAGTGCACAGTGGGTTTCTGGAATGCCCTGACCCCAGCCAAATTTAGGAGCACAAATCAGAGGCAACTGCTGCAAACCAAAGCTTAATTTGCCAGGCTCATTCCCAAAGCAATTTGTAACAAGTAGCATCCAAACCCTAGTCTTTTTTTAAATAACAGGGAAAAAAAGACACCAGTTGAAAATTTGATACCTACGGTTCTTCCTGCATGTTCAGTTCAGTTCAGTCTCTCAGTCGTGTCCGACTCTTTGTAACCCCATGATCCACAGCACGCCAGGCCTTCCTGTCCATCATCAACACCTGGAGTCTAGCCAAACCTGTGTCCATTGAGTCGGTGATGCCATCCAGCCATCTCATCCTCTGCCGTCCCCATCTCCTCCTGCCCTCAATCTTTCCCAGCATCAGAGTCTTTTCTAGTGAGTCAGCTCTTTGCATCAGGTGGCCAAAGTATTGGAGTTTCAGCTTCAACATCAGTCCTTCCAATGAACATCCAAGACTGATCTCCTTTAGGATGGACTGGCTGGATCTCCTTGCAGTCTAATGCACTCTCAAGAATCTTCAACACCACAGTTCAAAAGCATCAATTCTTTGGCGCTCAGCTTTCTTTACAGTCCAACTCTCACATCCATACGTGACCACTGGAAAAACCATAGCCTTGACTAGAAGGACCTTTGTTGACATGTATAGCTCTCTTATTCTTCGCTGCTTTTTTCTTTTCTTTCTTCATTTCCACGCAGTAGAGGAAAGGGGTGAACTGCCAAGGTCTACAACCCTGAAGTGGGTTACCCTGCTGACTCGGCTGGCATGGACCATCTTTACCTCTCCAGGGTGTGTGCAGAAGGGAGAGTGTTTGAATGTCCTTCAANTGGAGAAACCAGAGCCTGGACTAGAAGGACCTTTGCTGACATGTATAGCTCCCTTATTCTTCGCTGCTTTTTTCTTTTCTTTCTTCATTTCCACGCAGTAGAGGAAAGGGGTGAACTGCCAAGGTCTACAGCCCTGAAGTGGGTTACCCTGCTGACTCGGCTGGCATGGACCATCTTTACCTCTCCAGGGTGTGTGCAGAAGGGAGAGTGTTTGAATGTCCTTCAAGAAGGAGGCAGAGAGAACCCCATTCACAGTGGAGAAACAGCATCTTGTTCTAAGGCCAGGGTTCTGTCCTTCACAGTTCAGCCACAACTTCGCCTGATCCATCAGCTTCTTAATTATTCTCCTGCTTATGCAAATGAGTGAATGCTGGATTTTAGATTACAGAGAAGAATGGCTAAGCTCTTATTTTCTGACAGCCAGTTTTTAAGCATCCATCAGCCAGGCCCAGATAGACCCAGCAGGGGATGACTGTGTTTGCTCAGATACCATGGTCCTGGCTGGCCCATCTGTTTGATTTGAGGGTGGGAGATGAAGACCCCACTGTAGACAAAGTAACTTAGGCCAAGGTGAGGCATGAGGCCATACAGGCAGTTGGTCATTCAAAGCATTAGGGGTAGGGGAGTCAGGTACAATACAGGTTGCCCAGTTAAATTGCATTTCAGATAAATAATGNCGCTTATACAAATGAGTGAATGCTGGATTTTAGATTACAGAGAAGAATGGCTACGCTCTTATTTTCTGACAGCCAGTTTTTAAGCATCCATCAGCCAGGCCCAGATAGACCCAGCGGGGGATGACTGTGTTTGCTCAGATACCATGGTCCTGGCTGGCCCATCTGTTTGATTTGAGAGTGGGAGATGAAGACCCCACTGTAGACAAAGTAACTTAGGCCAAGGTGAGGCATGAGGCCATACAGGCACTTGGTCATTCAAAGCATTAGGGGTAGGGGAGTCAGGTACAATACAGGTTGCCCAGTTAAATTGCATTTCAGATAAATAATGGATAAGTTTTAGTATAAGTATATCCCATCCAATGTTTGGGATATACTTATACTAAAAAATCATTCATTTATCTCATATCAAACTTAACTAGGCATTTTGTGTTTTTATTTGCTAAATCTGCCAATCCTAACTTGAGGTTTCTGTTGATAGAAAGGCGGCCACGTTCATTTACGCCCAGAACGATGTGAATAAATCAGGGGCCCCAGCAGACCCCTGCAGGGCCTAGCAGAGTCCAGGAGGAGAGGCGGACACTCTTCATCCCCGCCCTTCCTCACACACACTGACTTCAAGGACCTAAGCAGATGCGCTGTGGCTTGAAAACAGCTTTCTCAGGAAATTAGGCCAGGATGCCAGAAGCCTGAGGAAAGAAATATATCCAACTCAGAAAGATCGCATCACACATCAAATAAAGGAAGTTTAACTAAAAGCTGGGAACCATCACTTTTCAGAAGGAAATAAGTGTCTGGCAATAGAGAGACAGACAGACAGACAGATGCAGAGAAAGACAGAGATAGAAACAGAGAGACAGAGACAGAGAGACACAGTGAGACAGAGACACAGAGAGACATGAACAGGGAGACTGAGGCAGAGAGAGCCGTGGAGACTGGGCTCTGAGCCCTGTGGTCCTCACTGGGCAGAGAAGGACTGTTCAGATGGGCCAGTGCTGTTTTTCGTATGGAGCTTTCAAAACTCTTTTATTATAATTATTATGATGTTTTGTAGCTAAGAAATACAGTACCCTTGCATAAATCTTGAGAATTTCAGAAAAGGATAAAGAAGAAAATAAAAAGTGTTCATATTCCCAGGATTAGAAGAAACCACTGTATTTCCTTCCCTCATTTATTTAGACGTATATACCGACTTTACAACACTGGAATTATAAAGCATATAACATTCTGTAACCTACTTTTATCTTTTAATATTTTGTGAATATTTCCGTACATGCTTAGTTTCTGAGAGTGTGATTTTTAATGACTGCTTAGTACTCCCTCGCTTTTAATGGGCCACAGTTTATTTAACCTGTGTCTTCCCACTGGGTGTTTACACTGGTCCCCGTTTTTCACTCCTAGAGAGACAGCCACACAATCTCCTCACACATACAGTTCCTTCTGATTCTCTAACTGTTTACATGGGACCAATACCTGGAAATCAAGCCAGGTGCTGGGCTTCCCCAGTGGCTCAGGGGTTAAAGAATCTGGCTGCAATGCAGGAGATGCTGCAGGAGCCACAGGTTTGATCCCTGGGTCGGGAAGATCCCCTGGGGAAAGAAACGGCCGCCCGCTCCAGTACTCTTGCCTGGGGAATTCCATGGACAGAGGAGTCTGGAGGGGTGCAGTCCATGGGCTGCAGAGCCATTCACAACTGAGTGTCTAAGTATAGTATATTAGATCTTGAGGTATGAATAATGCTGAAGCTTTCGTTCATATTACCAATTTTTCCTCCAGAAAAATCTCAAATATAATATATAGTAATTACTGGTTTTTTTGTAATTATTGCCAACACTGGGTATGACCCCTTTCAAAACGCTTTACTAATTTGATCAGCCAAAGGTATAGCCTTTACTTAAAATTGCACTTCCTTCATTCCTGACATGATGAAAATCTTTTCAGACATTTATGGAGCACTTGGAACTGTTACTTAATGAATGCTCTTTTAAAATTTTAAGCATTTTTCCCCAAAACTTTTACTGAATTATAAAGATTCTTTGTGCATTAAAGGGAAAAAATCTTATTTAACAATATGACACAGTATGTCCACGTTTGTCTGCTCATATCGGTTAGGGTGGAATCTGGTGTTGGCAATTTCCCAATTTTATTAGACACAACTTTATCAATTACTTGTATATTTTAATCCTTGTTCTTCCTCCCCCACCTAGAAACTAGACAAATACGCCTTCCTCATTTTTCAGGTTCATATAGTTCTCTGATGACTTCACCTCTATAATACACTGAAATGAATTTTTATCTAAGTGTGATAGAGGGATTCTTTTCCAACTAATTAACCTGTTATCCCAACGTCACTGGATAATCAAAACTTTCCCCCAAGCACTTGAAACGCCGTGCTTATTGCTGTTGTTCACTCACTAAGTTACGCCCAGCTATTTGCTACACCACAGATCGCAGCATGCCAGGCTTCCCTGTCCTTCCTTATCTCCCGGAGTTGATCTCCTGGAGTTTGCACAGATTCATCTCCACTGAATCAGTGTTCTTTTCTAACCATCGCATCCTCTGCCACCCCCTTCTTCTTTCTCCTTCAATCTTTCCCTGCATCAGAGTCAGCTCTTCACATCCGGTGGCCAAACTATTGGGAGTTTCAGCTTCAGCATCAGTTCTTCCAGTGAATATTCAGGGTTGATTTCCTTTAGGATTGACTGGTTTTGTCTCCAACCCACTCAGACACATATCCACTGGATCTTAAGTCCAACCCCTTAAGCACTTGGCCATCCCGGTGGAGATGTCATGTATATCATATGCTAAATGAATGGGCTCTTGTCTGCCTGTCTAATCCTGCAACCACACTCCACTGTGGAACCATCAAAACGGCAGAGTGTACTGCTTAACTACTCTTTAGTGAAGTGAAGTCGCTCAGTCATGTCCGACTCTTTGCGACCCCATGGACTGTAGCCCACCAGACCTCCACCCATGGGATTCTCCAGGCAATAATACAGGAGTGGGTTGCCATTTGGTCTATATTTTGTCCATTCTTCTAAAATGATTTAGTCAAACTTACGTTTGATTGTGGTAGGAACCACACCAAAAGCATAAGTTAAATTGGAGAAATTTGGCCTCCTTGCCCTCTTCAGAACCAAGGTCTGCATTTATTGATGATTTCTCTGACACCTCCCAAAATCTGTTGTCTGTTTCTTCACATGGTCCCTTGTGCATCTTGCTGGGTTTATTCCTAGGATTTAAAACATTACATTCACCTTGGAGACTGGAAACCTTCTATCTTTTTACTTTCCAGCGAGTCATAATGTAATGTCGGGAAAAGTACTGACTTGTGCTTGCTGCTTTGTTTAAAGTATTCTCTTAGAGTTTCAGAGATGGAATCGTGCCACATGCAGATTTAGGTCTGTTCCCTTCTGAAACTTAATCTTCCCTTTTTCTGTTTCCTGTTTTATGACATGCATTAGAACTTCGAGAACAGTGTTCATCGCTAGGGGAACTGCTGCTTCCTGGTCCTGCCGCAGACACTGAAGGCCCTACGGAGGGTTCTCATGAAAGGTGCTGCTGCTGCTGATTTCATATTGTCTTTCCATATCAAGGAATCATTTTATTATTCTTGGCTTATTAAGTTTTTATCAGAAATCAATGTTGAATTTTATCAAATGTCCTCTGAGATTTTATAGAATATTTTCCACTTTTAATCTACCAATGGGATATGTTTTATTAATAGATTTCTGAATATTAAAACATCACACCCCTGGAATAGACCTATGTGAAATACGAAACTTCTGTTTTCAACCTGCTATGTATTATTTAGGCCTTTTTGTTCTTTGATTCAATGACTATGGTCTGCATCTCGACGGGTTCCAGCCCCACCTGCCCTGTTCCAGCTTCACCTTCTCAGAGAGATGGGTCTGGAATTTTTTTTTTTAGCCTTTTCAGCTTTCAGATTCAAGCCGTAGTTCTCTCTGTAAAGCATCTTCTCCCAGTGCTCTGCCATCTTTCCCAAAGCAGGGGAATTAAATGCTCTGACAAGACAGAAAACCTTCACCCCAAACACTAAAGAATTCTAAAATTATTCTGGAAGAAATGGCTAGATACTGAATAATAATGAGGAAGAAGACAAAGACATTCATTTAAAAATATGACAAAGTTACAAAAACTAAACCACAAGCCACTTTTGAAATTTCTCTCCAAGGTTGCCTTCCTGTAGAAGCGTTCCCCTGCTTCAGTCAGACACGATCTTCAGGAAGATTTCCATTTTCCTCAGAAAAATTTCCCATCCATTGAATGATAAACTGGGTTATATCCAGTATTTCTTTGTAGTTCTTTAAATCCATTAAGTTCCTCATACTTTGTTTCTTTAACCATATTCACTAATTTTTCATTATATATTATATAGCCTTCTTTTTTTCCTAACTTCCAGCAATTAATCTATTTTAATATGTACTTGCGTTTTTTAAGTTCTTGAATTTCTCAACTTTACTGTTCTCCTATATTCTGCTACATACATTTCTATATTTTTCACCATTTTTAACTTAATATCTTAACTTTTTAAAAATTATAAGTGCTTATCAGTTTTCTAAAAAGCCTCTTGATGAAAGTGAAGGAAGAGAGTGAAAAAGTTGGCTTTTTAAAGCTCAACATTCAGAAAACGAAGATCATGGCATCCAGTCCCATCACTTCATGGGAAATAGATGGGGAAACAGTGGCAACAGTGTCAGACTTTATTTTGGGGGGCTCCAAAATCACTGCAGATGGTGACTGCATGAAATTAAAAGACACTTACTCCTTGGAAGAAAAGTTATGACCAACATAGATAGCATATTCAAAAGCAGAGATATTACTTTGCCGACTAAGGTCCGTCTAGTCAAGGCTATGGTTTTTCCTGTGGTCATGTATAGATGTGAGAGTTGGACTGTGAAGAAGGCTGAGCACCGAAGAATTGACGCTTTTCAACTGTGGTGTTGGAGAAGACTCTTGAGAGTCCCTTGGACTGCAAGGAGATCCAACCAGTCCATTCTGAAGAAGATCAGCCCTGGGATTTCTTTGGAAGGAATGATGCTAAGGCTGAAACTCCAATACTTTGGCCACCTTATGCGAACGAAGAGTTAACTCATTGGAAAATACTCTGATGCTGGAAGGGGTTGGGGCAAGAGGAGAAGGGGATGACAGAGGATGAGATGGCTGGATGGCATCACAGACTTGATAGACGTTGAGTATGAGTGAACTCCGGGAGATGGTGATGAACAGGGAAGCCTGGTGTGCTGTGATTCATGGGGTCGCAAAGAGTCAGACACGACTGAGCGACTGAATTGAACTGAACTGNTAGATGGGGAAACAGTGGCAACAGTGTCAGACTTTATTTTGGGGGGCTCCAAAATCACTGCAGATGGTGACTGCATGAAATTAAAAGACACTTACTCCTTGGAAGAAAAGTTATGACCAACATAGATAGCATATTCAAAAGCAGAGATATTACTTTGCCGACTAAGGTCCGTCTAGTCAAGGCTATGGTTTTTCCTGTGGTCATGTATAGATGTGAGAGTTGGACTGTGAAGAAGGCTGAGCACCGAAGAATTGACGCTTTTCAACTGTGGTGTTGGAGAAGACTCTTGAGAGTCCCTTGGACTGCAAGGAGATCCAACCAGTCCATTCTGAAGAAGATCAGCCCTGGGATTTCTTTGGAAGGAATGATGCTAAGGCTGAAACTCCAATACTTTGGCCACCTTATGCGAACGAAGAGTTAACTCATTGGAAAATACTCTGATGCTGGAAGGGGTTGGGGCAAGAGGAGAAGGGGATGACAGAGGATGAGATGGCTGGATGGCATCACAGACTTGATAGACGTTGAGTATGAGTGAACTCCGGGAGATGGTGATGAACAGGGAAGCCTGGTGTGCTGTGATTCATGGGGTCGCAAAGAGTCAGACACGACTGAGCGACTGAATTGAACTGAACTGATAGTTGTTTATCCTTGTTTCATAAAAACATACTTAATGCATTTGACTTCGAATTAATTTTAGGCTTCATCTCAATTTTTTTGTGTCCTTGAGTATTCTAGAATTATAGAGTTTTTCTATCATCTAATTACCAGGAAAGCATCGTTCTAATTTTTTAAATGTATTGCAATTTGTGTTACATTTTTGTTATTAAGATACATATGTTACTAAGATTCATATGTTGAACCTATGGGATGTGATCTGGACAGTTTGCTCCTTAAGAGAATTCAATAAATTTTTTTGCGTGATAAAGATTTTTCAGTCATCAGCTTATACAAATATATCATATTTGTATATTATCCTCTTTCTTTGTATGGTATAAATTTCATTATAGCTTATTAAATACTGAATAAGCTCTGCTTACTACATGTGTTTAATTTTTATCTCCTTATTTTGTCAACTTGTCTGATACTGATTGTTGCATCTGAAAGTTATTCCCAATTTATTTATGTCTTTGTCAGTTTCGTCTTATAATTTTAATTTAGCTTGTAGATTCTAATAATTATTTTACACATAAGGGTTTGCTATTCATTATATCTTTGTGGTAAGTTTACCTTTTATCACTGTAAAAATATCTTACTTGAAACCACTTAAAGTCTAACTTGATATCACTTTTCAATTTTTATTTGTATTTATTCTGGTACACCTTTATCCAGCCATTGTTTTTCAATCTTTCCATATTTTTTTTTTAATTTTAGATGTGCTTCTTGTCAATAGATTTTAATTTGATTCTGTTTCTCAATCAAGTCTGAAAGTCTATCCTTTGGAGGATTGGTCTTAGTCATATTTATCTCTTGACTTATTTCTGTTATGCTTTTTTAAAATATTTCTTTATTATTTTCTTTTATGCATTTTTTGCTAAAAAGGTATTATTCATAGCTCTTTTCTTTTCTTTAGTAACTTGGAAAGTATGAGTCTTATTTTTATTCCACATATGGCTCTTTACACATTGCTTTTTAAGAAGTCACATATATTTCTCTGGCTTCCATTAACACTGAGATATTATCCAAGATTGTTCCCAAGTAAAACAGAAATTTAACACACATTTATTTTTTTTGTTCTGCCCAATTTCCCAATTTTCACTACTATCTAAAAGTTTAAACCAGATAATTAATCTTCTATGTCTAACATGCATTTTTGCCTTCAAAAATTATTTTTTGTATATGAGTTGCTTTTAATCATATGACCGGCTATTTAAACTCTACATGCTTTTCTGGATCTGTTGTTTATCTCTCTTCCACTGTAACTTTGTCGTCAGCAAAGTCCATTAACCATTCCTGGGAAAGAAAAATAGAACCTGGGTAATAAAATAAAGCCTAGCCTTTTTCTCCTTTGTGCTTAGTCTGGTGTCACGTGCTCACAAGGGGCCAATAGCAGAGGCTTTGCACACGGCCCAGTAGACCGGGCTCCTGGTGCAGATGGTTGTGCACACCCCTCAGCTCAGGGCTGTGTGCAAAAGCACTGCCCTTGACACTCAATTCAAGATAGCGGGAGTAGGCCATGTGCAGACACGCTGCACCCAGGGTGACCTTCTGGAGTGAGAGAGCTACACCTCTCCGTCCTTCCATCAGAGGATATCGCTTTCTGGGACTTCCCTGGCAATCCAGTGGCTGAGATTCTGTGCTGCCACTGCTGGGTTCAATCCCTGGTAGGGGAACCAAGACCCCACACGTGGCACAGCCAATAAAATAAGACACATTCTCTGTCTGGGCTGCTTAGAAAGAGACTAATAAAAGCAGGAGCTTTTTCCCTGACCTCAAATGTCCATTTAAAAAAAAAAAAAAGGTTTCCTTTGCTTCTGAGCTTAACTTGGTTTTGGTCTATTGGCTCCAGTGACCAGGCGAAAGGACCCTTGTCGGGGCCTGACTCTGGAGGGGTGGAATGAATGTACAATTTTTGTAGTTGACTGCAGAGTGGCTTCTAGTACCTTCTTGAGGAAGAACACACGAATGGTATATTTTCCAGGTTCCTTTCATATCCCTCATATCTCAGTTGGTAAAGAGTCCACCTGCAATGCAGGAGACCCCAGTTCAATTCCAGGTCAGGAAGATCCACTGGAGAAGGGATAGGCTACCCACTCCAATATTCTTGGGCTTACTGTGTGACTCAGATGGTAAAGAATTTGCCTGCAATGCGGGAGACCTGGGTTCGATCCCTGGGTTGGGAAGATCCCCTGAAGAAGGAAAAGGTTACCCACTCCAGTATTCTTGCCTAGAGAATTCCATGGACTGTATAGTCCATGGGGTCACAAAGAGTCAGATATGACTGAATGACCTTCATTTTCCTTTCATATCTGAGAACATCTTTTACTGTTGCCAACTCCAGTTAACATACACACCATGATCACCTAGACAGGTGAGGGAAGAGAGAAGTCAAGGAGTCAGCACACAGCTTTGCAGTTCATCCTTAAAAATCTCACAGGCTACCCAGATGCACCTAAATACAACACATTCAATAGAGAAAATCAGGTCAAAATATTTTTCTATAAAAACTCATTCAACAGCGAGGTGTTATTTTTTTTTTCATTATTGCAGATGAGTCTACCAATTTATCCCACTTATCCCAAGGAACAAATTATGATCAGAGACAGAGGAGCATTGGAACTGGATTTTTCTCAGGTAAATTGTTCAGGTAAACAACTCACAAAGTAAACAAAACCATTGGAAATCTTAAGCAGGGCTGCATAAGAGCTGTGCTTTCAAACAAACGTGAAATTGATGTGGATGTTTTGTAGGCAAAAGAGGCTAATTGCAGTGCCGCTCCTGTCTCTTTGGAGGTAAATTGCTTTTCAGCTTGGATGTGTACTTACCTTTACCTGGAAATGCAGGCTCGTTTAATTCTGCCTGGCGCTCAGTGAGCTCTTTGGATTCCCCGGTGGTGATTTTGGCTTCCCTGCTTACTGCGCTCTCTCAGGAATTTCCATTGTACAGCTCCTGGCTCTTGCCTTTCCAGGTCTCCTACCTTCTCCTTTATGACTTTACTTATTTATATCTACTCTCTGAGCTTCCTTAAACTCTCAAGTTCACCTCCAACTCACTGAATCAATTTTCCATAATTAGTCAGGAAACCGCCCTTTAGAATTTAGCAATTACTTATCTGTATCTAGCCTCTGAGGGTCTTGTTTTTGCCACCTTCCAAACTGCCTGCTCCAATTTCACAGGTGCAATGTCACCACCATCTTGCTTAAAAACAGAAACTTGCAAATTTCTGGAATTTTCTATGGCTTACTGTTACTTTATTTCATGGAAGGATATTTGCTCAGGACTTCTGGGGTTTTTGCTTTGGGGGTTGGTTTTTTTTTTTTTTTTTTGGTCATGAGTCACTGTTCTCTCTCTGCTTATCCTTACAGATGAAGGCTTCTTTTTTTTGCCCATGTTTTTAGGTATTATGGTTTCTGTCACTAAACAAACATTCCAGGCACAGACTAAAGGACACAGGGCAAGCTGAGAGCGAACTACCCCACAGTGGGGCTGCTAAGGCACCATAGTGGGGTGTCGTCCCCTGTAGGGACTCGCCTCTGTCTGAGAGCACCTACCCGAGTTTGCTTGGGGGGCCCACACTCCCAG
>SJYW01049599.1:127112-156338 GCA_006410735.1 Raphicerus campestris
GATTCTTACACCAGCGTTTTCACCTCTAAAAAGCGAGAGTCACTGTAGCAGAAGAAAGCTGTTTCCAGTCTCAGAAATGTAACAGCTCAGGTGTGTCGCTCTGGACCACCCTCTTCTTTCTCTTCCAGTCCCATCCGTTTCCCTGCATAACATGGCCCTTCTCTGGGCAATCCCTGCCCTTTCCAGCCTGTGACAGACAAGAAGATCATGTCTATATCCTGGGATAAAGCAGATGTAAAGATGTGGACATGCTTTGAAACACTGCCAAAGTTCAGTATTCCTATCATCTGCAGGTGGTGTGTAGCACATATACCCTCAGCTTCACAGACCCAGAAAGAAGGAGATACCACGTTGCCAGAACTCAAGGAAATTGATATAAAAGCCAGATGACAAATCAGCCCCAACTCAGGACTGTGGTTTCTGGGTGCACAGCAGCTTCTCTAACTTAAGAAGCGTTTCACCCACTAAACGTCCACTTGTGTTATCCCAACTCCAGTTCTCAGTCCGTTTATCATTTCCACTGCAGGTTTTAAACGGTTTGTTTATCTCACAGTCTTCAGGGTTTCCAAATACTGCTGATGCTCCTGGCACAAAACTGACCTTATTGTTTGAGTCTGTAGTTACTCTTGGGCAATAAAAAAATAAAATAAAGGCATCAGTGCATCCTGTACCCAACAAGAAACGACTGACTCCACACTCTGATTCAGACAAGCAGACCCACTTTCCGAGAACAGCACAGACAGAAACGTGTTTAGGAAATTTGGCAAAAGTTAAATAAAAACTAATGTGTTTTCTAATTTCTACCCTATCACATTGTAGCTGCCAGTTTGGGTCAAAACTAACAGAAGGACAACTCAAACTAGCTTAAGTACAAAAGGTAAACCATTGCCTCGGATAACTTGGAGAGTCCAGGGGTAGAGTCAAGATTACTTCCTATGTGACTGAAGTCCAAGGTTCAACCCAGTCAGGTGGACAGCTCCATCCTCCAACCCTGCTTCCTCTGACTGTAGCCTCAGGCAGATACTCTCTACAACTCCAGGCTAACGTCCTCAAATTGCTGATCCCAGGGAAAGCGAGCTTCCTTATTGCAAGCTCCAGCATAAGCCCAGAGAAGGGCTCTCTGTAGCCCAAAGTGGGCCCTGAACCAGTTGTCAAGGCAAGCACTAGGGCTTGAGAGATGAGGTTCTCTTACTGGGCATCAGGGATCAGGGGTCCACTCCAGGACTTCCCAGGCTGGAAGGCAGCAGGGGTTCCAACCTGCCCTCAGAATCTGGGCAAGACTATTTTAGAACATGACCAAACTTATTTTTCCAAAGAAAAGTATTTTAAACAGACAAAAAAATATAGGCCCACTAAGTATCCTTACAGTGCTTGTGGGCATTCAGAAGGTGGACTTCAGTAGCAATTTCAGATAAAGTTCTATTTTTCCACTTAAAATCATTTCATTTTGCAGCTTAGGCTCAGATGATATGTTAAAACACACACACACAGCTACAAGGAATTTAATTTGCAAAACAGTTTTAAAGGAAAATACACTGTATTGAGGCTCCAAACCACCTGCTTTCAGGGTCAGGTTAATAATTCTGATCATGAAGTCGGTTTCATTATTTTTAACTCCACTGCATTGTCTGTTGTAGTCAAAAAAAAAAAAAGCATTGTGGAATCCAACTGCACTGAAAACAAAGTTTTCAGTACTGCGGTTATCGGAAGGCAAAGATTATTTTGCTTCCAACGCGCTTCGTGTTATTCAGAAAAGAGGAAGTTACACTGAAACACAGGTGTGATTGCTTCTAATGTTTAAGTTTCATGTTTATCTAGAAATAACAGATTTCAGGGGAATTTGCTTAAATATCACTAATTAATGCAGATTGTCTCCTGTTTGCCAAAACCCACATATACATTGGAAAATGAATAATTCAAAGGAATGACTGCTTAAATAATTTGAGAAACAGTCCTTTCCAATTGCTTAGAAAGACCACATGGTAGCTATAGAAATTCTTTATCTTCTGGACCGTGGAGGTCCTCCCTTTTAAAAGGAATCATACTCTTAAAAAGTAAGGACTCGCTTAAAAATTCACTTTCAAAGCTCCTTTGGAATTTTGAGATTTCTTATTCCTCAAGGCACTTTTTGTAGCAATGACAGAAGCATAGCTCCAACAAGCTGGGGAAAAGGAAGGATGCCTGGCCCCCAAGGGGTGAGCATACACGTGGGTGGGGACAGCTGGATCTAAGACTGGACAGAGCTATGTCCCTCCCATTCTCTCTTAAACTCAGTTCAGTTCAGTTCAGTCACTCAGTGGTGTCCAAATCTTTGTGACCCCATGAATCGCAGGTTGGTTTTATTCTCGCAGCTGAGCTTCTCTGAAGGCCAAGACCAGGGTTTCTGGAAGCTGCTAGGCTCCGATCATCCCAGTGTTCCATCAGAAGAAAAAGAGCTATTTTTACTCTCTCAGTTTGGTTAGACTTATTAGGCTTTGCCACGTGACCACATCCAGGTCAAGCCCATGATCACAAGACAGGCACAAGGACTGTTTCAACTTCAGTCCCATCCCGACCCCGCCTCTCAAGGGTAGTGGGATGGGGTGGTTTACAGCATCTCCTTTAGATCCAGGCAAGCAATAGGGTTCCCAGTTAGACCAGCACCCCTTAAAGTCTAATCCAAGGAGCAGTGATGCCCACAAGTTGTCTGATACAGGATGCTGCCTCCTTTATTGAGAAAGTCTTGCTATTAAAAAAAAAAAAAAGGCTGCCTGGAAAATCCCATGGACAGAGGAGCCTGGTGGGCTGCAGTCCATGGGGTCGCGAAGAGTCAGACACGACTGAGCGAGTTCCCTTTCACTTTTCACTTTCATGCATTGGAGAAGGAAATGGCAACCCACTCCAGTGTTCTTGCCTGGAGAATCCCAGGGACGGGGGAGCCTGGTGGGCTGCTGTCTATGGGGTCTCACAGAGTCGGACACGACTGAAGCGACTTAGCAGCAGCAGCAGCAGCAGCAGTGGCTCTGTGGTAAAGAATCCCCCTGCCAGTGGAGGAGACATGGGTTCCACCCCTGGCCTGGGAGGATCCCACATGCCGGGGGCAACTCAGCTCAGGTGCCACAGCTACTGAGCCCTGCTCTAGAGTCCGGGAACCGCAACTGCAGAAGCCACAAGCCCCAGAGCCCGTGTTTCACAACAAGAGAAGCCACCGGGAGGAGAAGCCCGCTCCCCACGACTAGAGAAGGCCCGACGCAGCAACGAACACTCAGCAGTCAGAGATAAACACGTCAGAAAAGCGGCTTTAAACATCAGCCGGACTGAACGGTGCCTTCAGGGACATGCTTGGCCTCACATGTTTGAGGGACCCCTCTGCGAGGTCCCCTGATGGATACTGCAGACACAAAGGTGATGAAGAAAACACACAAGCTTATTTCTTACTGCCTGGGCAGGGAGATGCGCTTAAACACAAAGAATTACGGCACAGCGGTGACTGATGGGCTTCAGGTCAGGGACAGCAACAGGGAACCTCTGATCGAAGGATCCATGTCCTCATTCAAAACGGAAATCGGTTGGACGGAGCCCTTTAGATGGCAAAGCCTTATAAGGCCACTGGGTTTCCAGACCCCGTGACCTTTCCCTAACCAAGGCCCCAGGAGAGGCGTGAGGAGGAACCCAGTAAGGACACTTGCCCTGAGCCCTGAGCAACGCCAGTAACCCAACCTGTGTCCCGACACCACCATCCCAGCTCCAGACTCGAACCGGTCTTTGTCACTGAAGCTCAGGATCTCACCTTGAGCTCTCCTCTGCTTTCAAATAGGAAAACCCCTCATGGACCATTCCGGAGCCATGCCAGAAAATTACCCTTGCTAATTACGATGAAATAAAGAGTATGTCTGTGCCGCGCAGCAGCCTACACTCTCTCTGTAGCAACTAACTGTCAGGGAGAAAGCAATCCAGCATCGCATTAAAAGAGAGAACTGAAAGTATTGTGCTCTCGCAGGAAATTGAAAGGAAATTCACATTTTACTTTTGTCTGCCAACAGATGTCTTTCCTGTAGAGGATGCCCTCTCTGCCTACAGATGGGTCAGGTATCAGAGGGCCGGCGTGAGCCAACAAACCTGCTTGAAATCTCTGATTCATCCATCTCTCTGAAGAACACTTCATCTTAATGATATTTCTTGCAGATACACACTCACTCGACATGGTTCCAGTCACAGAAAATGCCATCTTCTTGGACCATGTGTTCAACATTCACATCCCATCTCTCTGCTTCCAATACTGATTCTTTCCTCTGTCAGGACACACCTGCCTCCTGCTGCCCCAGCCCTTCCCTGTCTCTGGTCTCCTCCAGGTCCCTGAGTTTTCTCCTGCAGTATCCTGGTGGCTCCAAAGGCTCTGTGTCACTCCTGCCATGCCCCTGGACTTTTAGAGGCATTGGGAATACCTCAACATGTCAACAACTGGCTCCAGACGCTGTGGTGTCCCCCCAGAATGAACCATAATTGCCCCTTTCTTCCTAAGGGGCCTATGCAATAGTGAGCACCAGTTTCAACTCTTTTATGCCTTTCTGATGAGAAGCAGAGAGAGAGGGAGAGAGAAATATCACAGCAAACTGAACAGAAGTCTAAGACATGCCAGGAGATGTTCCAAACCTTCACTAACCAATTCTCAATCCTCCTTTCCCGCTATCATAACTGCTTCAGGGTGTTCTCTCGATCAGGGAGCTGTTTGGTGCAAAACAAAAATCACAAGAAAAGCATCAGGAGCAACAAAATACTAAACAGCAGCCAGTGGACAATTTGTCCAGCATTCTCTCCGGCTGAGGAAGCAAGGCTCCATTGCTTAATTTCTCAGAGTCACTCAGAGAAGAAGGATGCGTGGAGAAGAAGAAAATCAAGTGCAGGATCATGAAAGGCCGTGGATCGAGGTCTTTCATCTAGGAAATCTTTAGCTTTTTTTTTTTTTTTCAAAAAGAGAGAGAGGGGAAACATCAATCAGATATTATTTCCAATTATTTTTCAAATTGGAACAGAGAAAGAAAACACACACACACACATAGCTTGACATGGTGTTACTCAAGTTTGTTGCTGGAAGGAAAGTCCTTGCTTATATTGAAGTAAAGTTCTGAAAATAAGCAAAGAACAGATTCATTGATTTTGGGGGAGTCTGGGTGTAAAAAAGAGAAAGAATAAAGAAGTGCTCTTTGCCCGCTCGGTCCAAATGACATCCCAAGAGGCCTCCCTAATGGTGGGGGAGGGGCGGGGGCAGGTGCCTACCCCGGCACACGGGCAGAACTGCCCTAAGGCTAGGGCTAATGGTATTGGCTGAGTCTGCTGTAAGCCTCTCTTTTCTAATAGCCAACTTTCTATGTGCAAGAAGACAGACAGATATTGATTGGTCCAAATGCCCTTGAGTTGACAACATCTGAAATGAAAATCCACAAGGCTAGCACAAACTTTCTGCAAGTTCAATTTCTGGAATCTGATTAGGACACTGGACTGCGAAACCGTTCACACATGTAAAAGGCCTCTCTGTCCGGCACATCCCACCCTCCGCCCCCTGTTTGGCACCTGTAATTGGAGGGAGTTAAGTGGCTTCATCAAGCTTGTTATTCAAATGTCGACTAGAAAGAGGCAACTGCAGGCTAATCTCGGGGCGATTAGGGAGAGAGATGCTCTCTTGCTGGTACATCCCGAATGTCAGAAATCAAGTGCACGAAGTCCTCCCGTTGCTACCCACCTGAAACAGTGGTTACTCCGGCTTAAATACGCGTCCCTTAGAAAGCTAACGCACAGGCCACTCTTTTCAAGTCACTCCAGAACACCTATAGAGACAATTCTTGATTTCACGACTTGAGAGTTTGGTGGGTGAGAGAGCTGTATCCATTTTGCTGTATCCCTTATCCAGTCATAATTAATTCTCTCTTCCTTTTCCTTCATCTCCCAAATAAGATGCTGAAGTTGCAATTCACAGCTGTGAGAAGTCCTGGGAATAGCAGGTTTGTGGTGCTCCATCCAGCTCTTATTAAACACGCCTGTGCATTCTACAAATTCCTCTTGATCGATACATCGATTGAGGTATAAACCTTAAATAAAGCACTGTTCCACTGGAGGTACACACTGTTCTTGTCTTGGTAGGTTATTTAGAAGCATAAAAAGGCAAAGCCTTTCAGAAACAGGCATTTGTGCCAAAGAAACTGCAGATGGAATACACATTAAATTTATTCAGTCATTGATTGGAAATGCTGATCCTTTATGGCTTCATGTTTCGTTCCTCATTAATCTTAGTTAACCCTCGCAAAACAATGCCAGCTTCGTGGCTCCGAGTATCAAAAACCCAGCTCGCTGAGCAGGCAGCATCTTAAGACAGCTTTCATTCCTGGCGTCAGGAAATCAGTCAGCAGCCCCATCTTAGAAAATGCCACTGCTTTATTTATTATTTTAAACTTTTTATTTTGTATTGAGGTTATAGCCTACCAGCAATGTTGTGAGTTTCAGGTGAACAGCGAAGGGACTCAGCCGTACATATACACGTATCCATTCTATCCCAAACTCCCCTCCCATCCAGGCTGCCACACAACACTGAGCAGAGTTCCATGGGCTACAAGGTAGGTCCTTGTTGGTTATTCACTTTAAATATAGTGAATATAGCACTTTAATATATATAGCACTTTAAATATAGCTTTCCTATTAAAAAATATTAAGACAAGAAAGAAGCAGCCTCTGCAAGACCAGATGGGGAGAGATGAGAGGTGGGAGTAGGGGCACAGGGCTCTAAGCTGAGCCCCGGGATGGACCAGCCTCAGACTTGAGAAGAGACTTTGGGGCAGGACAACTCAGGCGTGCTCTGCTGCACCGGCCACAGTCAGCTGCCAATGGTCAAGGCCAGTGTCCTGCTGTACCCAGTGCCTCCAAAGGCTTCTCTTCACTTCCCTCTTGCCCATGACATCGTAGGGGCCTTGGTAATGCTTTGTCATGTCAACCACTGGCCCCAAACAGCTTTGGAGCCCCTTGAAATGGACCACACTGTCCTGTTCTCCCTAAAGCATCTTTGCCATGCTGGATACCGACTCCAAGCTCTCTGTGCTTCCCCCATTATTTCCTTGTAAGAGAGATTGAGGATGAGGGAGACAGAAAGAAGAGGAAGGAGGAGGAGCGAGGAAGAGAAGGAGGAGGAAGCACACCCCAGGAAGAACCCCCAATTCCAAAGGTTTCTAATTCTAAATGAAGTAGAAAACTAGAGTGTCAAGACCCTCGACAGCCCAAACTACAAAAATGTCACGCAGGGGTTCCAGACCCTCTCTGCTGCCACGCACCACTGCACCAAGCATATCAGAACCTCACGAATGGGGGCTGGAAAGCAAAAGCCCTTTCTGAATTCGTGAAAAGATCAACATCTGAATATATATTAAAGATAAAGTCCAAATAATTCATAAGAGGAAGAAAAACACCAGCCTAACTTCTGAGTGGGTGTGGGGCCACTGCTCCCCAACTGGAGGAGGCGGGGAGGGCAGACCCCTGGGGAGGCGTGTGCTGAACGCACCCTGCTCTGATTGCTTCGGAACAGGCATGGTTTTAAATGGCAGGCCGTTTTATTGGAAGAAGCACATAAATCTCTCGACCCAGAAAAATATGTGCTCACAGCACAAAATGAGGAGAGCAGCCCGTGTCTAGCACCAGAACTTTCAGATGAGACAGAAGAAAGTTCATCCTTCCCCACATATTATATCTTCCCATATCCAGAGGTTTGGGACATGGGCTGACATCATTCCAGAGGGGTGTGGTTCCAAAACATCAATAGAATGCCCAGAATCAGCCATGGGCATAGGACAGGAGCATCGTTCACCATGGGACACAGCGCTGGGTCCAGCAGGGCCAACACAGGGCCACCTGGTCCAGTCGGTCAGCTTCCCTCCAGCCAGAGCCACACAGCAGGCAGTGAGCACGGGGGCTCAGCCCTTGTCTGCCCAGATGAACGTGGGTGTGTCTGTCCCGGCCGGCTGCCTTCCCAGCACGCTTGGAAGGGCAGAGTCACACTCTGCTCCAGTGACTTTTTTTATATTTCCAAAGAGAAAATCTACCTCCTTCTGAGGATCAGATTGGCCATTTCCAGAGTAATTGGATGAATGACCATCGAGCATTGCAGGCTGTTCCAAAAGTCGCGTCTAAATGTGTTTTTGAGCAATGTTCCACTTTGACGGGGTCACGTGGCCTCCCAAAGTGACCCTGGGGAGGACTGCCAGGGTGGAAGAGCCTGGCTGGCTGTCGACAGCCGCCCTCTGCCTTGACCCGAGAGTCAGACCTCGCCAGGAACACCCCAGCATCTAAAGAATTCCATTTTTCTCCCTCTCCAATCGCAGGTCAAGTCACCACCAAATGAATGTGCCAAAAGAGAGTGGGATCCAATTAAAGAATGTTTAGCTGTCCCCTCACAAGGTCCCCGCTCTGTGGCCCAGCATTTGCCTGGCTGATGGAGACCATTTATGGAGCCGCCCTGCCCCAGCCTGGGTCCTAATGACCCTCGCCCTTCACCCCACTCCTGCATATTCCAGCCGACAGTCAGGACCCCTGGGATTCCTCCAGCTAATTTAGTGGGCAGTCCCGTTTCAGCTTATCCTGCTCGCTGGGAGGGCCCAGGCTCTGAACCACACCCTAACACAACATCTGGTCTCATCGATGGGGGGGCAGGGGTCCAAGCTCCCTTCCTGGGCGGGGTACACAGGTGTGGCCACGTCACTGCCCACTCACAGAGAGACTTGTGGTGCCACCGGAAGCTGGCTCACACCGGGAGCCGATGGAGCCTGTGCTTGGCTTTTTGCAGAGGAAGACACTCTTTAGATTGAGGACAAAAGATTCACTAGAAGGAGCCCTTCCCTGGTTTCCCATCCAGAAGGCATCTAATTGGTGAGTTCCAGGGAAATGGAGCCAAATTCCGGGACAGAACACTCTCTGCCTCCCTGGCCTCTGTGGCACGTTCCCTCTGGCTTGTTTTCCACCAAAAACTAGACTTTTTTTTTTTTTTTCCAATTTCACAACAAAACATTTTTGAGAACATTCATAAAGATTCAGGGGAAAAAATTTTTTTAAACATCTCTAATTCTACTTCCTGGAGTAACCATGAGTTTTGGTATCTCATCCTAATTGTTTTCAATGAACATATATGCATATACGCATGCTCAGTCGCTTCAGTCGTGTCCAACTCTTTGCGACCCTGTGGACTGAAGCCCACCAGGCTCCTCTGTCCATGGGATTCTCCGGGCAAGAATACTGGAGTGGGTTGCTATGCTCTCCTCCAGGGATCTTCCTGACCCAGGAATAAACCTGTGTCTCCTGTGTCTCCTGCATTGGCAGGCAGACTCTTTATTGCTGAGCAACTGGAGAACATATACTAATACATAACCTTTGTAAAACAAAAATGTGATCATACTCTACATGTTATTTTACAGCTTGCTTTTTTTTTTTTAATTTATCAACATAATATGCACAGTTTTCAAGTCCTTAAACCCTTTCTTTCCATCTTTGAAAAAAATGCAGAGCCCAGTTTCTCTCTTATTCCCCAATGTACTATTGTCACATATTTGGATATGCAGCACCGTGAGGAACATCTTCCAGGCTAAAATCCTGCACGTGTACATGATTCACTTCTTTAGGATAAATAACGAAGGATACATGCCGGCAGAATGGCTTTAGTTCAAATAACAATCCTTTTTCTTTTTTCAGGTAGAGCAGAAAATGTGTCTCTAAAAATAAGTGTGTTTCTTTGATCAGTGTTTTCTGAGTACAGGTCACTTGCCTCCTTAGGTATGTTTATCCCCCCGTATCTTATTCTTTTTGTTGCAGTGGTAACTGGGATTGTTCCCTTAAATCCTCTTTCTGGTCTTTCATTGTTAGTGTATAGGAATGCAGTGGTTCCTGTGTATCAATTTTGTCTCCTGCAACGTCAGCAAGTTCACCGATAAGCTCAAGTTTTCTGGTGGGATCTTTAGGATTTCCTATGTATAGTATCAAGTCATCTGCAAACTGTGACAGCTTTATTTCTTTTCCACTTTGAATTTCTTTTATTTTTCTTCTCTGATTGCTGTAGCTAGGACGTCCAAATCTATGTTGAATAATAGTGGCAAGAGTGGACATCCTCATCTTGTTCCTGAACTTAGAGGAAATCCTTTCAGTTCTTCACTGTTGAGAATAATCTTTACTGTGGGTTTGCCGTATGTGGCCTTTATTATGTTGATGCAGGGCTTCCCAGGCGGTGCCAGCTTTTATTTAACAACTGCTGATGCAGGAGACACCAGAGACTTGGGTTTGACCTCTGAATCAGGAAGATCCCCTGGAGGAGGAAACCGCAACCCACTCCAGTATTCCTGCCTGGAAAATTCCATCAACAGAGCCTGGCTGGCTACAGTTCATGGGATCACATAGAGCAGGACGCGACTGAAAGACTGAGCATGTGTGCTGATGTAGGGTCCCTCTACGCCCACTTTAAATAGCAGCTTTGTGAGTTAGTCAGTTGCCCCACTACACAGCAACAGAGTGTCATCTGCAAGTTCTACTGACGGTGCTACTCTAAGCTCAGAGAACATCGTTCATTTATCGATGAAGCATGCTCTCTCTCCACGTAGCTTTTCTCCCACATCTCAGAAAGCTAGGAAGATAAAAACGAATCCGTTTCTAGAACCAAATCCTGTAGCAAATCTGTACACATCAATCTATTTATTGGATTGATTTTGTTCTTGAACCGTCTCACCTACTCTTCGATGAAAAAGACACCTAGGCCAGGCAATAAGCTGCTTGCCCCTCGGCTTGCCTGATGGCAGATTCTTATTTCCCAGCATGTGTGACTCTGACGGGCAGTTCCCTCCATCTACGTAATGCTCAGCCCAGAGTCTGTCCCTCTAGGTGTCCCTGTTGACTGGGGTGCCTGGCTACATGCAGGGGCACTTCATCCTTCATCACCCCACAGGGCCCTATGACACGCACCCCACCCTCACACTCTGCAGCCAGGTCTGGAGGGGTCACCACCACCCCTCCCCCGCCCCCACCAGCATCTCCATCAAACCACCCTGAGAACCTCCTGGAAACCAGTCCTAGGTCCGGGCATGGCCCAGTGCATACACACGTGATCACTCCAATTCTGGGAGGGGAGCCGAAAGTCCAGAACTCGCCCACCCAGTATGTCTGAAATCTCCTACAAGTTGGCCCCTCTTGTTAAGACATGAAAGGCTCTAACTAATACAAAAAGGAAGAAAAAGTGATCTGGGAGAGGAAACAAGCCAACACGCGCCAGGCATTAATGCCTAATCACCAATTAGCGCGCGAGCCTTCGGTGCCGACGTGTGGCGGAGCGGCTGGAGCCGGGTGAGCGGGTAGAGGATGAGCCGGAAGGAAGACGGCCGGAGATGAAAGGCGAAGGCGGCAGGATCGGAACCCCCACCCCGCTCCACGTTTGCCCAAGGCCCACCCCATTCCTCCAAACACACCGGCCGCCTTTGCAAAACCACTTGCACGCTGAACGTTTCCGACATCAAAATATTCATAACGAGGCACCTTCGCCAGGTTCTCCTGGGAAAGCTGCCTTTGGTTAAGGAATTCCGAGCCCAGGAAAGCAGTGGGAGACCCTGCAGTGAGTGGGCTTGTTAAGATCAGTTGGCAGGGTCCCAGCAGGCTTCTCAACAGTCGATGAGAATTACTAAACATCATTGCAAAGAGTGCAGAGTAATTCCAGGAGCCGAAGAGAAAAGAACGGGTAGCTAATTGGCACCAGGCAATTAAGGATGGGGCCAGGGAAAGTCACGTGGAGAATCGTTGACCAGAAATCTGAGAGCTACATGCTGGTTGCAATTATCGGTTCAGCCAGGTCTTGGGGGCCCCTGGACAACCTCAGTGATCATGGTGAGAGTGTGGCTCCCATCCACAGCTCTCTGATGGCTCAGCTCTGTGGGCACAGAGAGGTGCCTCCAGAGACCTAATCACACGCATTTCGGGGAGGACAGCACGGGAACCGGGGCTTGAGAAGGACAGGCAGAACTGGACTCCGTGTGCTTTCCGGGGTGGAGTGAGGTGCTCCTGGAACCCAGGGCGTGGTCTGGGGGCACAGCTACCACCAGGCAGAGCACCAAATGGGGAGGAAAGGTGGGAACTTCGAATCTTCTCCTGCTCTTGACCCTCTCAGCCTGCCTGCCTGGAGAAGACAGTCCAGCCGAGTGGAGATGTCACGGTTAGGAGAGAAGAGTCGGCATCAAACTCCAGAGTCCTCTCTGAAGACATATGGCACCTGCCTCAGAGGACCCCACCATCTAGAGAGCTCCTTGGTGCAGTACCGGGGTGTCATTCTGGACACCGTTTCTCAAGGGTTGGCCGCATCCCTGCTGTGCCTACCGAGGGGAGGGCTCTGCCCAGCGATCCATGAGCCCCTTTGAACAGCACAGATCTCCTCCTTCATGGCTTAGGGAGCAGGGCCTCAAAAATATGTCTGATTGGGACCTAAGTGCACTTTGTCACCCCCTGGTGACCCCTGGAGTTGACGTGCACACCGCAGATGACCTTGTGTCTTACCAGCTTCCCTCCTCAAGCTGAAGTGATGGAGCCTTTTGTTCTGATCCACCAAAGAAAACCCTCACATCGCTGCTGGAGGTGGAGGAGGTAGTTCACTGTTGAAAATGGAACAGAACCCCAAAGGAGGGTGTCCTTGGGGGTCTACAGTTGACCCCAAAGGGATTCATTTTCATTTCTAAGAAGCACGTATGATACGAAAGGGCTCCCTAAGGAGAAGCTGCCTTGTTCACTTGCGCTCCCTAAAACAGCTAGGGAATGCTGTTGCCATTGCGTCCCACAGACTCACTGGTAGAAAAGAATCTCCTGGAAAAAATAGCGACCCTAAGACCCTTGCACTGCATCGTGGCACTGCCCGCTGTAGGACCCAACACCTACATGCCACTGATTTCTCTCCAAACACCAAGCCAGGCAGATTTCAGTGGGCTCTGGGATGCCAGCATGATTTGCTTTGCTGTTTTCAACAAGGTGACCCCCTCCATGAAGCACAGGCTGTCCTTGCCTGGTGGTTGCTAAGGCTGCAGGCTGCTTTCTGCTTCTCACCAATATTCAGCTGGCCCCACGGCCACGGCTTAATGAGCCCCAGTACCAGTGGATGGGAGGGAATTTTCTCTTCCCTCTGCAAAGAACGTGAAACTAATCGAAACAATCCAGAGAAGTCAGTTATCCCCACCCCACATCCAGCACCACAAAGGAAGAAGCTGGCAAAGGAGCAAATTCCATGTAGAGAATTATAGTCAGACCCTTTAGCTGTGCTGAGCTCGGTCGTGTTCAGCTCTTTGTGACTCCATGGACTGTAGCCCGCCAGGCTTCTCTGTCCTTGGGATTTCCCAGGCAAGGATACTGGAGTGGGTTGCCATTTCCTCCTCCAGGGCATATTCCCGACTCAGGGATCGAACCCATGTCTCGTCTGTCTTCTGCTCTGGCAGGCAGATTAGGAAGCCCTAAGTTCCACCCAGAGGATAATACCATTTCAGTGGATCACCACCCAATTCTAAGTCCATCTTCACCCTCACACTTTCAGCTCTAAGTCCCTGAAATTGCAGTCAACCAATGAGGAACCTACTGTAGGATCTCAGTGTTCATCATTGTATTATATATGAAGAGAAACTGAAATTACTGTCTAAAATAAATTTCTCCAGGAGGAAAAGTGAGCATTATGTCTTTTAGAATTTAGGGTTAGAGTAGAACTACAGATGAGGTTAGAGTTACACGTAACCTATAAAAAGAGGGCTTTCTTTAAATCCTTAATATGGGGTGAATTGCCACATGAAAGTTTTCTGGAGGTAAGGACTATATTCTTATCCTAAGGGGAAGAAGGGGAAGCAGCCTTGATGCTGGCAGAGCTGAAACACGGGGCCTGTGCTCTCTGCCCTTCATTCAGCCATCTGTCCTGCGTGCCAATGATGTCCCAGGCACTGGGAACAGAGATGCAAGCAGAAGGACAGACTTCAGCTCTCCTGGGACTTCCAGTCTCCTTGGGGACACAGAAAACAAGCTGATACATAAGAATAATACTTAAATCTGATGACAAAGGGCATGGGAAGAAACAGCAGTGAAGAGAGGATTTACCTGAGAGAACAAGTTTAATTAATTTTTTTAATTTTTTAATTAATTTATTTTATTATTTAGTTTTGGCTGCCTTGGGTGTTCATTGCTGCATTTGGGCTTTCTCTACTTACAGTATTCAGGATTCTCATTTCGGCAATCCTAAAGGAAATCAACCCTGAATATTCATCAGAAGAACTGATGCTGAAGCTAAAGCTCCAATCCTTTGGCCACCTGATGCAAAGAGCCAACTCACTGGAAAAGACCCTGATGCTAGGAAAATTCGAGGGAAGGAGGAGGGGGGGACGACAGAGGATGAGATGGCTGGAGGGCATCATCGACTCAATGAACATCTGAGTAAACTCTGGGAGATGGTGAAGGACAGGGGAGCCTGGCGTGCTGCAGGCCATGAGGTCGCAGAGTCAGACGCAACTGAGTGATCCAACACCGGCAAGCATTGCTACAGAGCACGGGCTCCGGGGCCCGCGGGCTTCAGCAGCTGGGGCCCACGGGCTTAGCTGCTCCAACAATGTGGAATCTTCCCAGCCCAGGGGTCGAACACGTGTCCCCTACGTTGGCAGGTGAGTTCTTACCACTGGACCATCAGAGTTCAGGAGAGCACAGTTTGAGTGGCAGCGGACAGTGAGGGAAAGGTTCTGAATCTCCCAGATCCCTGATGCCCGTTTGAGACTTCCGTCTGGTTGGTGTCCGTGTGTTGAGCCGGTGGGCATGGGATGAAGGGACAGAGGCCGTGGGTGTCACTGGCACCCAGCTCAGCAGGGACCTTCAGGAGAACAACAGCCATGACATCTCTGATCTACAGAACAGCCCAGAATGCGTCTCAACGTTTGGAACTCCCCACTGTCTTTGCCCCATCCCATCTAACCCACACCCCCAACTCCCTGGAAATCAAGGAGCCATAGATGCCCATGATACAGTGTCAGAGCTGTGGGTCCGTGCACTGAAGGGGTCAGCCAGTTACGCGGGCAGGTGGTCGCTATTGGCAACACCACAGCTGTTACGGGACAGCAAGTCTGAATCACCATCCAGACTCTGTTGGAGGAACGGGGGGACGTAGACTGCAGCACGAGGTGATGGCCAGTGGACACGGATGGGTAGTCAGCCACGCAGAGCTCACATTCTCTCAGTTTAGGGAGTTCTGGAAAGTTTCACACAGAGGTGATACTGGGCCTGGGTTTTAAAGAATGAATACGAGGTTTCTCAGGCCAAGAAGAGATGGAGAAGCATTCCAGGAGGGGACAACGGCAGAGGGAAAGTCCCAGAGGTGGAGCGAGCCCAGAACGTCTAAGGGCGGCCGGGTTGGTCGGCGCTGCCTGAACGTGGGGCTGCGGGCAGGAGGCACAGGAGAGGGTATGAGGAGATGCTGGGCCTGGACCATGACCGTAACCTTCTGAAGTGCCACACAGCGCTGCTAGGGCCAGCCCTACTTCCCCAGGGATCCTCGCTGAGACACGGCGGGGGGCCCCCGCAGTCATCCAGAGGCAAGATGAGGTCTGAAGTGAGGCCAGGCAGCAGGGGCGGGAGGAGGAGACAGTGCGCAGGGGCAGGGTAGGGAGGCTGGAGGCAGGAGGAACAAGTCTGAGGCAGCGGCCTTCCGGGCGGCAGGGAGGCGTTCGTTTTCTACTGCTCCAATCCCACATCTCCATGAAGTCGGCAGCTTAAAAACACACATCTTTATTATCTCACAGTTGCATTGGGTTGGGAGTCCAGACCTGGCTTCACTGGTCCTCTNGGCGCTGCTAGGGCCAGCCCTACTTCCCCAGGGATCCTCGCTGAGACACGGCGGGGGGCCCCGCAGTCATCCAGATGAGGTCTGAAGTGAGGCCAGGCAGCAGGGGCGGGAGGAGGAGACAGTGCGCAGGGGCAGGGTGGGGAGGCTGGAGGCAGGAGGGACAAGTCTGAGGCAGCGGCCTTCTGGGCGGCAGGGAGGCATTCGTTTTCTACTGCTCCAATCCCACATCTCCATGAAATCGGCAGCTTAAAAACACACATCTTTATTATCTCACAGTTGCATTGGGTTGGGAGTCCAGACCTGGCTTCACTGGTCCTCTGCTTGGGTCTCAGCAGATGGCAGGCAAGGCACCCGCAAGACAAGGGTTCTCATCCGACGATTTGACTGGGGAGGAATCTGCTTTGTTACTTGTGTGTCTGCTGGCATGAATTCAGCAGCTGTGGCTGCAAAGAGAGCCTCGGGTCAGAGGAGGCTGTCCTTGGTTTGCAGAAACGCCCGTGGTCCTGGCCAGGTTAGGACTCTTTGTATGACCACATGCTTCGTCAGTATGCTTCCCCCGGCTTCCACCACCTCAGTATGACCACGAGGTGAGAGAAACTCTGGCCAGACTGAGGCTACAATCTCAGGTCAGGGAACCACGGAAGCACATACCTCGCATTGCCTTGGCCGGAGTCTCGGGGCGAAAGCAAACCAGAACCCCGCCACACATGGCACAGGCCAGGAGCCAGGAATCAAAGGTGCCTGCTACAGCCTGCCCACTCAGGGCGGGGCCCCACATTCACTAACAGTGTGGGGCAGGATGGGGAGTTCCCATTCATGTGCTGAGCATCACCAGATTGGAGCACAGCTTTGTTCTCGGTGGTGNACAATCTCAGGTCAGGGAACCACGGAAGCACATACCTCGCATTGCCTTGGCCGGAGTCTCGGGGCGGAAGCAAACCAGAACCCCGCCACACATGGCACAGGCCAGGAGCCGGGAATCAAAGGTGCCTGCTAGAGCCTGCCCACTCAGGGCAGGGCCCCACATTCACTAACAGCGTGGGGCAGGATGGGGAGTTCCCATTCATGTGCTGAGCATCACCAGATTGGAGCACAGCTTTTGTTCTCGGTGGTGAGACAGAGACCAGAGAGACACAAGGGCGCGGAGGACCCACCGACGCCAGAAGAGAGGAGGGGCTGACGGCCAAGTGGGGCTCAGCCAGCGTGGACAGGAGCAGCCCCTGCTGACCCCCAGATACTCTCCAACCACAAATACAAACTGTTTCCTGCCAGGAACCAGGAGGGAGGGTAATCAATATGGCTGCTGAAAGCGATTGCACGTGGTGTGATTCCACGGATGTGAAATATCCAGAAAAGGCAAATCTCTGGAGACAGAAAGTAGATGGGCATCTCTTTGGGGGTGGGGAGGGGCTTCCACAGGCCTTGAGGGGTCTTTTGGGAAGGATGGAAGAGGATTGTGGTGATGGTTGCACAACTCGAAAAATTTACTAAAAATCGCTGATCCGTAGACCAAAAATGTGTTCACCTTATGGTGTATAATCTCTATCTTTATACAACTGTTTAAAAACCACAACTGCTAAAAACACCGTGTGTCATTGGGGTGGGTCACCCACGCAGCGGTGCGAGCAGGTGGATGACACCCTATTCACAGGCCTGCATGCCTCCCAGGAGACTCTGCGAGAATGGGGCTGGTGCAGCTCAAAGCGGGTGGGGGTGGGGGCAAACCCTCTCAGGCCTCTACTTTCAGGAAGAGATACGCTGAGTGAGCATCCCCTGGGGCAGCTGTGTCCCCTTCCCCCACCCAGCAACCAGGTCTCGAGCAGCAGCAGCCATCCTCACGGTCCCTGCTCCGGAGCCAGACGCAAAGTCCTACACGAGGACACCACTGCCCCGAGGAGACACAGCCACTGGGCCTGCAAGAGCACCAGCCCTGGCCTGGACCTCCCCAATCAATGGGCAAGTTTGTCTTGTTCTTGGTGCTGTCTGAGCTCATCAACATACTGTGTTAAAACTGTGGTCACTCAACCCCAAACACATGACATTTGAGCCCAGCTTATCCCCAAACACCAAAACACACGAGTCCAGCTTGTTCCTAAAGTAAATTCCCAAGAGGTGAGGCCACAGATACCCCCTCCTCACTCCCTCCTCACTTCCTCCCATCTCATAATGAGCCTTTCACCCTCCACGGACCAACATCCCATCTCCACAGACCACCATCCCACCCCCACGAACCAGCATCCCACCTCCACGGACCAGCATCCCACCTCCACGGACCAGCATCCCATCTCCACGGACCAGCATCCCACCTCAATGGATCAGCATCCCTTCTCCATGCTCAAGAGAATCAGGTAACCATTGAAATCAGAAAGTTAACCTTCCTCCCAATACAAGGAAAGTGTGATGACCAGAGGGAAGCTATTGAAGGAACTCAGCCAGCATACATCATGGGTGAATCATGATAACAATACTATCTAACACTCGTGCAGGCTTTAAAAATACATATATGTTCTTGGCTGCAGCAGGTCAACTGTGGCATGTGGAATCTTTAGTTGCACCATGCAGACTCTTAGTTATTGCATGTGGGATCTCATTCTCTGAGTAGTGATCAAACCCAAGCCCTGTGTTTTGGTGGGGGCAGAGTCTCAGCTGCTGGACCACCAGGAAAGTCCATCATGCAGCCTTAATAAGGGTCAGCACCACTCAAAGTGCTTTGCATATACTGGGTTGGGAAAAAGGTTATTTGGATTTTCTGTACCCTCTCACAGAAAAATCAGAACTTTTTGGCCAACCCAGTTTTCAGTGTCCATTTCCACATTTGCTCCTTCTCACAAGCTGGATGGGACCCCCTATTTTACTGATGAGAAAATCCAGGCTCGGAGCCCCGCCTCTCCTGACATGGGCCTACTAAGTAACCTCCAGCCCAAGTCGCCCAGGATTCTGCCCGTGCGTATTCAGGGCACATCTCTGCAACGTGCACACACACGGGAAACTCTCCCAACCAGGGCTGGGAGACACCTCCAGGTCCTACCAAAGGGCCAGAAAAGTGCCTGCAGCCCACACAGGAAGCTTTGCACCCTTCGACCTGGTAAGCATCTTTACTGCACTCAACTCACCTGCTTCTAGAGTGAGAAACAGGTCCAAACAAGTTGGGGAAACAGTGGGAAGTGAGAGACTTTATTTTGGGGGGACTCTAAAATCACTGCAGATGGTAACTACAGCCATGAAATTAAAAGATGCTTGCTCCTTGGAAGAAAAGTTGTGACCAACCTAGACAGCACATTAAAAAGCAGAGACATTACTTTGCCAACAAAGGTCCGTCTGTCTCCAGACCTCATCCTGATCCATCACTGTGTAATAGATGAAGCCATCCTTCCGAGAAAAAAAGGAAAGAGTCTTGACAATGATAATTGGTATTAATATCACTCCGGACATAGGTTTACTGACTGATGAGTTTGGAAAATTTCCTTCTGAAGCAACATGAGGAGCAGTCTGGGGTTTGGTCAGCGGGTGGCACAGCCACACTTGAAGAGGTGTCTGAGGGGCCAGAAAATGCATCTGTGGTGCAGGAGGGGAGCCCACCACCCCGTGAGGCCGGGTGGTGCCCGCTCAGGGTCTGCTGCCTCCCGGGCCGGCCGGGCTGCACCAATCCTGCAGGGCGCCACCCTGGCCAAGGGGCATCCAGGGGTCAGGTCCCCAGCTCGGGCCTGCCGTGAGTGCCAGCACCTTCCTCCTCTCATTTTCCTTCCTGCTTCACATACTCGCTCTCCCTGGTGAACAGTCCTTGGCAGGTTTCCCAAGATATCAAATTCCGGGAGAGAAAATGCACAGGTCATGTGTAAGGACTAAATAGAAACCCTTAGCTGGAAATGCCTTCTGTCAGGTGTCTGCACAACAGCTCCGCCTTCAGCTACGAGTTAATCAGACAGACAGCAGTGGGCAGATGCGGGCATGGGGCCCTCTGTGGCCTCCCATGACTCCAGACTCACCTTAGGCAGGTCACGCGGCTTCAGGGGGCTGCAGCCTCTCATCTCGATAATTAGGGCCTCGGACGAGCCGCGCCAGGCTCCGTTCAGGTTAGGGAGTGAGTCCCTCTCCTCCTCCCCTCAGTCCCAGACTACTGTCCTCTGCAACCGAGATTGCTAAGGCCCGGCCACACTTGACGTGCTTAGCACAAATGTGCGGCTGTAACGCAGTCTTGAGTCTGCTTTGCGACTTGCTTTCAGTTGAGTTCAGTTCAATCACTTAGTCGTGTCCTACTCTTTGTGACCCCATGGACTGCAGCATGCCAGGCTTCCCTGTCTATCGCCAACTCCTAGAGTTTACTCAAACTCATGTCCATTGTGTCGGTGATGCCATCCAACCATCTCATCCTCTGTCATCCCATTCTCCTCTTGTCTTCAATTTTTCCCAGCATCTGGGGCTTTTCCAATGTGTCAGCTCTTCACATCAGGTGGCCAAAGTTATGGAGTTTTAGTTTCAGCATTAGTCCTTCCAAATGAATATTCAGGACTGATTTCCTTTAGGATGAACTGGTTTGATCTCTTTGCACTCCAAGGGACTCTCAAGAGTCTTCTCCAGCACTATAGTTCAAAAGCATCAATTCTTCAGTGCTCAGCTTTCTTTATAGTCCAACTCTCACATCCATACACAACCACTGGAAAAACCATAGCCTTGATGACAAGACCCAAGTAAAATAATAGGACGTGAGGTGAGGCATTGCCCGGGGCCTCAAACCCAGGGGTTACAGCATGCCTTTCTTTCTTTCTCGTGCATTTCTTTGTCCATTCCACGCATCCTCTGGGGACCTTGTGAGGGCTGGACACTGAGGGGTGGTGCCTGCTGGGATGCAGATTCCCACACTGGTCCATGGGGACTCGGATTCAGGGATCAGTGTCTGATGCTCAGCAGGCCTGATGCACTCTGGGCATCCACATGCCCTCCCAGGAGGAACCCTGGTCCCTGCAGGTGAGGCTGCCCAGGAAGACAGCACAGGACGGAGGAGCAGGAGGAAGAGGCTCCAACAGGAGGGAGAGAGGGACCCCNCAGACAGCAGTGGGCAGATGCAGGCATGGGGCCCTCTGTGGCCTCCCATGACTCCAGACTCACCTTAGGCAGGTCACGCGGCTTCAGGGGGCTGCAGCCTCTCATCTCGATAATTAGGGCCTCGGACGAGCCGCGCCAGGCTCCGTTCAGGTTAGGGAGTGAGTCCCTCTCCTCCTCCCCTCAGTCCCAGACTACTGTCCTCTGCAACCGAGATTGCTAAGGCCCGGCCACACTTGACGTGCTTAGCACAAATGTGCGGCTGTAACGCAGTCTTGAGTCTGCTTTGCGACTTGCTTTCAGTTGAGTTCAGTTCAATCACTTAGTCGTGTCCTACTCTTTGTGACCCCATGGACTGCAGCATGCCAGGCTTCCCTGTCTATCGCCAACTCCTAGAGTTTACTCAAACTCATGTCCATTGTGTCGGTGATGCCATCCAACCATCTCATCCTCTGTCATCCCATTCTCCTCTTGTCTTCAATTTTTCCCAGCATCTGGGGCTTTTCCAATGTGTCAGCTCTTCACATCAGGTGGCCAAAGTTATGGAGTTTTAGTTTCAGCATTAGTCCTTCCAAATGAATATTCAGGACTGATTTCCTTTAGGATGAACTGGTTTGATCTCTTTGCACTCCAAGGGACTCTCAAGAGTCTTCTCCAGCACTATAGTTCAAAAGCATCAATTCTTCAGTGCTCAGCTTTCTTTATAGTCCAACTCTCACATCCATACACAACCACTGGAAAAACCATAGCCTTGATGACAAGACCCAAGTAAAATAATAGGACGTGAGGTGAGGCATTGCCCGGGGCCTCAGACCCAGGGGTTACAGCATGCCTTTCTTTCTTTCTCGTGCATTTCTTTGTCCATTCCACGCATCCTCTGGGGACCTTGTGAGGGCTGGACACTGAGGGGTGGTGCCTGCTGGGATGCAGATTCCCACACTGGTCCATGGGGACTCGGATTCAGGGATCAGTGTCTGATGCTCAGCAGGCCTGATGCACTCTGGGCATCCACATGCCCTCCCAGGAGGAACCCTGGTCCCTGCAGGTGAGGCTGCCCAGGAAGACAGCACAGGACGGAGGAGCAGGAGGAAGAGGCTCCAACAGGAGGGAGAGAGGGACCCCACTGAAGGAAAGGGAAGATTCTGCCAAGCAGAAAATGATGGGGGCTCCCGAGATGAAGGGGAACCCCCAGAAGAAAGGAAGGGAGGCGATGGCCCAAAGTAAGGGGGACACATCTGAACCCACAGGGACCCGCTCCGGCCCCGTAGACCAGACCAGCAGGAAGAGCTGTGCTCAGCTGGGGCTTGCAGGCGACAAGAAAGGGCCGTCTCTGGGACCCAAGGAGTCAGCCATGTGTCTTGGTTTGCCATCTGCCAGCACAAAGGGGAAGATGGCCAGGGAGGTCCTGCCCATCTCAGAGGAAGAACTGGGCGACCCTGCCAACAGGGACCTGTCCACGCGCCGATGCGTTCCTCCTGTCCGGCCCTCCGTGCCTCACTTTCTTGAGGAAACATTCCCATCAGAAAATAGAACCATCATCTCCACTATGGAGTTTATTTAACATAGTCCAGCCCCAGCTGAAAACCCAAGGAGACCGTCGTTCATATGAGCCTCAGCTCATATCCAGAGTGTGGGCGAGATCACAGCCCTGGTCCTCCCTGACTTCCGTGAGTTAATGTATTCCACATACAATCTTCTCCCAGTCAGGAGGGAATCCAGTTTCATGGAGGTCCTTTTAGCGGAGGATTCATCAAACCAGAGTATATGCATATGGTATGAACCTCAGATCCATCATCTAAGCTGTTGGTTTTAGTCGAAATGTCAAGAAATGATTTAGTATAAAATCCGCCACCAAAGCATTTATTAAAAAATCTTTTGCTGCTCTTCATCTACAAACATTTACTACCCTGCATACAAATGTCAGCGGTTCAGCCTAATATACTTCTTCATTTATTTACTGTTCATTTCTGCTGGATAGAAGCCAGAAACACGACTTTACCCAGCAGACTGCGGCACGTCGCAGGGCTGGAGAGTGCTTCTCGCCACCCCTGATGTCAACTAATCCATCTTATCGGGACGCTGTTGGGTATGAAGGTCGTGCCTTCTTTGTGGAGTGGAGTCCTCCTCACACAGAGGTTTTATTTAAAGATGGAAGTTTATCAATGTATTACCAGGACTTTCTGGAAGACGTAAATAAATGAAATGTAGATTTGACAGCTAAAAGTCGACCTTACGATGTCGACGGTGCTTTCCTGCAAATACAGAAGGTGTAAAAGAAAATGAACCCGCCGATTCCCCACCTCGCGGTTCACTGACCCTGGACGATCTCCCGTGATCACATTTTGTGTTAAGCAAATTCTCCAAGTCGAGTACTTTCCCATGGAACCAACGGAATCCTGCAGTCGGGAACGAGGCCCTCCCTTGAAGACCACAAAGCAGGGATCCTGCCAGAGGCCTGACTAACTTGTCGAGGTCACACAGCTGTTTGGTGACAGCAGCGATCCTAGAACTTTGGATTCATGGTTTTTTCTATTAAACCTGTGTCATCTGGCCGGGCTGCAGGGGAGGGAGAGGGGATTCCAACAGCCAAGAGTGCGGCCAAAATAAGCAAACAAATATAGGCCGTTGAAACTCAGGGGGAGCTTGGATTTCAGAGCCTCAATTGTAAGCAGCGAGAACCACATTTCACCTCCAAGTAACCCTCATCTGCTTTCTATCTTCCAAAGCTGCACTGGCCACGTCATCCTTGCAACGGGTTATCGATGTCTTCATGACAGGACCCGTGTACTCTAAATTGGCAAGGCAAGCATCCAGCTGTTAAAAAACACTCCGAAGAAGAATGGGTTGCTAGCAAGGAAGGCCAGGAGAAATGTCCAGATGCGTTGGCCACGGGGACGCCGGCTTCAGTGTAAATGCACCCCGAGGACCAGCTTCGAAATCCAGTGATAAACACACACCCACTTGCACTCCCTGCAGCTGGGGGTGCCTCCGGCTCATTGCTGGAGCAGACTGGACCGGCCCTCGCTCCTCAGGCCAGAGTTTGGCCTGCTTCCCACTTGTAAATGCTCCGCAGATCAACCAGGGGGACAGAGGGAATGCGAGGGTCAGCGGGGCCCAAGCTGGGCCCCAGAGAGCTTCCTTACTGCCTCCTGGGGTGAGCCAGGCTGGAGGCAGTCAGCACGTGCCTGCATCTTGGTGGACGCAAACCCGGAACCCCCTTCTTCCCATGCCAGCCCTGCGTTTCTATTTAATTCTCTTTTCCTGAATTCCTCTTTCCCCTTCTCTCTCTGACCGGCCCATGCGATGAAAGAGCAGCTCTGGGCATTTTACTGAACTAATTCACTCAACCCCCTCCACTCTCTTGGAAGCAGGTACGCCTGTTCAGAGGGGCTTGTTCTTCCTTTCCAGTGCTTCCCCAGACCGAATGGTTCTGGAAACCTTGGGCAGTGTGCCTCCACCACAGACCCACAAGCTCAGAGAGGTAAGGCTCCGTCCACCGTGTTCGCCGTTCTACCCCGGGGTCCAGGACAACCAAAAAGTACAGGAGCAAACAAAGTCCCATTTCACAGATGGAAAACCGAGGCTCTGAGAAGTTGTAGATCCCAGGTCAACCCAGGCAGGAGATGGGAGTCAGGACGGGAGAGGTCAGGAGCAGTGACCTTCATCTCTGTCTGCTCCTTGGCAGGACCTGGGGGTCCCCAGACTGGGTCCTTGTGCTCTCAGATGCCACATTCAAGGGGCAAGCCCCAGGTATTCCTCTCTATCAATGCAGGTCATTTCAAGAGCATCCAGCTCTGCTCATGAACTTGGCGCCTGCCTCTCCCGACTTATTCTGGACAAGGAGCTGTCTGGGACTCGGTGCCACCCCAGCCCTACCCCTCAGGGCAGGCGTGATCTCAAGCTGCTCCCAGCCCATCTCCGAGGGTGCCTGAGCACCCTCCGGAGTTGCCCGACTCACATGAGCTATTTCTAGTGTGAAATACATTTGTAGCACTTAAAGAGAGCAAGCTCAATTATTTCACTCTACCTAGATTTAGTTCAAATATGAGAGTTCCAGTGTACATCTGAGACTTCTGGGAAATTGATTTTTCTGCTTAAGATCATTTCATAGGGTTTAACATTTAAACCAAATCGGGTGCAAACTGATCTCCTAGTAGATACTGAGCTTGTTTTCTTTGTTCTAAAGACCAGCCCGAGAGAGAGAGTCCTGCTCCCGCCCCAACGCTCGTCATACGCACTTTATGACTCTAACAGACCACGGCAGCCCACCGAAAGTCATCTCTAAGGCAGCCAACTCTGTCTTCTCTCATGGCGGGATTTTTGGAGCCATGGTGTCAAGGGAGGCCCTGAGAAGCGGCAACAGCGTTTAGCACTCAGCTGACCTCCCATCCACCCTTCCAGGATGCCTGCTGGCGCCAAGTGTGTTTGAGTTTTTATTTTTTTCCCTATTTCTCAGCCATTTTCAAGTGATTTCTTTAATTTCCTCCTGAGAGGAAAGCACTGATTGACCAGGGATTTCAAACTGAAACCTCTCATCAGCAAATATCACTGACAGCTCAGGATCGAGAAACATCCCTGAAGCTTACGTTGAAGTCCACAATTAAATTACCTGGTGGTAGTCAAGGGCTCTAATATTTAATGTAAACTGCTTTTCAGGTTCTTCAGAGGAGAAAGAAGCTGTGTGATCTAATCGTGAAGACAAATGGTCTCAAATAACTTCCCGAGGATGGAAACGATGAAATTTTACATGAAGAGAATCTGTAAGTCTGTTTTTTAAAAAGCAAGAGCATACAACATTGTAAATCAACTATATTTTAATTTNTTTCTATTTAATTCTCTTTTCCTGAATTCCTCTTTCCCCTTCTCTCTCTGACCGGCCCATGCGATGAAAGAGCAGCTCTGGGCATTTTACTGAACTAATTCACTCAACCCCCTCCACTCTCTTGGAAGCAGGTACGCCTGTTCAGGGGGCTTGTTCTTCCTTTCCAGTGCTTCCCCAGACCGAATGGTTCTGGAAACCTTGGGCAGTGTGCCTCCACCACAGACCCACAAGCTCAGAGAGGTAAGGCTCCGTCCACCGTGTTCGCCGTTCTACCCCGGGGTCCAGGACAACCAAAAAGTACAGGAGCAAACGAAGTCCCATTTCACAGATGGAAAACCGAGGCTCTGAGAAGTTGTAGATCCCAGGTCAACCCAGGCAGGAGATGGGAGTCAGGACGGGAGAGGTCAGGAGCAGTGACCTTCATCTCTGTCTGCTCCTTGGCAGGACCTGGGGGTCCCCAGACTGGGTCCTTGTGCTCTCAGATGCCACATTCAAGGGGCAAGCCCCAGGTATTCCTCTCTATCAATGCAGGTCATTTCAAGAGCATCCAGCTCTGCTCATGAACTTGGCGCCTGCCTCTCCCGACTTATTCTGGACAAGGAGCTGTCTGGGACTCGGTGCCACCCCAGCCCTACCCCTCAGGGCAGGCGTGATCTCAAGCTGCTCCCAGCCCATCTCCGAGGGTGCCTGAGCACCCTCCGGAGTTGCCCGACTCACATGAGCTATTTCTAGTGTGAAATACATTTGTAGCACTTAAAGAGAGCAAGCTCAATTATTTCACTCTACCTAGATTTAGTTCAAATATGAGAGTTCCAGTGTACATCTGAGACTTCTGGGAAATTGATTTTTCTGCTTAAGATCATTTCATAGGGTTTAACATTTAAACCAAATCGGGTGCAAACTGATCTCCTAGTAGATACTGAGCTTGTTTTCTTTGTTCTAAAGACCAGCCCGAGAGAGAGAGTCCTGCTCCCGCCCCAACGCTCGTCATATGCACTTTATGACTCTAACAGACCACGGCAGCCCACCGAAAGTCATCTCTAAGGCAGCCAACTCTGTCTTCTCTCATGGCGGGATTTTTGGAGCCATGGTGTCAAGGGAGGCCCTGAGAAGCGGCAACAGCGTTTAGCACTCAGCTGACCTCCCATCCACCCTTCCAGGATGCCTGCTGGCGCCAAGTGTGTTTGAGTTTTTATTTTTTTCCCTATTTCTCAGCCATTTTCAAGTGATTTCTTTAATTTCCTCCTGAGAGGAAAGCACTGATTGACCAGGGATTTCAAACTGAAACCTCTCATCAGCAAATATCACTGACAGCTCAGGATCGAGAAACATCCCTGAAGCTTACGTTGAAGTCCACAATTAAATTACCTGGTGGTAGTCAAGGGCTCTAATATTTAATGTAAACTGCTTTTCAGGTTCTTCAGAGGAGAAAGAAGCTGTGTGATCTAATCGTGAAGACAAATGGTCTCAAATAACTTCCCGAGGATGGAAACGATGAAATTTTACATGAAGAGAATCTGTAAGTCTGTTTTTTAAAAAGCAAGAGCATACAACATTGTAAATCAACTATATTTTAATTTAAAACAGAAACGAAGATCAAACAGCAGGAGGGTGTGGAGGGGTCAACACCCAGTCATGGAGTCCCCAGTCTCATTTTCCTGAAAATCATCCCTGGGTGAGTTTAAATAGGGCAAAAAAGTACATACGTTATGGCCACACTAAAAAGTCACAGTTATTCTAATTGAAAAGGAAACAAGAGACTGTGGTGAATGGCTGGGAAATGGCTTTGTAGACAAAATTCAAGCAGAATCAGCCCAGAGTCAGGGGCAGAATGAGCTGGGTGCCTCCCCAGCCAGAGGCGGCTCAGTGCATGAGCAAGGCGAGTGCTGGCCCTCTCCTGGTGGGAAGCGCAGCCTGGCAAGGACAGGCTGGGGTCTGGCACACACAGGCCTCAGCCCTCCCGCACATAAGCACCCAGTACATGAGTTACGATTACTTAACGTTGTTATCGTTGGCACGTGTAAAGCGCGCAGTACTGTGACTGGCACACTTTTTTTTTTTTTTTGGCTGTGCAACGTGACCATAAGATCTTAGTCCCCCTACCAGGGATCGAACCCACACCCCTTGTATTGGAAACACAGAGTCAAGCACTGGGCCGCCAGGGAAGCCCCATGACTCATGTGTTTAAAAGGAAAAAAAAGCCACAGGGTCAGTTCCCGGTGCCCCTACGTGCCCATCTCCTCCCATAGGCGCGATGGAATCTGAACACCTGAACTTCCCTCTGAAAGCCTCCGATGAGCCAATGACCACTGAAAGCCTTCACCTAATGGGTGGCTGTAGAGAGGGGCTCAAGGACAAAGCCAGGACGGGGGACTGTGAGGTCTCGACAGCATCGTTCACCTGACCCAGGCCACGGGGCTAGGCTCGGAGACCTGCCCTGAGAACAGAGGTGTGGTGTCCGACCGAGTTTCCGCGATGACAGAAGTATCCTTCACCTGTCCTGTTGGACCTGGTGGCCCCTGAGCCCGTGAAAGGTGGGAAGTGCGTCTGAGGATCTGGGTATTCACATTTCAATTAATTGCTTTAATCCATTGATAACTAATCAGCTAGTACATTTAAACAGCTAGCTGTGGCTGGTGGATGCTGTATTGGAAGTAGCCTTGACAGCTCCTTGCCAGGAGGACTGGCAGGTCTGAGCCCCATGGTGGTCTGTGATGCTTACAGGCACCAGGCAGGAGGCCACTCCTCACCTCCTCTCCCCAGCCCTCCCACCACCAAGCAGGATCTCCTCCCTTAGCTTGAGAGCACACACACGGAGCCTTGCAGACTCCAGCTTCCAGCCCCTCCTGCCAGGGAACCCCGAGGCAGCCAAGCCTGGCACAGCACTTGATGCTGCCAATTAAAGGGCCTGGCTGGGCCCCACACAAGCCAGGCAAGATCTCAGGATGGCTCCCACACCCCCCAGGCTTGTGGACACAGCCAGGTCAGCCTCTCTGCCGGCCAGCCCACATCCTTCTCCCGTCGGTCCTGCCTGCTTCTCAGGAAGCCCTGCTGCCCTCCAGGGCCTCCACACGGGTGCTGGTGGCACAGATGGGCCAGAGTGGCTGCCACACCTGCTCCTGGAGGCCTTATAAGCCCGCCAGCGCACACACACAGTCCACACGTGCTCACACACACATGCATAAATCTGCAGCAAAACACAGGTGCACACAGGGACACACATGCTCACAGGCATGCACACACGGACACGTGTTCACACAAGCACTCGTGCTGACACACACTGACCCTGACCTCTGCGGCAGGGAAACAGGGAGACCAGTACTTATCCTACGTGAGCCTCGACTTCCTCATCTGAAAAACAGGGATAAATCAGTGTTTTAATAGTATTTAAAAGGGTAAATAATTTACCCTTTTGGGTTGTTGTGAGCCTTAAATAAGATCACAGAGCACGGAATGCACAGTGGTGATGATGGTGGCGGAGGTGTTGATGGTGATGATGATGGTGGTGGAGGTGATGGTGGCGGAGGTGATGGTG
>SJYW01049599.1:214095-240912 GCA_006410735.1 Raphicerus campestris
CCCCCACCCCACCCCCCGCCATCTGACACAAACACATCGCATTTGCTCTGTGCTCCCAACTGCAAAAAAATTTCCCCCCAAAATACAATATAGTTTCTTCTATTGAACATTAAAGACATAGAGATGCTTTCAACATTCATGAACTCCAATGATCTGCTGATTTTGACCAGGAAAATGAAAAAAAAAAATCTTTGAATATTTCCTTTTTTCAAGTGACAAGCATTCTTTTGACTGTTAGCGTAAAGCAAGCCTTTTTGGGGTCTGCCCAGGTAGCGCTAGTGGCAAAGAATCTATCTGCCAATGCAAGAGATGACAGACACGCAGGTTTGATCCCTGGGTCAGGAGGATGCCCTGGAGAAGGAAATGGCAACCCACTTATTTTTGCCTGGCAAATCCCCTGGACAGAGGAGCCTGATGGGTCCCACTACATGAAGTTACAAAGATTGGAACACAACTGAAGCAACTTAGAACTCCGAGCTTTTTTTATCACGATAGGGGAAAAAACCAGAAGGAGGTTTTTTTATGAACAAATATTTCTGAAAGTTGAACCATCAGTGGATCAGACTTTTAGCTACATCCCTCTGTATGCTGGATATAAAGCAGTGCAGAGATCATATGATCAAGAAACGTCCAAGAGGAAGAAAGGGGGTCAAATGAAAGGGAAAGAGAAAGGCAAGAATCCTGCCTTTTAGAAGCTCAAGCTTATATTTAATCCCCTTGAATGCGAGTTTAACTTTACTTGCTGCCATTAGAAGCTAGGCCGTGTTTGAACCTCAATTTTCTTCCAACCTTTATTTCATTACAAATAAAGGTGCAAATATAGAACTGTGTGTAATAAAGGTCTTCATAACACCAAGAGAGAAAATTAAAACAATTATGAAAGTCATTTTTCAGAGTGGTCACTGATGTACAGCTCCAATTAACTGCTGTCCTCATAAGAGGGGGCATCTGTAACTTACCCTTTATTTTCATTTTGTCGTATATGAAAACTTTTACAGTTTACGTAAGAAAACGGAAACAAAACTGAGAAGTTCTGTCCTGAGACAGCCGTTCCTTACAGGCAGTCACAGAAAGGAAACCACGCTGTGGATGCGCGCAGGGGCCGGGGTAGCTGCCCTCACTCCCTGGAATTCTGGTCCTGGGAGGTGACTCACCCACGGTGATTTCAGGCTGCTTTCCCAGCCCATAAAAGGGCCAAGTGTTCTCGAACTTCGGCAAGCCTGGGAAGTCTCCATGGGTGACTGTCAAAATGCGGACACCAGAAATGAAGATGTCAGGCCCCAGGTCGTCTGAGCAAGAGGACCTTAGACTTGCAGATGGACAGGGACCCAGAGTCTGACATGGAGGAGGTGCCAGCATGCTCGGGCAGAGTGTGAGATGATCAAGGGGCCTTTGACGAGGGAGGACACCTGAGCTGAGGCCAGAAGGGCTGGTGAGAGCCTGTGTGTCTCTGACAGAGAGTTTGCACAGAAGCCTGGGCAAGCCTGACCCTTCCCCACAGACTCCCAGGGATTCCACAAGCCAGCACCCAGCCTTCCTCAGCCACCTGGGCCCCAGGGCACCTAAACCCACCTTCTCTCGGGCGGCTTCCCCCTCTGCAGGGGCAAGACTCCAAGAATCTCCCCTGGCCTCCCAGAGCCACCCCGAAAGCATCTCTGATGAAAGCGTCCCGTTCATAAGATGCATCCAGAAACAGAAAGTATAAATCTGTTCCAGAAATACTGGCTTGGTCAAAAAGTTTTCTTGGGTTTTTCTATAAAATAGTATGGAAAACCCAAATGAACATTTTGGCCAATGCAATACTTGTCCTACAAAACAACATGCAGCCTGAACTTGAGTTTTTTCACTGAATCTCTGATCAAAACGTACCTGAATGAGGACTAAGGAAGGCAGCGTTGATACCATTATGGTCTATCAGGTTCGCTGCTGTGGCGCAGTCACTCAGCGGCGTCTCTCTTTCTGCGAACCCATGGGCTACAGCACACCAGGCTCTGCCATCCTTCACCATGTCCCCGAGTTTGTGCAAACTCATGTCCATTGAGTCAGTGATGCCATCCACCCATCTCATCCCAGATGTCCACATGCTTCCTGACCTAGACAAAGGAAAAATACATTCCTTTCTACCTCTATTTGTTGGGAGCCTGCTCTGTGCTAATTTCAAGGACTGGACTATGTCAATGAAGAAAACAACAAAAAAAAGAGACAAATGTCTCTGTCTTCTCAAACTTGTATTTTAGTAGATATGTTTGTCAAATCTGTAAAGGTTTGTTGTTGTTGTTGACATCTGAGTCCTTGAGACCCCCTGGACTGCAGCACACCAAGCTTCCCTGTCTTCCACTATCTCTGGGAGTTTGCTCAAATTAAAGTCCATTGAATCAATGATGCCATTCAACCATCTCATCCTCTGTCACCCCCTTCTTCTGCTCTCAATCTTTCCCAGCATCAGGGTCTTTTCTAATGATTCAGCCCTTCACATCAGGTGGCCAACGGATTGGAGCTTCAACTTCAGCATCAGTCCTTCCAATGAATATTCAGAGTTTATTTCCTTTAGGATTCACTGGTTTGATCTCCTTGCTGTCTAGGAGAGTCTCAAGAGCCTTCTCCAGCACCACAGTTGGAAAGCATCAGTTCTCAGGCTCAGCCTTCTTTATGGTCCTGTAAAAGTTTAATGGGTATCAGTTGGTTGTCTGACATGAGTCTGAGCAGACTCCGGGACATAGTGAAGAATGGCAGAGACTATGTGGATCACAACCAGTTGTGGAAAATTAGAGATGGGAATACCAGACCACCTGACCTGCTTCCTGAGAAATCTGTATGCAGACCAAGAAGCAACAGATAGAACTGGACATGGAACAACAGACTGGTTTCAAATCAGGAAAGGAGTACGTCAAGCCTGCATATTGTCGCCCTGCTTATTTAACTTCTATGCAGAGTACATCATGTGAAGTGCCAGGCTGGGTGAAGCACAAGCTAGAATCAAGATTGCCGGGAGAAATATCAATAACCTCAGATATGCAGATGACACCACCCTTACGTCAGAAAGCAAAGAAGAACTAAACAGCCTTTTGATGAAAGTGAAAGAGGGGAGTGAAAAAGTTGGCTTAAAACTCAACCTTCAGAAAACTAAGATCATAGCATCTGGTCCCATCATTTCATGGCAAATAGATGGAACCAGTGAGAAACTTTATTTTAGGGGGCTCCAAAATCACTGCAGATGGTGACTGCAGCCATGAAATTAAAAGACGCTTGCTCCTTGAAAGAAAAGCTATGACCAACCTAGACACCATATTAAAAAGCAGAGACATGACTTTGCCAGCAACGGTCTGTCTAGTCAAAGCTATGGCTTTTCCAGAAGTCATGTATGGATGTGAGAGCTGGACTATAAAGAAAGCTGAGTGCCAAAGAATTGATGCTTTTGAACTGTGGTGCTGGAGAAGACTCTTGAGAGTCCCTTGGATAGCAAGGAGATCCAACCAATCAATCCTAAAGGAAATCAGTTCTGAATATTCATTGGAAGGACTGATGTTGAAGCTGAAACTCTAATCCTTTGGCCACCTGATGTGAAGAACGGACTGACTGGAAAAGCCTCTGATGCTGGGAAAGATGGAAGGCAGGAGGAGAAGGGGATGACAGAGGATGAGATGGTTGGATGGCATCACCAACTCAATGGACATGAGTTTGAACAAACTCTGGGATTTGGTGATGGACAAGGAAGCCTGGCATGCTGCAGTCCATGAAGTCACAAAGAGTCGGACACAACTGAGTGACTGAACCGAGCTGGCTCTCTGGGTGAATTTAAATAACAGCACCGTTGTTTCCAGCTTTCTGTGAACCTAGCATGCTCATGCCTCACTGAGTTGGGTCCTGCAGATATGAATGGCTATTTGTGCCCAAAATATTAACTGTATTTGTATCCTCTGACCCAGAAATTCAACTTCCGTTCCCCTGTTCTAAAGAACACCCCTAAGTACAAAAGGAATTTTCCACAAAAATATGTGCATTATCTTTTGATTATCTATCTTAGATAGATAGGTGTTACCTATTTTGGAAAAGCACTGAAAATAATTGGTATAAACAAAAAATGAAGAGTGGATGGTGCATGAGAGAAATTGCATCTCCAGAAACCCATGCAGAGAGTCTGAGAAAGCATTTACAATGCAAAACAAAGTAGCAGGATACAGAACTGGGCACTTAGAATATAGTCACACGTGTGTAAAAGAAAAAAATTATGTAGGAAAAGAGTTGAAAAAAGTAGCACCAAATGGTAACATCAGTTACAACTACGCCAGGGGCTCTGAGTGATTTCCTTTTCCTCCTCCTGCTTGTCCATAGTTTTGAATTTTTCTAAAATGAGCAAATGCTTTCAGATGAGAGAACTCAATCAGAAAGGGGAAGGAAGTGGTATGTGCAGAAAAGGGGAAAAAAGATTTAGAAGGAGAAAGACAGCTGTATGCATTCTGTAAATACTCGAGGGAGCGCTCAAGAGTTCACCTGAAACTTTGTGACGATGCAGCTCAAACCAGACTCTCTAACCAGACCAGCAGGAGCTTCGCTTCCAGAAGCGTAAGCACAGCGAGGCGGTGCGGCAGAAGGCCCTGTTAGGACCAGCCCTGAGGCTCCCCTTATCCCCAAAATGTCACTGGGTTTGACATCAGGCCCCTCTTGGGGCCCTGATGCCCATGGCCCCCTGGCTCAGCCAGGAGTGTTAACACAAGTTCCTGCGCCGTGCACACAGTGAGGCCAAGCACCCTGAAATGCCAGAGACTGGAGCAGAGAAAGGCCACGCGACGGGAAGCCTAAGCTCCCAAAAGGTCTCAGCAAAGCATCTTTAAAAGCCAAAAACAAGCCCGGGAGCTGACTGTGGCTCAGCTCATGAACTCCTTACTGCCAAATTCAGACTTAAACTGAAGAAAGTAGGGAAAACCACTAGACCATTCGCGTATGACCTAAATCAAATCCCTTATGATTATACAGTGGAAGTGAGAAATAGATTTAAGGGCCTAGATCTGATAGACAGAGCACCTGATGAACCACAGAATGAGGTTCGCGACATTGTACAGAAGACAGGGAGCAAGACCATCCCCATGGAAAAGAAATGCAAAAAAGCAAAATGGCTGTCTGAGGAGGCCTTACAAATAGCTGTGAAAAGAAGAGAAGCGAAAAGCAAAGGAGAAAAGGAAAGATATAAGCATCTGAATGCAGAGTTCCAAAGAATAGCAAGAAGAGATAAGAAAGCCTTCCTCAGTGATCAATGCAAAGAAACAGAGGAAAAAAATAACTGAATGGGAAAGACTAGAGATCTCTTCAAGAAAATTGGAGATACCAAGGAAACATTTCATGCAAAGATGGGCTCGATAAAGGACAGAAATGGTATGGACCTAACTGAAGCAGAAGATATTAAGAAGAGGTGGCAAGAATACACAGAAGAACTGTACAAGAAAGATTTCCATGACCCAGATAATCACAAAGGTGTGATCACTCACCTAGAGCCAGACATCCTGGAATGTGAAGTCAAGTGGGCCTTAAGAAGCATCACTAAGAACAAAGCCAGTGGAGGTGATGGAATTTCAGTTAAGCTATTTCAAATCCTGAAAGAGGATGCTGTGAAAGTGCTGCACTCAACATGCCAGCAAATTTGGAAAACTCAGCAGTGGCCACAGGACTGGAAAAGGTCAGTTNGGGGTTCGATACCACTCACGTGCTTTGTTGTTGTCAGTCAATCAGTCATGTCCAACTTTTTGTGACCCCCATGGACTGTAGCCCACCAGGCTCCTCTGTCCATGGGATTTCCCAGGCAAGAATATAGGAGTGGGCTGCCATTTCCTTCTCCAGGAGATCTTCCTGAGCCAGGGATCGAACTCACATCTTTTGCACTGCAGGCGATTCTTTATCACTGAGCCAAGGACCTGATGACGTAGGTGCAATTGTGCACAGTTGGCCGAGAAGGAGCCCAGGGCTCAGAGGACTTGTGAGTTTGCTCGATGTCGAGAAGCCAGAAAGCGACAGAGGAGCCTGGCGCCCAGATGCATCTACTGCAAGGCCAAGGCTCCTGACTCCTCTCACAGGCCGTCACTCACAAGAGAAAATGTAAATGGTTACCAGGTAACAGAAGAAAGGCTGCTCCGCTCCACAAATGCCACCTCTTCCACGAAGTCCTCCGGATGCCCCCTGACAGAACTGTTTTGTACCTATAGTAGATTGCTGATCATGTGGTGCTGGGCAATACAATTTTGTGTGTGTCTCACCTCCCCTAACTTACTGGGAACAGGAAGTACATCCCACAGTCCCTTACATCTAGTGTCTAACAGTCAAATGGTGCTCGGCTGGTTTAATCAAGCCAACCTGCTTGCATCTGACAGCCTTCCCTTCATCTCTTGTGCCCCTGCTTAGTCGCTCAGGCATGTCTGACTGTTCTGTGGCCCCCATGGGCTGCAGCCCACCAGGCCCCTCCCTCCATGGGATTCTCCAGACAAGAATACTGGAGTGGGTATTTCCTTCTCCAGAGGATCTTCCCAACTCAGGGATCAAATCTGGGTATCCTACATTGCAGGTGGATTCTTTACCATCTGAGCCACCAGGGAAGTAAAGTAAAGTCGCTCAGTCGTGTCTGACTTTTTGCAACCCCACAGACTGTAGCCTACCAAGCTCCTCAGTCCATGGGATTTTCCAGGCAAGAGTACTGGAGTGGGTAGCCATTTCCTTCTCCAGGGAATCTTCCCAACCCAGGGATCGAACGCAGGTCTCCAGCATTGCAGACAGGTGCTTTACTGTCTTGAGCCACCAGGGAAGTCCTCCCTTAATCTCTAGTCTTCCTGTGACCTGTGTCCATTAAAAACAAAACCAAACAAAAGGAAAAAACACCAAAATATGCCCAAGGTATATTGTTAAAGCAAAAGCACAGGTTACAAGATACTATATATAATAGAATAAACTCATTTTATTTTGCTTACACACACACACACACACACACACACACACACACACACACACATCTAAATACCCAGGAGAAAAGTCCAGAATTATATACACCAAAATAGTCATAGAGATCAAACTAAGTTTGGGTTTAATTTCATCTTTTCATAATCTGTATTTTCTCATTTTTTTCTACAATGAACATGCATTTCTATCATTAAAAAAAAAAAAAAGTGTGGAGGATATATATAGCCAGATGTATTTCCTGAAATCTAAGGACATTCCAGCTGGAAGGACCCCAGCCAAGAGTTCAAATCCTCAGGCGGGAAATGAAGGGTCAGCGCCTCCTTCCACCTGGACTGAAAATAACCCCCCCCACTTCTTTACACCCCCCACTTCCTCCCAGCCTTTGGGGCCCCGTGGTTCATCCAACAAGTGTTGAGACCAAGACCCTCCTCTCCTTCCAAGAAGGAGCTTCCTGAAGGATCCCAGTCCTGCCAGCCTCCTCTTAGCCAGGAAATGTTCCCCACAGCTACAGAAGCCGGGTTTGGGGATCAAGGTGAATTCCCGGGAGGGTACTGGCTGGGGAGGGTTGTCGGGAGCCTGTGAGGGCATCATTGCCCCCAACAAGGAAAGGCAGGGAGTCAAGGAAGAGACAGCGATCACAAAGCACACTCCTGGTGCTAGAAATCCAGGGAGACCATGTCAGCAAAGACAGCCCAGTGACTGCCCAGAAGTGCCTGGGAGTGAATTTCTTAACTCGTGGATCGGGGCTCTGCAGTCACTTCGAGCCCTGGACCAGAGCAACACGTGCAGCCAGGCCTGTGGGGGTGCCTTTCCTGGACTCAGTTCAGCCGGTCCACCCGTCAGCTGGCAACGCTTGGAGCCAAATCCCAGCCAGAGTGGCACGAGTATCGGAGCCTGGCATCCGGAGAGGACAGGACCGGGCACAGATGCAGCATCCCCGCACTCGGCCCACAGAAATAAGAGATCATCCCGGACCACCTCCAGGGACGTGAAGGACGCTGGACTCCCCAGGCCCAGAGAGAGTGTTGCCCTGCAGTTGTAACCACTCCCCAGAGATCGAGCCTAACCAGCCTGCATCTCCAGTCAGCACCAGTGTGCAATGCTCACATGTGCAACGCTCACGTGTGTAATCACAGCACAGCAGGAACTCGCTCACCTCAGGGGCGGGGGCCTATGGGAGCTTTCTGTGCCTCCCACTCAAGTCTCAGTCCAGCTCAGTCGCTCAGTCGTGTCCGACTCCTTGTGACCCCATGGACTGCAGCACGCCACCAATTGTCCCTCACCAACTCCAGGAGCTCACTCAAATTCATGTCCATCAAGTCGGTGATGCCATCCAACCATCTTACCCTCTGTCGTCCCCTTCTCCTCCCGCCTTCAATCTTTCCCAGCATCAGGGTCTTTTCCAGTGAGTCAGCTCTTAGCATCAGGTGGTCAAAGTATTGGAGCTTCAGCTTCAGCATCAGTCCTTCCAATGAACATTTAAGACTGATTTCCTTTAGGATGGACTGGTTGGATCTCCTTGCTGTCCAAGGAACTCTCAAGAGTCTTCTCCGACACCACAATTCAAAAGCATCAATTCTTCAGCGCTCAGCTTTCTTTATAGTCCAACTCTCACATCCAAACATGACTACTGGAAAAACCATAGCTTTGACTAGATAGAGACCTTTGTTGGCAAAGTCTCAGCAGGGCTGTGTGACAGTCCAGTGGGCTCTTGCAGGTAAGGCCCTTAGAATAATACCTGCATGGAAGCCCTTAATAACTCTTAATCATTAAAGGTAAACTTTTATATCATGTTGCTTAATTTTACGGTTAACTGATTCAAGTCTGATTTTTTGACTCTTAAGTGAGAGTTGTCCAAGCACAGAAAACGTCTCTAATCACAGCACTGTGTGTGTGCATCTCAGTCGTGTCCAACTCTTTGCAACCCCGTGGTCTGTAGCCCACCAGGCTCCTCTGTCCATGGGATTTCCCAGACAAGTGGAGTGGGTTGCTGTGCCCTCCTCCAGGGGATCTTCCTGACCCAGGGATAGAACCCGCATCTCCTGCCTTGCAGGCGAATTCTTTACTGCTGAGCCACCAGGGAAGCCCAATAGGAGTAACTTAATCCTGGAAACAAGTGATCAAATGACAAGGTGGTGTTGCTAGCCAATCAACTGATCAGGACTCTGCTGAGTTCAAGGTTTCTTGAGCAAGAAGGTACCGGGTCACTTCTGAGTGCCTCACCAGGGATGTGAGGGCGACATCTCCATGGCAACCAGGCTGGGTGAGCACACCTCCATGCCTTCCCTGTGAAGCTTTTCTTCTTTTAACCTTCCTTTTTGTGTTTGGCTCAACCCTCAGATCAATTTAAAGGTTGTTGCACATGCCTCCACCCCGACTTTTATTTTCCAAGGTTGTAAACCAACTTCCATTGTCTACAAAAAGCCCCAGGTCACATCTAATCCATAAACCTCCCCCTGGGGCCTCGGGCATCGGTGCTGCTGTTTCGAATAAGCAATGGCCTCCCCAGCAACAGCCCAAGTTAGCGTGAGTGTGTGAGCCCCGTAAGGCTCTTCATCCAGGAGCGACAAGCAGGCCTTCCATCGCTTTCCCAAGACCCTTCCCAGCAACTCAAGAGATGAAAGTAATTAGATCCCTGGCCCCTGACCGCTGCTGATCTTGGTAGAACTGCCTTCTTAGGAGACAGGAGAACAAAGGGTGAAACCAGAGGCTCCCTTGGGCATCGGGTGTGAAATGAGAAACTCCGGGTAGCTTCAGCAGTGAGCAGGAGGAGGAATCAAAAGCCCCTCCAGATGCCCCTGCAGCCTCCTCATCTCCAGCCGGTCCTCCCCGCAGCTCTAGGGACGTCCGCCAGGTTCCCCGGCCACCCTCAGCCCCCAAAGCCCTCCCAGGCAGACCACTTTCACGAGTCCTTTAAGCGCTGCCTCGTTCGTTTCTGTAGCCCGCCCTACCAGGGAGAAGAGGGCCAAGGCTGCACGCCGTCAGCCCAGTAAAATCGATGGCCACCAGGATCTGACAGTTCTTATACTGGGTGTGTTATTTTTTGTTTGTTTGTTTCCACAAGTGGCTCAGACGGTAAAGCATCTGCTTGCCAATTCAGGGGACGCAGGTTCGATCCCTGGGTCAGGAAGATCCCCTGGAGAAGGGCATAGCAACCCACTCCAGTATTCTTGCCTAGAGAATCCCCATGGACAGAAGAGCCTGGCAGGCTACAGCCCCTAGGGTCACAGAGTCAGACATGACTGAACCGGCTCAGCACACAAGCACGCACATGACCGTAGGCCAGAACCACCCAGGGCGCTTGTGGGATGTTGTCCCCACTCACTTCCCTCCCTGCCTAACCCTCCCTGCCTCTGGTGGGATGTCCCAGTGGTGGCCCCAGCAAACCATGTGTCCAACATTCCTGTCACTTTGGAGTCTCCTCCCAAATGTGCTCTGGGCTTGGTCGTGTAAGCTGTTTTAGCTGGGTGGGATGTGAGAAACATCAATAGAAGCAAAGGTTTGCTAAGTACCTCATGACGGGACCTTCCACGAACTTCCTGGGAGCCCTGAACTGCCATGCAGCGAGGTCTAGCTTTTCTGCTGGGGAGACAGCAGAGAAAGACCACGAAGAGTCACATGGCAAGAAGATAGTCAACCCTATATGGAGGGTAAGGGGGCTCCAGCCAGGCCCGGGGTCTCAGGAGGGCCTGCAGATGACCCCGCTTCCAGCCATGATCTTACTGTACCTGCATGAAGGACCCAACGTGAGACCAGCCCAAGAACCAGCCAGTAGAACTCAGTCAACAAAGAGAACGGGAGGGATAATGAAAGGGAGGGCTTCCCTCGTAGCTCAGTCGGTAAAGAATCTGCCTCGGTGCAGGAGAGCCGGGTTCAATTCCTGGGTCAGGAAGATCCTCTGGAGGAGGGCATGGCAACCCATTCCAGTATTCTTGCCTGGAGAATTCAATGGACAGAGGAGCCCGGCGGGCTGTAGGCCATGGGGTCTCGCAAGAGTCAGACACAGCTTAGCCACTTAACCACCAATGAAAGGGTTGTTGTAAGCCATTCAGTTCTGGGGTGATGTCTTTATAGATAACTAAAATACCCTATTGTCACTCAATTTAGTTCACAGTTCAAGGAGCACTTGAACTTCTCGTATGTGTATTCCACACTTCCTGTGTGATAATGGATTACACAAACGAGGGCACAGGCCTCTCCTTCAAGGAGCCTGCAGCCCGGCTGAACCCTCCCGCTCCTGCTTTGAACAGACGTTCTTCTGAGCGCCTGTTCTGTGCGACTGCAAAGGTCTCTTGCCTACATTCACCTTGGCTTCCACTTGACCAGCTGTTTTCCATTCACACTTAACCTCCAGGGCTGGAATCAGCTGCTCCTCTCAGAATGAATGCGTCCCAAGTGCTCCCCGAAGACCCAGATCTGGAAACTCTCAGGGAAGATGATGGCAGCTTAGGGAGCATCAACTCACTTAGGAGAAATGGCTCCATCTGCTGCAGGTGGTAGAGACAAATCTCCCCCAAATCTTCTAGGTCAGAAAGGGAAGTGTTCCTGCTTCACACTCAGAGATCCATCAGTTCTTTGGGATTACTGAAATATGCGCAATTCTAGTACAGCACATGTTTGCATTCTGTACAAAGAACTCTCAAAATTCAACAATCACAAAACAAACAACCCAGGCAAAATAAGAACCAAAGATCCGACCAGACACCTCACCAAAAAAAGATCTACAGACCGCAGCAAAGTTTATTTTTAAATGCTCATTACCATATGTCATTAGGGAGTTGCAAATTAAAACAAAAATGAGATATCACCAAGCACCTATAGAATGGGTAAAACCCAAAACCCTGACAACAGCTAGAGGTGGTACAGGTGAAGACCCAGGAATCCTCCTTCGTGGCTGGTGAGAGCGCAGCACGGTGCAGCTTCATGACAAAGTGCACACAGGCTGGCCACGGCCTCCAGCAACTGTGCTCCTTGACACTGACTCCAAACAGCTGAAACCAGAGGTCCCTGCAGAAACCCACCCAGCCACGAATGTCGGCAGCAGCTTTCTTCATAATTACCGGAAACTGGAAGCAACCCGCTGTCTGTAGGTGAGTGGATAAACTGTGGTCCACTCAGAAAAGGAATCTTACCCAATGATACAAAGGAATGAGCTATCAAGCCAGGAAAAGATGTGGTAGAATCTTAAAATCATAAAAACTAAGTGAAAAAGCTGGTCTGAGAAGGCTGCACCCTATATAATTACAATGATTTGGGAATTGGGAGAGGCTTTATAAATCTAACTATTCTTCTAAAGTTGAGACATGGGTTAGTTATTATTGAACTTGACAATCATAATTGTTTTCCATGGGAAAGTTAACTCCACATATCTGATGACTCAAGTCCCCCTTGTGACAGTTTTTCTCTATGTGATATTAGCATCCAAACAGCGAGACAGAGCGTCAAGAAGGCCCAAATAAAACATTTTTTTCCTGTGCATTGAAGAAAACAAGAAAGCACATATATTGAGCCCCCACTAAATGTGACATCAAAGATTTTCCTCATCTGCATTACAAATTGATAACAAATGAGATAGTACATTGATTTGAAAAGATTTGCCCTCTTTTTAATCAGCATTTTTCATAAAATAAAAAGTTATTCGCCAATACATAAAACTAGCATTTATAAAATCTACATTGTATTTATTTGGGCCACAGTGTTGGAGTTCAAGTATTTGCCATTCTGGAAAAGGCAAATCTATAGAGACAGTAGAAAGATCAGTGGTTTCCAAGGCCTAGGGGAGAAAGGAATGAATGAATAGGTAAAGTGCAGGGCATTTTTCAGATGGAGAAATTACTCTCTACCATCCTTTAATGGTGGATGTAAGATTGTTTGCATTTGTCAAAACACATAGAACCATGCAACACAAAAAGTGAATCCTCATGTCAACAGTAGACTTTAGTTAATAAAAACAAATCAATTTTACTTCATCAGTTTTAACACTTGTAACACACCAATGCAAGGTGTTGAAAATGGGGGAAACCATGGCAGGGACAGTGAATATTAATTACATGGGAGCAGCAACTTTCTGCGTGACTTTTCTGTAAACTGAGACTTCTTTGTAAAAAACAGCCTATTAATTTTAAAAACATACAAAACATTTCTGAAAGAAATTTTTATGAGAGGTAAATAATACATCCAGAGAAATTCCCATTCCTGTTTGGAAGACAATATTGTTAAATCTTGGTTAGTGCAACTTGTCCTGAGTTTTGAAGTCAAAAAGTGTGAGTCCTCAACTTTGTTTTTTTCCTGGGGCGGGGGGAAGCGATTCCCCACCTACCCTGGGTGACGGTGATAGCCTCCTACTCACAGACACAGCCCAGAGGAAGCCAGGAGACGGCTCTCCCTGACAGATCCTCCACCCTTCCCTGAATCACCAACGTCCCCGCGGCACTTCGTTGCTGTCTTTAAGAGCTCACAAGTGGCTCCTTCTGGAGCCTGTGGCGGAGCAGCCTGGGCGGAGGCCGCGGCGCTGGCATCAGCTGCTGGAAGCGGGCGGCAGGCTCGTGTCTGCGCCTCGCTAAGTGCCCACTGGCCTGGGATCCGAGAACTGCGCTCGGGGCTGCCTTTGATCTGGCCTGCCTGCTGCCAAGTCTCAATTAGACAGCCTGTTAATACAGTTGGTTCTGGCACAAGTGCTGAGAAAAATAAATCAGACGATGGTCTCAAAGAGGAGTGAGTCCCTGACCTGGATATTTGGAGAGGCCAAGAGGAACCACCGCCCTTAGCCTGGGCCCTCAGCAAAGAGCCCCTGATGCTGCACTCTGGAATAAAGCCTCCTCCTCCATAGGAGTTTAGGATCGGGCTTCCCTGCATTTAGATACTGTCTAACAAATGCAAATTGGCCAAACAAAAGGGAGGTGCTGGCTTTCCCAGGCCGTCGTCAGAACAGACACCCCCCACTGCGCCTCCAACATTCCAGGGACGAAGGGGCCGTCTTGGCGGCGGAAGCAGTGGGGAGAGCTCTTTCTCTTGCAAGCACTGGCCCGCGCCAGCTGCTGCGCTCAGTGCTGTCCATTCAGAGAATTTGCGGGATTACGTTTGTTAGGAACGTGATTCATTTCTAATTCCGCGGTCAGACAGAGGCTGGGGGCAGGGCGCGCTGCTTTCTTGCCTGTAGATGGTTGCCACCAGTGCCACCCTAACCTCGGGGCACCATCCTAAAATCTCATGCAAGTGGTTCATCGAAAAGAGGAGGTGATGTGAGATGCCCCAGGGTAAGGTAACTGGGCAAAAATCCTATTGCTTTTGCTAAAAAGAAAAAAACAAAAAACAGGAAGACTGAACCTACTTAGCCTACTTTAAAGGCCTGTCAGCTTAGCTACCTGTTCTCTGCTTCTGCGGCTGTGTGATATCTGTTTCACATGCATTTCTAAGAAATTCAAGGAAAGGGAGCGGCCAGGGCACAGGAGCCCGAGGCTGGATGTGAAGCTAACCGGGCTTAAGAGGAGCTTGGCACCAGGGCGTTTCAGCGTGATCCTGTCTCTAGGGCAACCCCTGAGGATGCGGGGGTAAGAAAGGACCACGGAGAGGCGGGGGCTGTGCTGTGGGGCGTGGCAACATCCGGGTCTCACAGTGCAGCGGGCGGGTTGGCCGCCTCTGTTTGTGGAGACAGCCAGCAGCCTGAGTGGGAAATAGTGAGCCGCCGGCGGAAGGTCTGCTGTGAAGGTGAGGTGGGGTGCATTACACCCTGGAGCGTCTTACGCCACCTCCTCTTTTCGATGAACCACTTGAATGAAGGATTTGAGGATGGTGCCCAGAGGTTAAGCTGGCACTGGTATCAACCATCTGAGCTAGCAGAAGCCCTCCTTCAAGGCACATCCCCAGCCTCCCGTCTCGACTTTGCCATGGGCCCCCCTTTCCCAGCTGTAATGCCCTTGGAAAATGAAGCGGAGCTGGCCAAGGGGATGAGTGAGAAATGCAGAGGGAAAGACTTCTGGCCACAGGGCTTGGGCCACATCGCAGAGAGTAGCAGTTCACTCTAAGGCGGCGTGTGATCAGTGTAAGAGGCCCGGACAATACAAACACCAGCTCCAGAGCTCTAAGACCTCAGAGAGCTGCNCCTTCAAGGCACATCCCCAGCCTCCCGTCTCGACTTTGCCATGGGCCCCCTCTTTCCCAGCTGTAATGCCCTGGGAAAATGAAGCGGAGCCGGCTAAGGGGATGAGTAAGAAATGCAGAGGAAAAGACTTCTGGCCACAGGGCTTGGGCCACATGGCAGAGAGTAGCAGTTCACTCTAAGGCGTGTGATCAGTGTAAGAGGCCCGGACGATACAAATACCAGCTCCAGAGCTCTAAGACCTCAGAGAGCTGCTGTTCAGTTGCTCAGTCGTATCTGACTCTTCGCGACCCCCATGGACTGCAGTGTGCCAGGCTTCTCTGTCCTTCACCATCTCCTGGAGTTTGCTCAAACTCATGTCCATTGGGTCAGTGATGCCATCCAACCATCTCATCTTCTGTCACCCCCTTCTCCTTTTGCCTTCAATCTTTCCCAGCATCAGGGCCTTTTCCGATGAGTCAGCTCTTTGCATCAAGTGGCCAAAGTATTGGAGTTGCCTGTCTAATTAGATAGCCCTTCTCTATATCTGTAATGGTTCAGTTCAAACCTGTAGTAGGTTATTACTCTCAGGTACTGTAGTGAAATTATACATTGTTACCGTCTTTTTGAAAATAAAATAACCACAAATGTTTGGAGTAGGATACCATTAAAATTTGAGGGACAAAAGGAAATGCTCCTGTGTGACATTAGATGAACCAAATGGACATCACATCTCATGCACGTACACTTCTGTGCTAAGGGCTGGCCCCATGCGGCCTGCAGTCCAGTCCGCACCACTGCCTGTTCTGTAAAGCTGTACACAGCCGGACTCGCTCACCTGGATGCCGTCTGTGGCGACTCTCACGCTGCGATAGCAGAGCTGAGTTGTTGGCACAGAGATCTGCAAAACCTGAAATACATTCTATCTGACCCACCATCCAAAAAAAAAAAAGAGTTTATAGACACTGACTCCACATAAATACAAAGAAAAAAGACTGGGAAGGACCCCAGGCTGTTGACTGTGGTTTGAGTGTGAAGCACCCTGATAACACACACAGGTTTTAAGTTATGTGAGGTGGGCAGTCAGTGAGTACGGGTACTTGTAGACTGTGAAGGAAATTCGAATGTTTGAAGCTGGAAGAGGGGGTTGATGACATCAAGTTCTAAGTGGTAACTCTGCATGAGGTCTGAAACGAGGCCTTGGCTGGGGGTTAGTCATTGGAGATTTCCATGAACGTCCATGTGGTCAGGATGAGAAAGTGAGGAGGAAAGGATAGCCATAAATATGGGCCGCTGGATACACAGAGTTTGTGGGAAAATTTTAAAATGTAGGGGCTTTCCTGGTGGTTCATTGGCCAAGATCCTAACACTCCCAAAGCAGGGGCCTGGGTCCGATCCTCGGTCACAGAGCTAGATCCTGCACGCCGCAACTGAGACCTGGCACAGTCAAAGAGATAAATACAAGTGGATAAACAACCAAAGTGAACAAATAAACAAGGGAATCCCAAGAAGTAAATGCGCCAAATGACGTCCGTCTCAGGAGAGCGGGAGCCAGGCAGTGGCTAAAGGATTTAAGAGCTCAGGGGGTGGTTCATGCTGTGGTTGCCCCCACTGTGAAGCCTGCAGAAATGATTATAAAGCGTGAAATCACCTTTAAAGTTAAAAATGAGTCTTCCACGTAACCACCTGTGTCCCGTCACATCTCAGATTTCTGGCCATCTCTCCCTTTTCTTCCATTCTCTTTAAAATGTCACCTTGTACGGCTGTATTTCTTGGTAAATAAACCAAATATCTATTTTGATTGCCAAAACTGAGCCTTTCTCAGATGTTAACAATGAAACTACCCCCAAACAACTGGCCTGTTCAGAAAAGAAAGCTATTAGATAAGGACATAGTGAGAATTTTTTTCCGGATGTGAAAATATACACTTTAATTTCACAAGTTAGTAATTAGTATCAGAGGATAAAGTCATAATCCAAAACAATAATCTTTATTACCAAAATAGAGATGAAACACAATTAAAATGAACAATATTACTAGCCATAATTGCTAATCAATTAGCTGAGAAGCTATATTACTGTAATCTTCCCAGTCCTCAATTTGCCCTTCCTATATTTTTTTCACTTTTTATAACGGAAGATGGAGGCTGGCTAAAAGGATGCATCTGCAATGCCCTTTCTGAACCACATCCCAGGGTCCAGCCGTCTCACCCTCTGCCCTGAGTGCCTCCACCCTCTAGGTGCCTGGCACCTGGGTCCCTGGCTATGGGGCTCAAGGTCCATCCCAACCGTCATTTTTCAGCTGCACTTGGTCAGTCATGTGCTAAGTCACTCGAGTCATGTCCGACTCTGCAATCCTGCAGACTGTGGCCCACTAGGCTCCTCTGTCCGTGGGAGTCTCCACGCAAGAATACTGGAGTGGCTTGCCGTGCCCTCCACCAGGGGACTCTTCCACACCCAGCGATGGAACCTGCACCTCTTATGTCTCCTGCATTTGCAGGTGGGCTCTTTACCACTAGCACCCACCTGANAGTTGTTGGCACAGAGATCTGCAAAACCTGAAATACATTCTATCTGACCCACCATCCAAAAAAAAAAAAGAGTTTATAGACACTGACTCCACATAAATACAAAGAAAAAAGACTGGGAAGGACCCCAGGCTGTTGACTGTGGTTTGAGTGTGAAGCACCCTGATAACACACACAGGTTTTAAGTTATGTGAGGTGGGCAGTCAGTGAGTACGGGTACTTGTAGACTGTGAAGGAAATTCGAATGTTTGAAGCTGGAAGAGGGGGTTGATGACATCAAGTTCTAAGTGGTAACTCTGCATGAGGTCTGAAACGAGGCCTTGGCTGGGGGTTAGTCATTGGAGATTTCCATGAACGTCCATGTGGTCAGGATGAGAAAGTGAGGAGGAAAGGATAGCCATAAATATGGGCCGCTGGATACACAGAGTTTGTGGGAAAATTTTAAAATGTAGGGGCTTTCCTGGTGGTTCATTGGCCAAGATCCTAACACTCCCAAAGCAGGGGCCTGGGTCCGATCCTCGGTCACAGAGCTAGATCCTGCACGCCGCAACTGAGACCTGGCACAGTCAAAGAGATAAATACAAGTGGATAAACAACCAAAGTGAACAAATAAACAAGGGAATCCCAAGAAGTAAATGCGCCAAATGACGTCCGTCTCAGGAGAGCGGGAGCCAGGCAGTGGCTAAAGGATTTAAGAGCTCAGGGGGTGGTTCATGCTGTGGTTGCCCCCACTGTGAAGCCTGCAGAAATGATTATAAAGCGTGAAATCGCCTTTAAAGTTAAAAATGAGTCTTCCACGTAACCACCTGTGTCCCGTCACATCTCAGATTTCCAGCCATCTCTCCCTTTTCTTCCATTCTCTTTAAAACGTCACCTTGTACGGCTGTATTTCTTGGTAAATAAACCAAATATCTATTTTGATTGCCAAAACTGAGCCTTTCTCAGATGTTAACAATGAAACTACCCCCAAACAACTGGCCTGTTCAGAAAAGAAAGCTATTAGATAAGGACATAGTGAGAATTTTTTTCCGGATGTGAAAATATACACTTTAATTTCACAAGTTAGTAATTAGTATCAGAGGATAAAGTCATAATCCAAAACAATAATCTTTATTACCAAAATAGAGATGAAACACAATTAAAATGAACAATATTACTAGCCATAATTGCTAATCAATTAGCTGAGAAGCTATATTACTGTAATCTTCCCAGTCCTCAATTTGCCCTTCCTATATTTTTTTCACTTTTTATAACAGAAGATGGAGGCTGGCTAAAAGGATGCATCTGCAATGCCCTTTCTGAACCACATCCCAGGGTCCAGCCGTCTCACCCTCTGCCCTGAGTGCCTCCACCCTCTAGGTGCCTGGCACCTGGGTCCCTGGCTATGGGGCTCAAGGTCCATCCCAACCGTCATTTTTCAGCTGCACTTGGTCAGTCATGTGCTAAGTCACTCGAGTCATGTCCGACTCTGCAATCCTGCAGACTGTGGCCCACTAGGCTCCTCTGTCCGTGGGAGTCTCCACGCAAGAATACTGGAGTGGCTTGCCGTGCCCTCCACCAGGGGACTCTTCCACACCCAGCGATGGAACCTACACCTCTTATGTCTCCTGCATTTGCAGGTGGGCTCTTTACCACTAGCACCCACCTGGGAAGCCCAAGAATACTGGAGTGGGTAGCCACTCCCTTCTCCAGGGGATTTTCCTGACCCCAGGATGGAACCAGGTCTCTTGCATGGCAGGCAGATTCTTTACCATCTGAGCCAGCAGGGTCAATCATGCTCACTAGCAAACACATGGGGTAGCAGCTACTCCCCCAGCTGCCATCCGTTGCCTTTTCCTGCTCAGAACAACCCCAAGATGAACGAACCGCAGCCAAGGAGCCCGTGCTGAGCCCCTTCAAAGTCAACAGCCTGGTTTAGGGCACATGAGGAGCTAAGCTCGACCTTCAGGATTCAGCCCGCATCCCTGGAAGCAAGTCGTAAGGGCCACCCACCTGGAGCGCAGTTTCCAGAGAATCCAGTTCACACCAGGACAGTTTGGCCCGTTACATTTCTCCCCATTTCTGAATAATGTCAGCCCTTCAAAGGAAGACGGTGCTGAATCTTAGACTTCGCGGCGTTCCTGAGCTTTTTACACTTTTTACACTGTGACTGGAGATCTGTGCCGGTGATGGCTTGTCCCTGCGCAGCAAAGAGATGGCGCTCTGGACAGTTGCAGGCAGCCTCAAGGCTCCTGGCCACGGGGCCCCTACTGTCCTGGAGTTTGGTCTCCCTTGGAGGAGAAAGATCGCGGCTCCGGAAGGAAGCCTGGGGGCGGGGGCTCGGCTGTTGACGGCCTCGGGGAGCCCGGCCAGTTGGCCAGGCGAAGTCAGGCTGTGGGCGAGGACAGGAGCGGACAGGAACAGCCCACTGGTCCCTTGACCCCCTGTCCCTCCTGCTCCAGCTCTGGAGGAAAAGCTCTCAGGTGTGGGTGCTTGGCTTCCCTTAGGTCTGCGGCTTCAGCTGTGAGGCGTGGGGTCTCTCCTGGCAGACGTGGGCGATCCTCAGGGTCAAGCCAGGGCCCCTAGGCTTGGCGAGACCAATCAGGGCACCGGCGCTGCCTGCCCTGGGCTGGGAGTCAACAGCCTTCCGTTCTGGCTTTGCCGGCTCGCTCACCGCATTTGGGAGCAGGTTTTGGACAAGGGGTCCACACAGGGAAGCTGCTTCCAAGGCCCACATTGTGTCCCTACCTCCCCTCCACCCTTCCACTGCTCAGAACCAGGGGCTCCCCTGCTAAGGGGGCTGCAGCAGCCACAAGTCCCAGCCCCTAGCCTCCTGTTCCTTCCCATCCTGAATTCAGGCGAAGTGGGGGGTGGGGAACCTCTTGCAGCAACCTCCACCCTGACTTGGACCCACATAGGAAGAAAAGGTCAGGAAAGGCTTGAGAGGGCAGAGGGCAAGGAAAGCTGAGGGGCTGCACACAACTCAGACTGAGCAAATCTTGACCACTGGCCATTCTTTTTGGTTGAAGGAAAAAAGCAAAAAGGAAAACTAGTAATCTGATCTCAGTCTAACCAGAAAACTTGCTCCAGGTTGCAGTCTTCCCTGCTCTCAGCCTGGAGGAAATCTGTACCGACTGACCCTGGATGCCGATCAGGAATGCAGGAACCAACTCTGATGCTGTGAGCTCGTCAGCTCAGTGCAGATGGCTTTGCAAAAGCCGCTGATCTGAAGCACTGAAGCACGGGACTCTGGTTTTGCTGGGATGTCACATTGGTATAACACTGGCTGCTTACCAGTCCCCTTAAAGAGAAGGAAGAACAGTTCTAAGGACAGACAGAGGCCTCCCTGTGGTCAGATGGTCAAAGCATCGCCTGCAATGCAGGAAACTTGGTTTTGATCTCTGGGTCAGGAAGATCTCCTGGAGGAGGAAATGGCAACCCACTCCAGTAGTCTTGCCTGGAGAATCCCATGGACAGAGGATCCTGGTGGGCTCACGGGGTCACATAGAATAGGACACGACTGAAGCAACTTCGCGCACACACGCGAGAACTCTGAAGGCCAGGGAAGGTGGGCTGGACCAAGGCGGATGGAAGGAAGAAGGGCTGTGTTTTTTCAACCCTCCGCCAAGTCTCTCGGGAGTCTCAGTGTCTGAGATGAAGGTCTCTTCTGCTGGACTTTTGGGGAAGAAGCAAAAATGGGAAGAGTGGGAGACACAGAACACATGACCCTGACCTTGGCAAGTCTTAAGGCGACCTTGACCCGGATAACCGCCAAGACCGTGACCTCACTGCCCAGGCTCCCATGGACCAGTGGCTCCAGCCATGGTCTCCTGGGAGCCCCAGGACACGTCCTGCAGAACCAGGTGAAGGAAGGAGCAAGGAGAGGAGGAGAGGGAAGAGGGTTTCAAACTTTGCTCATAGATATTCCTGCGGCAGTGTTTAATACGGCTCCTTTGTTTGTTCCGACAATGGATCTTATCTTGGGTGAGGGCTGTGTTCAGGTCTATTATTACCCGATATAAAAGGCGCACAGGCTTTCTTCCCCCTTGTTCGGCGGCACCGGAGTGCCAGAGCAAATTTAATCGAAGAACCAGCTCCGGGGAGAGCCTTCAGAGACTCTCCCCTTTCTCCTAATGCCGTTATCTCCCCTTCCTTGTGTTGGGGAGGCATAAAAATCACAAAAAAGTCATTCTGAGGATATTCTCCCTGATAATTATTGTCAGACTTGGAGATAAGTCCTCTACGTGATGTAACGTGTGTTCACCGGGCCCCCTGAATGCAAATCTCGCCGCAGCCCCGCCAGACAATGGTCGCCCGACATCAACTGGGGCCTCCGCGCTTTGCCACAGACAAGAGAGCGCTTTGATTTTTTTGTGTTTCGATAAGGCCCAATCTGGGGGCCTTTATCTCCACTGTTATATTTAAAGATGACATTCTAGCCCTGCCGGCTCGCCTTTTGTTTCAACCCTGATTATCCCAAATGTTGTTGTTTAGTCAAACTCACCAGCTTAATGAAAGGCCTGCTCCCAATTTCAGGAAAATTATTTAAATGCAGAGTAACCTATACACTGCGGCTTCAAAAAGAACTAGGTGGTTAATCAAAAGTTAATTGTATAATTCTCATGCAGATTAGGGCCTCCGCAAATGAATCCCAGGTTGTGATTATTTAAAAAAAAAAGAGAGAGAGAGCAATGCACAGGGGCCCCCAGTCTGGTAAACAATCAGCCTGGGTTTAATTTGTGGTAAACAAAGTGATGATACACTAGGGGTCTCCACGGGAGAAAAAAAGGTGAAAATAAATTAAAGCACAACATACAGATACCATCTTTTTGTTTGAGGCCATCTTTCAAAAACATAAGCTAAATGAGTAAAAAGCAGCCCATTAATATTTACCGGAAGCCGAGAACTCTACAAAGACCGGCAGCTCAGTAATTACTGCCGTGTTAGGAGGGGCACGGGGCAGCAGACGGATGTCCTCCCCACCATTCCAGTGACCACGGCCGCGCCCTCCCTTTGGGAAGCGAGACAGTGGCCTCTCCCCGGCCATCTGGAGACCCACACCTGACCACCTGGCTTTGTCTTCCCGGAGCATGTCGATCGCCCCCTCCGGCTGGGGCAGGTTGGCCACAGATGACGTGCACCCCATCAGAAAGGCCAGGCTTCCAGGAGACCTGGGGGTGTTTACCAGTGGGCTAATAGCCTGCAGGAATGCAGTTTCTGATCCAGAAAAATTAGACAATGGACATGGTCACCTTTACTTCATCCCCAGCGACCAGCTTCTCCCTTCTTGGGAGTGGTACGCCCCAGCCCTAGTCTCACCGGGGTGACCGCCGGCCTGCTCTTGGCTTCTCATGGAGGAGATAACAGCCCAGGGAGAAGCCGGTGGTTCCCATTCCTCTTCTGAGTTTTCAGAGGAATGGAACCAGTTNAGTTTCTGATCCAGAAAAATTAGACAATGGACGTGGTCACCTTTACTTCATCCCCAGCGACCAGCTTCTCCCTTCTTGGGAGTGGTACGCCCCAGCCCTAGTCTCACCGGAGTGACCGCCCGCCTGCTCTTGGCTTCTCACAGAGGAGATAACAGCCCAGGGAGAAGCCGGCGGTTCCCATTCCTCTTCTGAGTTTTCAGAGGAATGGAGCCAGTTTCAAAGACCGCAGCCCTCAGGGACTGTGAGGCCTGGCAACCTCTATTCAGTTAACACCTCGGCGGCAAGAGAACCTGAGCCACAATGGGGTCCTGCGGGGTCCAGTGGAACCACCGCCTTCCAGGCGATGCTGAGCACTCTGGACGCAGCATCCTGCTCCTTCCCTCCAGGGCTCAGATACAGCAGGGGCTGATGACAAAGTCCAGGGCAGGCAGGAGATATTATTTGTCAAGATAAGTGGTGGGAATCAGCTGAGGTGGCACTCACAACATGAGGCGTTAATTCATAAATTTCCCCACATCCAAGTTCTGAGCTGAATCTTAAAGACTAATATAAGACTTCCTGCTCTCCTGCCATTCAACTGCATACCTGCTCAGAGAAGAAAACTCTAAAAACCAAGAAAAGAGAGAAGGTCGAAGTAGGGGCAAGGGTTGCTGTGGCCAGCCGCCTCTCTAGCCTCGCAGGGAAGAGCTCCCAGCCAGCCTCCCCCTGCCGGTCGGGCCAGCCCGAGCCCCAGGCTTCAGGTGCAGGAATCTGGACGCCTCCCGTTTCCACCGTGGTGCAGGGTGCAGGCCGAGACGCGACCACGCACTGAGAAAGCGCGCGTCTCCGCAGCAAAGCACAGGGGCTGTCCCGGCAGCAGGCTCCCTGTTGTGTTGTTCAGGTGCTAAGTCACGTCTGACTCTGTGACTGCAGCACGCCAGGCTTCCCTGTCCCCTACTATCTCCCAGAGCTTGCTCAAACCCATGTCCATTGAGTCAGTGATGCCATGCAACCATCTCATCCTCTGTCACCACCTTCTCCTGTCGTCAACCTTTCCCAGCATCAGGGTCTTCTCCAATGAGCCAGCTCGTTGTATCAGATGGCTAGAGTATTGGAGCTTCAGCATCCGTCCTTCCGTGAGTATTCAGGGTTGATTTCCTCTTGTGCCTTTCTTTACATGTTGACCACTTGTATCGGTTTCCCGGGGCTGCTGGAGCAAAGACCACTCTCTCTTTGGCTTAAAACAGCAGACCGTTATGGTCTTGAGGTTCTGGTGGCCAGAAGGCCGAAATCAAGGAGTCCACAGGGCCGTGCGCCTCTGGAGGCTCCAGGGGTGTGGGGGCAAAAGCTTCCTGCCTCCTCCAGCTCCCGGAGGCTCCTGGCTGTGGCCTCCCTCAGCCCCTGGCGTCTCCCTGTGTCTCTGTCTTCTTTTAAGGCCACCAGCCATCAGACCAGGGGTCCACACTACTCCAGTATGACCTCATCGTAGCTGGCTAAACGGGCAAAGAAGGCCACATTCTGGGCTTCCTTTCCATGCTGTCCATGGGCTTCATGGAAAGCCTGGCGTGCTGCAGTCCATGGCATCACAGAGTCAGACGTGACTCAGCGACTGAACAACACAAGGACCAAATCCGAGGCTCCTGGGGTTAGTACTGCAGCAGACCTTTGGGGGAAGAGACCCAGTTCAGCCCATAGCAGAGCTGCAGGTGACAGCGCCCGCCCCCCTGCACCCCCAGCCTGGTTGCTGCCCCACACCCCATTACGCGCGCCATCTCTGCCTGCAAACGAGAGCCCCAAAAGAGCGTCCTCCAAGGCCCCAGACACGAACCTCACCGGACAGGAGGGAGCTGGGAGAAGATGTGTATAAGAGACAGGATTAGGGCCTCCGCAANGCCATCTCTGCCTGCAAACGAGAGCCCCAAAAGAGCGTCCTCCAAGGCCCCAGACACGAACCTCACTGGACAGGAGGGAGCTGGGAGACACGATGCGGGGCTTCAGGGGCAGCTTCATCGCCCTGCTTGAAATTTCTTCCAGGCCAAATCAGCCCTCCACAGCGCCCCTGGCCATCCCTCTAAAGAGTATCTGGCGCTCCAGGTGGCCTTTAGAGCACCATCTAGTGGTGAATTCTGGAACTGCACCTCTTTACTGAGACGTTTGTATTAACTCCCCCATATCAGTCCTGCCCAGGGGCCACCTCTCATAATGGAAAGATATAACCCACGAGCTGACTTTCCAAAGCAACTACCCTATTCCTTTCAGGCAAGACCACGCAGCTGTTAGTTCATGCAGAGCCAATCGCTGTGTCTTAATAACAGACACAGAAGAGTCCTGAATCATAAAGTGGGTCTAGGAATGCAAACGTCACCAGGCAGAGTCCCAGTTTTCTCCCGCCAGGACTTTCACCCAGACTCCATCACACCTCTGCGGCTACCCCATACATCTTAATAAATCTCACATTAGAGAGAAACCTTTGAAACCAAATTGTCCAGTAATGCGCATTTTCCAATCAAAACACATGGGAGTTTTAAAATATTTACCACCCATAAATAAAATATGTTGCCTGTCTGATGCTTTTTATCACCCTCACACACTGCGTATGGATTGACACTGAACATCGATGTTGATGTGTAAATAATAATATTAGGCAGAGGAATCTGCAGCTTCCAGCAAGATCTAACCACACCAGCTTGGGTCCCAGGGAACGACACACTCCTCAGGGCCGTTTTGAAGATGAGATGTCATCACCTTGTCATGGTTCTTGCCCTAGACAGGTGTCACCTGCCTCCCTGCCTGCGAGGGACACCTGGGAATGGGGCTAAGGAGCCACGAGCACCTGGAGGGGCCCACTGCCCAATGGGCCTGGGACGTGAGCAGGCAGAGGCGGGCGGAGGTGGGCAGACCGCAGGCCGCAAATGCAGCAGGGCTGGACCGCACCGAGCCTCCTGCCCAAGCCTGTCCTGGACGCACGAAGCCAGCCCGGCGTCATTGGGGTGAGTAGGGGTGGAGAAGGAAAGCAGGAAGACCTCTGTGCTCTCCTGAGGTCTCGGAGGTGATGCTCTGGCCCCAGGGGCAGGGAGCTGGCACCTCCAACCCCGGGCTCTTACTCCAAGAAGGGGCTCCAGGCTGGGTGTGGCACAGCCGAGCAGGTGGGGCTTCTCAGGAGAAGAGGTGCCCTCAGGGGCCCAGCTTCACCAGCTGGGGTCTGGGTAGTTACAGAGTTCAGTGCATGCCCACAGGGTGAACCACAGAGAAGGGCTCAGGGTAACAGGCCGGGGGCCGGGGGTGCACGGGAGTCAACTCTCCACAGCAGTAAAATCATGGGGCAGTTTCCCTGCTCTCCTGAAACAGAACAGAGACCCAGCTGCAGGAGGGACACGGGACACGATAACTTAATTTTAGAAATTGCAAGGTATTGAGTTGGCCAAAAAGTTTGTTCAGTTTTACTTCTTAAAAAAAGACCTATTTTTCATTTTCACCAAGAACTTTATGTTGCTCAGTTGCTCAGTCATGTCCAACTCTGCCACCCCATGGACTGCAGCCCGCCAGGCCTCCCTGTCCCTCACCATCTCCCAGAGCTTGCTCAAGCTCATGTCCATTGGGTCAGTGATGCCATCCAACCATCTCATCCTTACTGACACGTTCACTGACTGAACAAACATTTTGGCCAACCCGAATACGACGTCAGTATAAGTGTGGTAGAGGAGGGCACGGCACCCCCTCCAGTGTTCTGGCCTGGAGCATCCCATGGACAGAGGAGTCTGGCGGGCTGCAGTCTGTGGGGTCGCCCAGAGTCAGACACGACTGTACTGCCTGAGCACGCATGCGTAAATGTGATAAGATAGGCCCTCAGTCAGGGCCGGAGAGAAGACGGAGCCCACCCCAGGCAG